>CM063718.1:7329369-7929369 GCA_032441835.1 Slavum lentiscoides | reverse complement strand
TTGCGCGATCCTCCTGCTCGTAATTACCTACTGTTAATTCGAACCAGGACCGTATAGCGACTGAATATTGCGCCCGGGGCAAAATTTAAAATTGCGCCCTTTTGCGGGTTTCAACGCAGAGAACTAATTGAGTATTCATTTTTTTTTTCTTTTAATTTTCGTCTAGATGTACCCCAAAGTATTTCACTGAGTCATCCTTGCTATACCGTTGGATTTGTTAATTTTTGTTAAATTGGTTGTTAATTTGTAGTAAGTCTGGATTCGTGTATCTCGCGGTAATGTATAAAATATCTTTGCTTCGCTTTTCGTGGGATTTTGGGTAATTTTATCTTGAGAACCACCAAGATAATTTGTCAAGGGAGGTTTGAAAATCTTTTAATAAAAGTCCTAGAATTTTGTTTTGTGTTATGACCGCTGTGTTATCTGCAAACCTGGCAGTAGACATTAAACAACGTTGATGGAGGAATTGTGTCACACTGTTTAAGAATTCTTTTAGTAGAGTCATTTGGATTTATTTTTGACGCTTGTTTTATATGAGTTATGTCTATGGTTGTCTAGTTACCATTTCACTCTTCTCGTGATTTGATTTAGACGTTTTTTAACTGCCACAGTGATCTATGTACTTGGCACTTGCTACATTTTTCGTGATTTGTGTTTTTCCTTGATTAGGCGCCGTATGTGGATTAGTAATTTTGGGATATTAATATGCGCTTCTGCGCTGGTTGATAATGCTGGGTCTGTTGCTTTTTTTATATGGTTTCTGTTAGGTATATTATACCGGAGTTTATATCGTTTGTGTTTTAATGGTTTCTGTTTGGTTTTAGGATTTATCAGTATAGATTTTACCAATTTTAAACGAAACTAATCGTCGTTAAGCGTATGTATGGAAATGAATAAATAACGATATCTAGTCAATTTTAGCGGAGGATATCTTGCGCAACGGCGGGTGTCTTGATGGTCAGATTACCTAGCTGTTATTTTGAAAACAATGATAAATCGTTGTGTTCGAAAGAACTATTTCGAATGAAATTTAATATAATTAATTTGACCAAACTATTAAAGCGACGAGAATCATGAAATTATCGGAATTGTGTATTTTGTAATTTTTCTACATAATTTTCCATTACGATAAAAAAAAACCACTGGAAAAATTAAAAGCCTTAAACAGTGTGTCAACTAATAAGTTACGATCTGTGCAAAATGTACTATCATAACTTAACTTATAGTTTATACATTTATGTAAATCTAAATGTGTAGGTGATAGACCAGAGTATTCCCACCCGAAAATATTATGTCCACTGCAGACACAATAAAACAGCGTATCGTTTTCGAAAATAACTGACTACTTCGTATATAATAAAATCATCGAAAAATAATAATAATAATTCTACACAGACACGAAGGCGGTGACGGAAATCATGGTGATTGCCAAGTCCACTTCCATCGAAAGCCCTTTGAATCGCATGTTCAACATTAATTGGAACCAAGTGATCAAAAAGACAACAAAAATATCACCTCAACAGACGACTCGTAATATAAACTACACGCAGTAAAAACTAAATTATACCTCAGCTCACGAGTGAATATGCCCGTAGTTTATGTATGCCAAACTGCATTGTTCACGCATTGACGGTGAAGTTGTGAACAGACCATTGCCACGTTATGTGAACTCATGTACTATCACGCTGGCACATTTGAATCATGATATCACGCTTAAAAATATAGTCACATGTCACATTATCATGTTGTCGTGCTTTATCACGTCACAATTACTCAGTAGTCACACTGATTTGTTTTTTGAATTTGCACTTTTGGACGAACAAAATAAAAAATTAATCCGGTTAAGCTGGCTGCACGATATTTATATAAAAAAAAAAAAAGAAAAATTGGGTGAACTCCATCGTCTAGTTCCTGAATTACGAAACGATTCTAGACGATTTCACAATATTTCAAAATTACAACGAAATTCGTGAGGCGACGTGAGTCAAAAATGTGTGTGATGTTAGAAATTCAAAACGTGCTACCACGCGCGAGGTAGGAAACTAGGAAATGTAATGTGACACGCGTGAGGTGACATTAGTGTGGTTCTGATACGTTCAAATACTATTTAAATCTCTATCGTATACTTTTTTCCTGTGACGTGTAACATATGATTGCACGTAAGCTCACGTGATGTGACAATAGTCTGTTTCCAGCTTAAAGCATCGTATGCGACTCTAATAGCACCAGTATTCTTAGAGAACTCCAATGGAAGTCTTCGATAGATATCCAGAGACTTCCTAAAGACAGCACTACAATTCCCCAATGATTACTCTCAGAAGTCCTTGTATAATCCAAAAATCGATTTCCTAAGTTGACTCCTGTTAACTTGTACTGAATACCTGTAGGTAGTGTAGTTATGCTGTCAACCTCTACTACTTTATAAGATCCATATTAGATACTACATATTTGATAATTAGTATTAGATCAACAAAACATTAATTTTAGAATTAACAACATGCCTACTGGACCTATGTTAACAATGATATAATTGTTTTTAACTTCAATTGTCATTGAATTTACCACTGATTTTCGTTCTGTGTGAACTCTTGAAGTAGGTACTCCCAATACCACTATACACTGTAACGTCTATAACAGTATAATAGGGAATCCTGGTATTTTGTATGGAGGCAATAAAGATTCCAATAGATTGAAAATCTTTCATTGGATACTAACGGGAAATTCTACTAGAATTCTGGTGCTGTAAGAGGAAAATTTAGGATGGATCCTCGTTACTGAATCCCTGTTCTACCTTACCAAAAGGCTATACCACTCTTATCACTATAACACCTGCCTGATATACATCAAATATTCTTCTGTTTTTTAATATTTATTATTCAGTAGGTATTCACTGTACTCTTGAATGTATAGTAAAGTATGTAAATAATAATCATACTTAAAATTATTAAAACTGTTGTCTGTTGTGTGTTACGTAAGTGTACGATTTAAAAAAAGTATTATGGAACACTTTTCTAAATGAAAATGGAATTTTGTTCAAAAATAATTTGTTTTGTATTTTATTTAGATTTTTAAAATCAATTTTGATATTATTGACTTTCCAATAAAAAAAAAAATGTCTTGACCCATGTCTTGATTGCGTGACGTGATAGAACGGATCATGTCACCTTAAACTGCAGTGGCGCCGAAATTCTCAGTGAGCCGCGACCACACAATCGCCATTTTTGTAAAGTGCCTCAACATTCATTGCACGTTAAGCCCCGTTTACACGGTGACAGTACCTGTCACACTGTCACACTATCAACTATCTAGCCGAGCTAGATAGTGCGATAGCCGACAGTTGACAGTGTGACAGTAGCTGTCATTATGTTTACGCGATGAGTGATGACAGTGTTACGACAGTCGCTGTCATGACAATCAATGACAATCACTGTCTACCTTCACCGTGTAAACCGTCCCAATAGTCCATGATTACTAAATGCTAAATGGCAGTTCATTGTCTAAACAATAAGATACCACGTCCTCCGAATTACCTGCTCTACAGTACTGCCAACACTTCTTTCAAAATGTCTCGTTTTCCTGGAAGATCCTTTATATAGAAACCGCAAGGATTTCATTAAACATCGCAGATTCCATTTTATATTTATAGTAATGCAACTAAATAGCAGTTACGAAAATTAAATGAAAAATTACTTATCAGGCAGGTTGTAGGTGAAATAATAACATCGATAATAGCGCTATAGTTAACAGTGACATCAAAGTTAATAGCGATCATAGCCAATTGGTAAAGTAATGTGGAGGT
This sequence comes from Slavum lentiscoides, assembly GCA_032441835.1. Taxonomy (NCBI): domain Eukaryota; kingdom Metazoa; phylum Arthropoda; class Insecta; order Hemiptera; family Aphididae; genus Slavum; species Slavum lentiscoides. The sequence goes on along the minus strand of CM063718.1, from coordinate 7,925,570 downwards.
TTAGTATCGTGGAATCATCGTGTGATAGGTAGCAGCTAATTTCTACACTTTATATACATATATAAGTATTTAACTGTGTTCAAATTAATAATTGTAATTTGTATTTTGTAATTTCGTAACAGCTGGTTGGCGTAGATATATTATAACAGTTCACCGAATAAAACAAAGAAAGAAAAATTGAAGAACCACCATTCTTATTCGTTATTTCGACATAATATATGTATAGCGTACACCGTATAATATTTGTGTAAATACCTATGTGTAAATATTATTAATTTCTGTTGAAATTGTCAAATGTAAGAAAATTTAACAGTTTTCTTTTAATTGGTTGCTGTAAAGTGTGTGTTACGCGTTTTATTCATATTTTTTATCATTGTCCTAGGTCGTGTCCCTTCAGGCCTTTCTTTCTTTTGTGCGTGCCAACAGCGTATTAATAGCTCCCCTCATAATATTCTTAATTCATCTTGTCCTTCTGTTGTAAATAATTTTATTTATTTATTTATTTCTTCTGGTTTAATCATTTAGTTTTCTCTTCCCTCTTATTTAACATTAATTAATTTATCTATTGTACAATGTTTTTTAATTATACTACGTAACATCAATTTTCTGGGTAGTATGTCCTTTCTTTTTCCAATTCTATGTAGAGTATTTAATTTTTACGTTTGTTTTATTTTTTTCTTTCTTTAATCTTATAGATAGTATTATCATTAATTGTCAAGCTACATTTATATTATTGTACAAACCTAGCTATATAAATTTTTTTTTAAATGTTACACAATAACTAGTGACAAGCTCTTGGATTTCATAGCACTAAAAAATACTGAAATATGCGTAATAATATGATCGAAAACATCTTAAAATATGTACAAAAATATGTTCTAAAAAGAGTAAAAAGTAGCAAAAAGAATTCGTTTAATTTATATAAATTATAGTAAACACTGCCAATATATTGCAGTTATTTTATATACCTAAAAAAAAAAAAAGAGTATAATATAAAATATTTAAAGAAATGACACTGGGGCAAAGTGAATATTTTTTACACTTTTAACGTTACGAGGTTTATGAAAAACACAAAACAATTTAATGCAAATGAGCTTTAAATTTTTTTTTAAAAATAGCATCAAAACTAGAAAAATAGCACTAAAAATCTAAAACGCTTAAAATATGCAATATAGAATTTTATACCTTAAATAAAACAAATGTATAGCTTACTCTGTACTTTTTATTTGTAATCAATTTCAATTACAAATTACAGCAAATGCTATAGTATCCGAGCCCTGCTAATAACTAATAATTAAAGATCATTGACCTCGGTATTTGATTTATTTGAGAACTAAAAATATATAGTAAAAATTAAAAAATTAAAGACTCGATAATAGTCTGTTATGCGAGTGTATAGTGGCTGCGTAAAGTGGTGTACATTTTGGCGAAAGGATAGTGCGGGCATAATCGCACACTTCATTTACTTATTTTCACACACTGACATTTGGTCGTATTTTATAAGCTATATAATACACAATACTCAGGCCATGTTGGTGAGCTGTGAGCAGCGCGTCATGAAAAATTTGAAACTCTTACAATTTGTGTACATTGAGTGTGTGTACATTGACCACTAGTGGCGAGTGGCAGAGGCGCGGCGCATCACAAATCAAACACGTTTGAACTTTTCTTTCTGATGTGCAGTGTTCCTGGATTTAACTTATGTTTACGGCACTATATGGAAGCGCAGATTACTCTTTAAACGTAATAGACTACCATACAACTAATCGATAATATGCTCTCAGACAGAAAGTTCAAAGTTAGACTCAATGGTCGTAAAAGAAGTATAGTATATATATATAGTTATCTCCAGAACTGTCTGCTGCAGGGATCTGTACTACCTCCAATATTATTTAATGTGTGCAAAATCGACATAACGGAAACAACAATGAGGAAATTCGTGTACGCAAATGATGTGTGTTTACTAGCACAGGCAAAGCAATTCGAAGAGCTAGAAGAATTATTAAGAGAAGACTTAGACAAAGTAAACACATACTATATATATATATATAATAAATAAATAAAATAATAATAATAAAATATTATCAAAAGTTACCGAGTACAATGTTGATACAACTCGATAAAAAAAAATAAAAATATGTACTCTTCGACAAAACAATAGGTAGGTAACGAATATCAAACCGCGCGTTCAGTGGTGCGAGGTGATAAATTTCATAAAACAATTTTTTTACGTTATCATTGATCAAATGCGACAATTGAACTTGAGAAGAGACGTCACCAGACCCAGAAAACTTTTTGTGATACATTTAAGGTATTATTAAAAATTACGTCTTAGATTTTTTTCAAAACAGTTGAATTTGCTAACAAATTGCAAAAAATATATACCCGCGGATGACCGATACTTTTTGGAACGATTCTAGTTTGGGCAGGCACGTAATTAGGTGCTTATTTTTTGGGGGGGAGGCGAATGTGCGATTATGTTTTATGATATAAAGTATAAGTGGTAGGTATACAATATATATTGTTAATGAATATAGTCTCAACGTTCACGATTTTTACGTTGTTGAATCGGTTAATATTTCGAGTAGGCACACAGATAAACATAGATCATATCCAAGCAGATAAATCATAAATAAAATCAGGGCCGGAAATAGGAAATATTGGTGTGTGGGGGGTGTAATAGTGTAGATGCCGACTCAAAAACTCGATTTTGCCGACTCCAAAAGTGACTTTCAAAAGGACCGGCGCTAGTAATTATTGATGGAGGAGTGTACACATACAAATTATTTGTCGACTATTTTTTGTAATTAAAATTTTATTTTAACTGTTACAAATACAATTTATATAAACATGTGCAAATGTGAACCACTTTATTGCCGACCGACATGTGCCTTTTTTAAAACATGTAAGACACTCAATAAAAAATAAAAATAGCAGTTAAATTATATACTATATTTATTATATATATAATATATATATAACCAGTTAAATTGTCGCGCCTATACTCAGCGTGGTTTTAAAACGACGAAATCGGAATTAATTCTAAAATAAATTATACACGTTTCGCCAACTCGTGTCGGTACTATTTAAATCGCAAAAAAAAAAACATCCCACTAAATATGAAAAAAAAAACCTAAAATAGTCGGTCCCCCAGGCCGCAATCATATATTATCATGAATTACGAGCGGCGCGTACAAAATAACAACGAATGTTTGCGAGCTGAAAAAAAAAAAAACGCGCAAAACTGTTTAGAACACATCGTCGCGGTATCGAACCCGCGTCCACGCGAACGGAATACTAGTAGGCATTACACGTCGAACGATTTTTATTGTTCGAAAAAAAAAATCACTGAAAAATGCCAATCTCCGAAACCGAGTTGGCCCAGCAAAAAAACTCTAATTCCCGTAACATCGCTACTCGGCACGGACGAGTGGACACGACGGTACCGCATTATCAACGCGAACGTTTTTTTTCTCGCGAAAACGAACGGAGCCGTCGCGCGGGCCGAACGTTCGCGTTCGAATCGTCCGCTGCCGCGTTCGACGAGACGACGCAGTGTGACCAATCCTCCGTTCCCCGGAGCCGCCAACGGCACGAACTCGACCGACGGCCGTGCCCGATAATAATATCGTGGCACGGCCACGAGACCGATTCGCGACTTGCGGCGTTTCGCGCAGACTTTTTCTGCGTCGTCGAAATTTTTATCGTTTACACGCTCGTTACCATGTGTCCGTGTAACCGGTAGCGGTGCTCGTCGTCCGAAATCTCCCGCGGGAATAATTATTGTAATAAAACCTAACTACCGGCCGCTGGTATTTCGGGTGTTTCGCGCGCACGAGTACCTACACGTGTATATAATAACAATAAGTAGTGAAAGCAAAAAAAAGGCCGACTAATTAACTGTCTGCGGCAATTTCCGAACTGTAATAATTACACCGCGTACGAATCCGATCCGGTCTGATGACGCGGTGACTACGCCGACCCGCTGTAGTCCAAAAGCCGCACACGTGGTCTTTGTCGCGGTACGCGCGCGACGCGGTATCGTCGTCACGCGGTTCCGGTATAATATTCCTCCCCGAATATACCAACACGCGGACCGACGTACACGGATTTCTACTGACGGCGGGATCGCGTGGAATACTGGTCGTCGGACTATAAGTAAATAATTAATAAACGCGCTTTTATCCCGCGTAATAATAATAATAACCGGCGTGCATTTATTATTATTCGTACGACGTGGAAACGCGCGTACTTATTTTCACCGCCGTTCCGACGTCCAGCCCCGTCGAAACACCGCCGCGGTAAGTACAACGCTATACGGATTGTTTTATTTTTTGTTTTTTTCGTACGGTTCTTTCGGTTTTGACCCGTATTTACCTTTTCTAAGGTTTTGACGACGCCGCCGCCGCCGCACGGTTATTAGGTCCGGTTTTATTGTGCGTACGTGCGCGTTAACGGCGCTGCGGACGCGCGCTTCGCACCGTCGTCCGCGTTGTCCGTCCAACGCCACGGTTTGTTGTTTGTTCCTTGACGTTTGTGTGCGCGCGCGCGCGCGTGCGTGCCCCCCGACGAACCACGTGTCGCGTTTTCCGTTGTTTTCCCGTTTTTTTTTTGTTTTGTGTTCTCTCCGACTACGTCGTGTCCGTACGCCGCGCCCCGTTCCCCGATTGTTTTGCACGTTTTTTTCGCGCCGGCGAATCGTCGTCGCGCGACCGTGTACCGCCACCGTTTCCGTGTGAGTATATGTCACGACCGTTAATTGTTGTTGTGTCGGTTATTATTGTTCGTAGCGCGTACGCGACCCACTGCGGCTACACGCGGCTATTACAAAAATAAAAGCTTCCCGTCGTCGTTTTTTTTTTTTTTATCGTTTTCCGATATTCGTAACGTGCGGGAAAACGGAAACGGTTCTTTTTTTTTTTTTTTGTTGCCCCCAATCGCGCGCGTTCGAGCACGCGCCGTTTTTCGACGCGTGTAGTATCAATTGAATAATCGTCGTCGTCGTTTTCGTTTTGACCACGAGTAATTTACTTCAAACGTACACCGAGATGTATTTTTTATGAAGGATTGCGGAGGGGGGGGGAGGAGGGGAAATAATCGCAGTCTCTTCGGTATCGAATAATTTCACGACTTGGGAATGATAAAAAAAACAAACGCGAACAAAATAATATTGTTTTACGGACTTTTCCCGCCCGACTCGGATTATTCGTTTTTAGGAACGAAACACTGGACGGTGTAATAATATATAACTGATCGATCGGTAATGCGTGTTTTTTTGCGAGACCAGGTGTGGTGATATGTAGGCACGATGATGACATTGTTTTGGAAATTGTTTTTTTTTCAGCGTCCGGCAAAATGTCGTGGTCGAACAAAGAACGCAAACGACAAATGAGATTGAATATCATACGTCATCGACAGCAACTCCTCAAGTATCTAGAGAACGTCAACGATACCGTTATAAAACCGAAAATCAAATTGAATTCCAACGATCTAAAGCAGTTGAATTTGAACGCGGACGAACAACGACTCGTGTTGCCGGTGAAAATTAAAAAAGAAGAAGAACCGATCGAGATAAGCGACACCAGCGATGAGCTGATTTCCGTCGGGTCCGACGAGGGATGGAATGACGACGGTTTTCGCCTGACGTCCGACCGGGCGGACGTAGATCCCAGGAGGAAATCGAAACGGTTCGACCCGATCAACGGCCTTAGGAAATTGTCCGACAACAAGAACAAAGATTGTAAGTATAAAGTATTCCTGTCGATACGCGTTTTTACGTACGTTGTTATTGTGAATTGCGCGTTTTATGTTGTGTCCTCTAGACGTATATTATTTAAACGATGCCCAGAATGACAGAGTGGAGCGAAAACGCAGTTGGAAAAGACCGAATCTGGCAAACCTAGTCTCCGAGTCAGACTCGCGTCACACGTTTACGAAGCATAAAGGACCTAGTGATAGGGACGCGCACAACGCTAAAGAACGACAGTGCCGAAATCACATAGCCAAAATGTTCCTCAATCTTCGACAACACTGTACCTACTTGGACTGCAAAAGGCGTGTGCCGTCAAAGCACAGCATACTGTTGGCTGCTAAAAAAGAGTGCATCGCCTTAAGGGAATACGAATGTAAATTACTCGAGGAAAAAATGTATTGGCAAGAAACGAACACGCTGTTAGGACAAAAGTTGTTCAGACTTGAAAAACTGTTTAGTCGACAGACTTAAATCAGTATGTATAAACTTACAGTTATAATTCGAATTAATGAAAAGTGGTTTGTAAAGAGTTCAAAAAAAAAAGTCTGCGACTATTGATATAATAAGCATCCTCATTTTTTTTTTTCCTATTTATGTTCTGTGTAATTTATATAAAATCGTATTTTAATATAATAAAATTGGCCTATATATAAATTTCAAGTAATTTCTTTTGTTTTTTAATATTTTATATATTATTTTCATTTAAACTTTTATCATTATTTTGATGTTTACGATGTTATCATTCCTTTTCTAAAATGACTATAAATATATAATGAATATACTCATTTTAGTTTTATCATTTATATTATAAATGCTCAATTCAGTTGTAACTCGTTCTATAACTAATTATTAGATTAATTAATATTGTAATGAATTAATCCACATTTGTTTTCATTGCGCTATTTTTAATTTTGACCTTCTGTCCAAAATATTTTTAATGAAATTTGTAATGTTTTCAAGTTAAAGCAAATTTTGTAATGTACTACATTGTGTTAAACTTTTGTATATGACGTGTAATATATAAAATATTTTAAACGCATTGCAGACTGGCAATAATTTTTTTTTTTTTTATAAGCCAGTTTTCAAGCTAGCTTTTACTCTGAAAATCTGTTTTTGGCTGTTTACAGCCGTGCCCTTAGCCTTGACGTCATTCATCCTTAATCACAATATTCCTAGCAATACAAATTATTATATTGTCTATGTGAAAAACTCAATACCTCCAGTTGTTTTAAGGTTAATTAATGAATTACAGAAGACTGGATCATAGGTAAGTTCGATTATCATCCATTTGCCCGACTGCAAATGTCCGACAAAGTCACCTAGCAACGACGCCGTTTAACAGCTTGCCTGTGGTCTTCTTGTCACATTTAGTTTGACGATTTGTATTAGAAAAGCAGGTTTTCTTCTGCAAGTGTCTAGAGTTCGGATTTTCTGAAGACTACACTACTACTTACCTTCAAGAAACTGAGAAGATTTTCTCGGTGTCAATATTAGGAATGGCCAAATTTTCAGTTCTTTCTAGTTTTCAAGAATTCTGCAATTGCAAACCTTGAAAACTTTCTTTTTATAATTTAGATCAGACCTGATACGTTATATACATTAATATAACGTCTGTATCACTATTATTATTATTATTCAATAAATTTAAAATATTGCCAGAAATAATAAATTTAATTGCTTATAATCATCAAAATTCTTCTCTTTAACAACATCTCAATTGAAAAATTATTATTGTTTGTAGAATATATTATTATATAATATATATTGTTCATTATACACTAGCCCGTATTAAAACATAACGCGTTGTCATTAAAAATTTCATTTTTTTTTTTTTTAAAGAACCACTTTAATTAACCTTTAGTAGATAGCACGGGGTAAATAATTATCTCATTAACTTTAAAACAAGTTTTTAATAAAAGAGTATTACAGTTTTATCTGTTTTCTATACTTAAATTAATAAAATATAAAAATATAATTTTAATTTATTCAAGGACAATTTTCACCCCACGTGACACTTACTGAAAGTTAACAACAATGAACAAGAACAGAATTTATTCGTAACGTATTGTCATGTCAGATATTGTAGTTTCAACTATATTCTTAAAACATTAGTACATATGTGTCAATACGAGCCGTGTTTTTGTGTTGTAATCATTTAAACGTATATACAATATGCATTAACAAGGACATAGACAGTAGTTCAATGATTTAGAGAAATAATATTAGTAACATCTTGTTTTTTCTTTTTTACATAGTCTATGTGATTACTTAACATGTACAAGCTATGTAAAAAAAAAAACTGCCCATATAATAAGGCACACTTTAGCTATCTTCAACAATAACAAGTATCCGTTTGATGTGGTTATATATAAATTAAATTTCTTACATACAATCAATATGTATATATTATACGATGTTATATAATCAGCATTTCTTTTTTTATCATAAAAAATAAATGAAAAAATTGTTATAAAATATATAATATATGTTGCCCATCATTTTAAACTTATTAGGTTTAAGCTCATTTATTCAATTATTTTCAAAACTTTACCAATTGCAATAGTTTTACCTGAAACAAATGTTTAAATATGTTATGTAAAAGTAAACAATATAATATATTAACTATAGCAATATTGTCTATTTAAGAATTTTTAATAGTGGAACTTGAATCAAATTAATAACACACATTTTAATGAATTGTATTGATTTGAATGATCAATACGATTTACAAGTTTGTGTTTTATACAAAAATATGAAAATTATAAAACAAAAATAAATAATCGGTAATAATAAGGCTTATATGGTTTCTAGTGCAATTATTTATTTAATTACAAGGAAATAATCAAAACTAATCATAAAAGACCTATGCTACAGTCCATTTAAGTTATGAGGATGTTACACATCTCAAATAAGAGACTAAAAACTGGTTTACACAAACATAAAACACCGGGGCTACAATCAAAATAAAACGATCAAATTTCGGTAGCACATAGAAGAGAACCTAATCTGTGTCGTAACGTTTATGATTTTTTTTTTTTTACATATATAATACAAAATTGAAACAAGTTATGAACAAAATAAAAACGCTACAACATAGATTAAGTTCTCTTCTAAGTAGTTCCAAAATTTGTTTTTATTTTGATTGTAGCCCCGGGGTTTTATGTTCGCGCAAACTAGTTTTTACACAAAGTTACGGTAAATTGCACGTGTTTTATTTTCAGTATAGCATCTTTTTAAGAACTGTACTCAGTGACTGATTTGTGCACATGGGCGTCCAACACCGCCGTATCAGTCGCACGTGATTTCAGCACACATATACAAAAAATCTCGGCAATATTCGTATACATTATCGACAAGCAAATTTGATTGTCTGATTGAATGTTCCCCTACTCGGGAGAGATGAATGAGCATTACCTGATCGCCACTGTCGAGTACAGTTCTTAACTTTATCTTAATTAGAAAATTTAAAACTGACTTTTTAAACTGTATTCAATTTCTAATTCATAAACATGGTCTATTATAATTTAGTTTTCAAAATTATTACTATTCCCTTTTTAACTTTGATAAATGTAATCACACATATAATTTCCAATCGATCAGTGACGAATGAAAAAAAAAATTGTACATACCTTCATCTCGAAGTGTGAATCTTCCCATTTGTGGGAAAAGTTTAAATTCTTCAAGGCAAACAACACCTGAACATTCTAACCTCATTATGACTACTTGATCTTGTTTAACGAATCTTGGTCGCATGTTTGATTTCAATCCAGTTTTCCTATCGACTAAACATATTAATGCCTGAAAAAAAAATGACAATAAATAAATTATAACTTTTAATATGATTACAATACATTACCTTAACTTCAACTACTTCAGCAACACAATGGATATGCATTACTGCAGAATATCCTGCACAAATAATGCTTTTGTGCTCCAATATGACAACCTGAAATTTGAATTTGCACATATTAAATTCTATATACTATTAATTTATATTTTCATTATGGTTTATACCTGTCCATCGAATATACGACAAGTTTTAACTGGATTAATTGGATCACATAAAATGAAACCAGGAGAAACGTCTTCTTCTTCGACTCCTTTCAGTTTAACTTTGATATTTTCACCAGGTCCAACTGAAGTAACTTCCTCGTCATCTGACCACAATTGGTCAACAATAACTTGAGTCTATTTATACAAAAAAAATTATATATGTTTATGTAATAATAATAAATAAAAAAAGATGTTTAAGCATTGTGACAAAAGACATACTCTATTTGGCATTAATACAAGAATTTGTGCTTTTTTTGCTTCACCAGACTCTACTTTTCCCATGAGTACAGTTCCCATGTCCTTATATTTTTCTACCACAGGCATTATGAAAGGCCCGTCTGAACGACGATTTAATAAAGGTAAATTGTCAATAAATGGAATAAAAGCAGGTCCTCTACAAATAAGAAAAAAATAACAATTTAGCATATTTCATTACAAAAAATGTATTAAAATTCTTACCTATACCAAGGACAAATTGATTCATCAACTTGGTCTTTTAGGCCTAAACCAGTCTGACCAGACACGGGCATAAACGTTAGATCTTTGGTTACATTGAAACCAAGTTTTTTTAGGTAAGGTAAAATTTTATCTCTACATTCTTCGTATCTTGCTTTTGACCATAGAACAGTCGAGTCATCCATCTTATTTATTAACACGACCATATGTTTGACACCGGCTGTTTTCGCTAACATGGCGTGTTCTCGGGTTTGACCACCTCGATCAAATCCAGTTTCAAATTCACCTTTACGGGCTGAAATAACCTAATAAACGTAATAATTGATTAATATTATTGTCTTATAAAGTACATTAATAAAATTTCGTTCATCAGTTAGTGGTAATTAATATACTGTGTTGTTATTAATTTTTTTTTTTTTTAATTTAAATATTTGATATATAGCGTTTTAGATCATTTAGGAAACATACCAAAACTGCTAAATCGGCTTGAGCAGTACCACCTATCATGTTGGGTACAAAACTTTTATGACCGGGCGCATCCAATATAGTAAAATGCTTTCTTTCAGTTTCAAAATATGCTCTTCCTACTTCAACAGTTTTACCCTTTTCTCGTTCTGTACAAATAAATAAAATATTTCGTTATTTAATCTTAAAATATAAACATAACTAATTTTACTATACCTTCTTGATTAGTATCTAATGCCCATGACAAATACCACGATTCTCTGCTTCTTTCTTTAGCTTCTTTTTCATATTTATCTAAGGTTCTTTTATCTACCATACCAGTAAGAGCCATTATTTGACCACCAATGGTTGATTTTCCAGCATCTGAAACATAAATAATTAAATTTAAATTTCCTTTAGCGTATAAATTTATAGTTTATTCTCTATGTAATTAATTTAGTGAACCTTAGTATTTTTAAGAAAAATAGAATTAATAATCACTTACAAATTACACTGATTATATTAAAAATGTAATAATATTGAACAAAGGTAACATAATATGTCAGCTGTATCGAAATGTGTTCAAACTGTATAGACAGTAATAATTAAATAACATATATTTTATTATCATAACTAGATATAGATTGGATTCTTTTGAAACTATTAGCCTAAAAAATATATTTTGAAAAACAAAAAGTTTTCTCCTTAAAAATTATATTATTGATACCTTTAATATTTGATATAAAATAAATGTACTAAACAGAAAATGTTATTTATATCTACAGCTGGTACGTTAAAAAAAAAAAGTATTGAGCCATTTTGCAATCATAAAGAAAAGTTTATATATTTAAGTTTATTATAATTAGTCTCTTTCAAAACGGGTTCTTTGAGAATCCACACACTTAGTCCAATGTTTTTTCCATTGTCTAAAATATTCTTCAAAGTCTTTCTTTTGGAATGATATCAAGACAACAACCATCGTATTCCTCGTTTTGTTTTGAGATATAAGCGGAATTAATCGGAAATCACATGGCGTACCTGGTGAGCAAGAGGCCTGACGAATTTAAGAAACTTTCGTATTAATTGCTAATCAAGAAATTCTAAAACGAGTTAAAAGAATGAACAAGTGAAACTCCCGTTTCACCAATTCTACAGTTTACATTTCCCCCATAATTCATTCTTGTTGTGGTTGCACATTTATGGCGCACAACTTCTCCACATTAATAAAGCTTTCACTTTTTTTTTGGGGGAGGAAAAGTTGCTATTTTCCACAAAGGTGATGAAGTCTTTGTTTCTTAGAATCGTGTCTGTACACCCAAGACTAACCAATGATAATATTCATGTCCGTGCCACTTCCCAGGTCTTTTTAGCAAGAGAATTCCATTGACAAGTTTTCATTTCGAATAAACAGTGAAAATACAAGATGAATTAGACAGGACAACTGTCCCGACATTGTTTCAAACGGAAGAATTACAATTGTACTACCTGATAGACGCGTAAGTTAATTATACACAAGTTATGTAAAAATAGTAAAGCACATATATGATAAAAAAATATTAAGCCCACAATTGATAATAATAAGTATTAAGATGAAAATTACGGTAATATATGTATGAAAACTAATACAATTATTTAAATTGTCCGAGATTTCTTACCTACGTGCCCAATAATGACAATATTGATATGTTCTTTTTTGGGTTTTGGCTCGATTTCTTCTACAGCCTTTTTGGGATTACATTTAGGTTTATCTTCATCGGCATCCATATCAATGTCCACGTCGAAATCGATATTATCGTGTACAATTGGTTTAGCAGTACCGTCTTCGGGAGTGCTGGACGCTCCATCCTCCCAAGAGTCGAGCACAACGGCCGAAGCACCTCCACCAGTGTCACTGGCCACCGGGTCTCCTGTACTCTCCACGTCTGAATAACACACACACACACACACACACAGACAAACAGATCCATTAAGAAGAGAGCACGTCATAACCTAAAAACGTATATAATACACTCACTGGTCGTCTTCTTGTCACCGCCCGTCTCGTCTTCTTTGGCGCCGTCCGTGTCGTCAGACTTGGCGGAAAACGAGGCGAACGACGGTATGAATTCTACAGCGTTCACGTTCAGGTGCTTAATGAGTTTCTGCTGCAAATCGCTGGCACTGGAATTGGCCGCGTCAGCTTCTTCCCACGAGTCCGGCGCCGCGTTGTTAGACATGTCTGTCGGTGTCCTTCCCGCGTTATGGTAACCAGATGAGACGATGCCAAAACGCCGGCTCACATCGAGAAACAATTGACGTGGACAAAAAAAAAACGTGTTTCGACGCAGCAAAAAAAAAAAAACGAATCGCTACCACACTACACGGCGGTAGTCACTAGTCAGTAGTCAGTGCTCACGACTTCACGAGATACGCGTACGGTATAAAATATGGTACGAAACGAAACACGTATAACGCAATTGTTTCCCGCTGTAAAACGGAAGCGCCACGCGCGAATATTCGCAGTGCAGTCAACACACGCGCGTATCGTTATCACGAATATTTTTACTATATTTAAGCCTCGTTTACATTGATCGAGTTTACAAGCTGCTAGTTGGCGAATTCACTAGCTGCTAGTAAACTCGCCCGGTGTAAACACGTTCACTAGACAACTAGCAGATTGTAAACTATCTGCGAGTAAAGTTGAAGACCGGGCTACTTTACTCGCTACTCGCTGGCGTGTGTGATTGATAAACTGATAAATTGATTGATAACTGGTAAACGTCCGTGTGTTATCATTGTTGCTGCTGTATATTGTATTGCTATATATTCTTATCTATGCTCGCTCGCAAGCCAGTCGGCTATTGAGCGAGCGGAAGGTTTTGCGTGTCAACATTATTATCGCGCTATAATATATCTTAATATATCTTAAATCGTGATGTAAACGAGGCTTAAAGCCTCGAAAACCGAAAAATGATAAGAGTTCGAAGAGTGATAAAGATTTAAATTTTTAAAAGAGTGCTGCCAACCATTGCCAACAAAAATCTTACTAGATATAATATAATCCATAAGGTGTACTATATATATGTTTACAACTTTTGTTTTGACTTTTTTTTTGACAATTTTTATTTTAATATTATATGTATAACATAAAATTAATGCACGTCAATTCAATGGTAAATATATTTTAGAATTATTAAATGTGTTTTAAATTTTAATCCAAATTATTGTACCCTAGGCATATTTTCTTGTTTATAATATAAATTGTTACTTTCAGTATGTACCTATATTTTATATACTTACCTATTAACCTATATACTGTTTATTATTTTACTTTGTCAATTACAGTAGCAACCGCAGAAGTATTAAATTTGAATGAAATTAAAAATTATATAAGAAACTCATGAGAACACAAGACCTTACACCAGAGGTCGGCAATTAGGTTCTACGGAGGTCCATATATAATTTGAAAAAAAATTTTCTAGGGACAAAAAAAACTTGAACATTAGTGAATTAATGTACGTACATTATAAAAATATAGTTCAAATATCTATTATTCTATTATGTGCCGAAAACCAGCATTAAAGAAAAATATTTTTAGCCGTCCAGTTATTTCCCCTTCGCGGGCCGCCTATTGACGACCCATGCCTTACACAATATATAATATATTAATATTTTAAAAATAAACAAAATATTTTATTAACTTAAGACAGAAATAAATCAACCATGTTTAAAATACCTAATAAAAATAAACATACTTTGTTAAAACAAATATAAATTATTTTAAGTTGGCAACAGATTCGACGGGCCATTTTTACGGCCGATGCTCTTATCATTTTTCGGTAAACTGCCCCCAAACCACAGATTAGATGAATATATATATATATATATATATATTATAGGTCTATGCCCCAAACGAACGTCTCTTCGCAGGAAAAATTTTTCGTGATCCATGACGTCACTACGGTTTGTATGCTGTTATCAATATACATTTTTTTAAATACTATATTTTCATCTATTTCCAGCTGTTCCCCTTTATTCTCGCGCATTTACAGAGCAGTGTATACAAAAGCCACAAACAAAACTTTTGCAGGTTATTTATAAACGTATCAATAAACTTTTGTCGACATATCGGTTATCGCGGTGACTATCCCGTACAATATTTAAACTACATTTACACAAATATCAGTGCCGCAACTACACATTTCGGGGTTGCAGGTGTGCGAGCTTCGTTTCGGGGCTTAACTTTGTTGGTGAATAAATTAATGTTTTCGACAATGGGCAATGGTTGCCCCTCCCCCCGCTGGACCGTTATATTTAATTTTTAATTATTTAATTTTTTTCTTTTTTTTTTGTGATGGGTTTCTGGGTTTGAATATTGCGTTAGGAATTTATTGCATTTAAAATTTCTTACTAAAATATGCTAATAAAGATTTAAACTTTACTTTCGCCTTTTGACTCTCCATTTTTTGAACCTAAATCACTGTCAAAAGAAAAAGTTTTTTTTTTCTCATAAATATACACAGACATGTTGAATTTATTTTATAATATAAATAAGCACCTGCGTTTTTCTAAAGGTACCTATGTATTAAATATGCTAACAAAAATACAAAATTTAATAATAAAAAGATTTAATACAATTTGTGGCTTAATACAATATTTAGCATTGATGTACACGGTCAAAAACCACAATGTTCGTGTAAACTTTTGAAGTTTTGGCGGGATCAAGTCTATTTTTATAACTATAATTATCATATGATATTATTATCAATATGTATATTATCGTAATCTACCACAGAGTAAGGAATATACAATGGTGGGAGGTATATGAGGAGCCACCTTTCCGTTTTCTATGGAGCCACCGTGACACGATTTAAAATTACGCGGTACCGAATACCTTCGTTATCAATTTTCGATAACATTAAAAAAAAAAAAATTGATTTTTTTTCTTATCACAAAAGACAGAGATAAACACTTTTTCCATTGTGATTACTGGATCTGTGAATAATAATAATTGTGAAAGATAACGAATGACAAAAAATAATAATACTGGTGCGCGAGAGTAGAATGAAAATTTTGTCCGTGTAGTTTAAATCGTAATGGAAAGCTGAACGTTTGCTTTTGTTCGTGTTCGAGTGAAAAGTCGTATTACCCATCGCTTGTCAATTCCCGTGTATTTCAACTAGAAAACTACTAACGACTGTAACAAGGGAATTAGGAAGTCTATTGAATCTACGTCAATTTCAATATTCGTACTTATAATCGTTTTTATTGAATTAGTCACGCATAGATAGTGATACCACAACTATTATGAAACCGTTTCGATTAAACTAAAAAAAAAAATGAACAGTATGTTACGATAAAACATGTACCGTATGGAATACGAAACAACAAAGTAATTATGGACGACGCTTATAGCTTGAATACAAATAGATTGCCAATGGACATCATGAACAATAGTACTTTGATTAACGAAGAACATGTTTGCAAACAAGTTCTTTATATGGAAATACCTCGTCTCAAGTAAGTTTTATTTTTATTCGAAAATATCGCTAAATAGTACAAATAAATAATCGATTGGACAATAGGGTGTAGACTTGTAGAAATCTCTAGGTATTAATAATCATTTTTTTTGTATATATTTTGTCTGACGGACATACCTACTACGTCCATATTGTTAAGCAGCTTGTATGGACCAACTAGTTTTTTGCCCCAAAATTTGCAAGTTTTTTTTTTGTAAAGCTTACGAATGTCAATTAATTTCAGTAAAATTTGACGTTATAACCGGAGTCGACCAGCTGGTACATCGAAGGCCCCTGGAGAATTTTTTTTAATGTTGTTCCATAAATAAATGCGAAGGTTTCAAAACATGTTACGCTTCTACATTTACCGTGAAATTTATAGTTAATCCAATACATAATACGTGTGTAGGTAATCCATAAACATACCTGTCCTTTAATTACGATATAAACATCAATATGTAATTAATAAAATATATAACAATAAGATGTTGCTGTATAAAAAGTATTTATTTAATATTTGTTAACGAAAAACAAGTATGTATATAAACATATAAATAGTAAAACAAAAATATTTCATATGAAGAATTAACTATGGTTTCTATCGGCTTTTGAAAATCAATTACTATATATTTTTTATAGACGTAAATATATTGCCGGGCCAAGTTAATATCGATAGTCGAACAAAGCATTGTTTTTATATACCTATTTAAGTTATGAAAATACCCTTATACAAATATTTCGTATTTTTACTTTTTTAGGCTTCTTGCCTTTTAAAAATAACAACTGTCTAATGTATGTGTATTCATTATATACACACACATGTATATTTTTTTATTTTTTTTTTACGTAATTTCTTGATGTGCAGTGCCGTAACCAACAGCAAGACCTTTGTAAAAAAAAAAAAACATTTATCCCCAGAATTCATTGTGATTAGATCGTGGCTATGGCCAGGCCCACATGGAATATAATTTATCTATAAAAAAAAATTCTGTACTGAGCCCCAGATGCTGTGTAGATGTCAGTTCGAATGTATCACTTGTTCGGGTGTTATTAAAGTCGTATTATTGTATTTAATTTGAAATTAGTGATAAATTGTTCACGAAAAAAAAGATCCCGAATGAAACTTAGTTTATTATTATTATTAAAATTCAACCTTTCATACATAAAAAAAAAAGTTATGACAATTTTTAATTTTTTTAATATTGTTAAAATATTATATTTTTAGGTTTGTAATCAATTTCCAAATATTAAGTACGAAAATTTCAAATATTTAAAATAAATATTTTGACAATTTTATTAGTTTTTTCCCTTTTTGGTAATTTTTCTATGTGCTTACCTATTGAAAAAATTGAAAAACATAAAGTACAAACTAGATACGATTTACTACTGAAAAATGGTGTTATATGTAAAAATCGAAGCACTTTTTTTTTTTGAAAGCGTTTACGTTTCATAAACAAAACAAAATTTAATAAAAATATAAAAATATAGCATTGTAAAACCAATACATTCTTCGCTTCGCTCAAAATTAAAAATTTTCATTTTTATTTTCGGTTGTCTATCAATAAATATTTCAGTTTTTATTTTATGACAAAAATAGTATTTTTTTGGTTTTATTTTTATTAAGCTATAGTTGTTGTTATTTTATTTTTAATTCGGATCCTACTAGATGTTCTCACATGTGTTATATTACATTATTTTTATTAATTTACAGTGTTCGTGTATGGGACGTTGCAATACTTATTCCTAATTTGATATTCATGACGTATTTAGTGACAAAGTTTAGTCGAGCCAGATTAAAACTACGAGCTGCCAACAGTCCAATTTTTTTTACATTCTATTGTTTGGTAAAATTTGTTTTTTATATTTGTGTTACATTATATTTGTTTCGACAATGATGTCGTATATAATAGTGTTTATTTTGTAAATAATTATTAACAAAATATTTCTAGGTTTTATTCAATGTGTTTATGAGTATAATGAGATGCCTAATTTCAATGACACTCAATTTTAGTAATTTGGCTGCTGATTCCATCAACATAACGCTTTGGATTTTGGTCAAATGTTTCTTTTTGGCTACTGAAATGAGTGTAGTAGTATTTGCTTTAGCTTTCGGTTGGTAAAATAATAATAATAATAATTATATATATATATAAAATTAAATTGAATTGAATTGAATTATTCTAATAGACTAACAATTACTTATGTAAATTAAATTAGATATGAATCTAATTGTCTTTATATTTAACTTAAAATTTAAATGTGGGTTGAAAAATCAAAATTCTGTATCAAAAGCAAAATATAGCCAATCTGAATTTAAACAGTTTGAAAATGTTTTACTTAAATTGTTGGTTTAAAAAAAAAACAAAACAAAACGTGTCATTTTATAAACATAATAATAATTTATAATGAAAAAAAATTAATTTTATTAAAAATCCTATTTGCTTACTAAAAACAAACCGATTTACTGAGTTCAGTGTTAAAAAAATGAATTTATTTTTATTTTCGTGGTTTTTTTTTTTTTTTTTTATAAAAAAATTTCATATCAGTAAAAAGAACAATAATATTATGAAAATGTACATGCTTATATTTATGCTTTTACAGGTCATATGGAAAGTAGAAGCAGTATAAGATATGTACTAATTACAACAACATGTATATCGTTGGCTTACTCAGTTAGTCAAGGAGCCTTGGAAATTTTTATGCCAGATTCCATTTTTAGAATCAATTCTAAGGACTTAAATTTGTTTGGTCATGGAGGTGTTGTGTTTTGGTTAATTAGCTTCGTCATTTTCACAATGGTAATATCTTAAATTTGAGATTAAGTGAATTAATACAAATATTTTAGTTGTTTATTTGTTAAGTATTAATAGTGATTTTATACTCGTATTATAGCTGTACTTGCTCATTCTGTTATTACCTTTGACAAGACTTCGAGAAAAACTTGCATTACCAAGTAAATACTAATATATTATACTACTTATAAAAATGAAATGTTAAATAGTAAAAGATTGTTTAGTATTTTAGATTTAAAGAAAGTGAGGAAACCTATTTTATTTTTCAATGATGTGTTTGTCATGTCTAACAAAACAGTTTTTGACTAAAAATATAATTTTCTAATATTTTCATTGAAGAAGCTTAAATTTAAACAAATTATAGAAAATTGTATTTTTTTAAATTTGTGTAAAACAAAATTATTTAGTTCAGTAAGACTACAACTGTTGTTATTACTTAACAGCATTTAGTATTTTATGTTAATAATTTAGGAAAATTAGTTATCACTTCATACTATACATAATTTTATTAGATATTCTTATAATATCTGGTTTATTAGTTTTTTATGTGTTGTAAAGTATAACTTTACATACATTTTAGTTATAAAACATAAAACCAATTACTATTGATACTTGATCATTAGTTAAGTAAAATTAGTAGTTCTATTATATTAAATTATTAATTAAAATTAACCAAACTTATTTTAGAATTCAATACACAAAATATTTGTTTGCTAGTATTACACATGAAGTTAAAATACTTATTGTTTAAAACACATATAATACAATAATTATATATAATATTAAATATACATTTTGAAATATAAATTTTAGTCAATTATGTATAGTATAAGTATTTTACTTTCTTCCAATTTGTATACTAATAAAATTAAAAAATATAAATTTATATTGTGTAATTATATATACAAGTATAATACTTGTCTACTCATATATAATTAGATTTATATGGTCATTTTCAAACGTTAAAAGTAAAATATTTCATACTATTTTATTATTATTTATTGCATTCACACTACTAATCAGTCATAACTCATTAGTATTTAAATTGTTTTATAATTCTTTAAGATTGTTTCATTCTGAAAAATATGGATACAATTTTTAGTACACATGCTTAATATAAAATAAATAAGATCGATAACTAATGAGTAATAACAAATTAAGAATAAAGTTGAACCTTAACTTTCAATGATCTATTTTTATTAGCAACATTTGTATCATTGATAATAAAATACCGAGTGATGTATAATATTGAAATCATTATGATAAAAATATAAAAATACGTATTTATTTTTCATAATAAAATGTAACTAACTTACCATTTTTAGTCAGTTAAGATTTGCAGTTAGTTTTACTCTAGTGAAATGTTTAATTCTTCATATCTAATTAATATGTATATATCTTCTTTTTTTTTTTCAGTTAACCGGTCATTTTATGTATATGTATCTCTGTTAGCATTGTTAAATGGTACTGGTTCAATTGGTTGTATATTTTTATTAGTAAAAATTGCAGAAGGCCATTGTATTGTTGATGTGACGACATTTCTGTATTTTACATTCTTTACACCTCTAGTCTACATAACGTTCTTGAAAACATTTTTTAGGTAAACTTCCAAAAAGAAAATAAAATGTCTTTTTAATGTAAATTGGTATTTTCTATTTATTTTAGTGTTTCACAATCAAGTATCATGTTTTCTTATAAAGCACAAAATGATGATCGTGTTGAAGATGATACTGTATCGTTACCTCATCAGCCATCGTTTTCATCCTTAAAAACCGATTCAGACTATATTTATCAGGTACAGGTTATGGAAAATATATTTTTTTTAAAGTATATATAATTGTTTTATTCGCATTAACTTCATTATTTAATTTATTTGTATCGTGAAATTTACTAAAATATAATTATAAATAAATGTGAATAAATGATATAGATATTTGTATTATTTGAATTTGATAATAATAGTATTTTTTTTAAATTTATAATTTACAGACGGATAATATATACAACAATACTCGTTTTTCTGTTAGTGACAGACAAATAGCAAACCCATTATATAACGCTTCGTTGCAGAGTCCTGATAGCATTACAGGTTATAGCATGGACGAGCAAACTCTTGACATCGAAGAACAAAAAAAGTAATAATTCATTTAGTTTTAGAATATTTTCTGGTGTTCCTGTGTTTGCTTTATTGTTTTAATATTTTTACTATTTTATTAAGTTGTGTAATAGGTAATTATCTTATCTTAATACATTAAACATATTTTTAGTATAATTGAAACTTACCTAGGGAAATTACCATCACCAGTACATATATATATTTATATTTAATTACTCAATTGTATTATTATAATATCTTCTCGGTTCTTTTTCTTTTTTTGTGTATATTTTAGATTAATTAATAACTTGTGTCCTTGGACATTAAATAATTTTATAGTATTATGTATTGTGATCTTTATTTATTGAAACTTATATTTTAGACATTATCCAGTATAATTAAGTGAAAAATACTATGTTGATTCTTTTTATTTGCACAAAAATAAACAATTTAAACATTATCTAAAATGATATTACGTTTTTTTGTTAAAAAGAGTGTGTTCCAGTATTTTCTACCTATTTTTCTTCTTCTTCTCGTGACCGATGGTTAAGCATTCTATAAAAAAATATAGAATGCTATATTATATATCTTATAGTACCCTCGTTCTTTTTCTGTTGCTATATCCCTGAATCCCATGGCGCGTGGCCAGGGCCGGTGCTAGCAATTTTTGACATGTAGGCAAACCTGAAATCATTTGATATTTTGATATTATAATATAGGTAATAATTTTTTCATATTCAATTCAAAATATGCCACTTTTATATAATGCCGCTGTAGGCCTGGACCTACGTCGCCTACGCCTTAAATCGGCCCTGCGCGCGGCGTTTGTATATAGCTCAAAGTTCCTGTACACATCTAGGAGCTCCCACAGAGCGTAATGTAACGCACTTCCAGACGCTCCTGTCTTAATTCATCCCTCCCCCCACCCCAATGCTTATTTTTTGTGAGTCCAGTTCCTTTTGTTTAGTGTAAACGCATGTTGACCTAGTATATTTGTCGTACATACTCACGTGATTATATTGTAAAATTATAGATTGCACTGATCAAAATCAATAAATTTATTTTTGTAGCAGCATCATTTATGTCCTACTTTGTGGGAAAATTTTAATAAATGAAAATGAGAAGAAGAAAATTGCAAACAAAAAAGACTAAAATATATTGATAGGATAAATATTTTAAAGAAATCATTTGTGATTTTGGTTAATCAAAGATACATCATAGTAAGATGGACCCGCTGTTAGGCAAAACAAGAAGACTAATGACCATTGGTTGTATACACAGTGGCGCAAGCCATTTTGAATGAAGTGAGGGCAAAATAATTTCTCATATTTACCCATCCGCCCACCTGTTATTTTGTACCTAAATATTTTAGATCAATCATGTAGACGAAATTTCATCTTATGGAGAGTTTTAAAAACGTATAAAACTTTAAATTGTTTGTATTCATACTTGGATTAGAGCTCAATATGGATCGTGTTTACAATCTAAAATTGTAATTTTTAATTTTTGAACTCGTATTAAAAAAAAAAAAAAAATAGGTAGGTAATATAATAAAAACATAGTACAAAACTATTAGGTATTATATTATTAAGACTCACGTATTCAATATAAAACGTACACGAACACGATTATGGCGTGACTGAGTAAATATCCAACTATATTCTATAGTTTTTATATCAAAGTAATCTATTAATTGTCACAGTCAGCCGTGGTCGTTTATTTTTACAAGCTTTTATTTAACTTCACACGTACTGTCTATAATCAGTATGACTATGTTCTTATGTGATTTAAAAGCTTGTCGTGTATTCGCTTTACCTTCGGTACCCCTTAAAATAAATCTCGAGCATGAATTTATAAGAATAACGAAAGAATTTAAGTATCTATACATTTCTATATTTATATTTGTATCCAGAGTAATATAATATAGGTAATTATAGGTACAAGATTATAAGATATATAGTAATGGTTATATTTTAACTATATTATATTTTATAATAGCTTTATTATGATACTATATAGCATAAATGATTCATACAATACTCATAAAAGATTATTTTCATTGTAATTCGTCATTCGTTATCAATAGCACCCAACTCTCCACAAGTGTAGCGATAATTACATCTATTTTATTGGGGCTGGGGGGCAGAATATGAGAGAAAATAAAAATAAATATACAATTTTTATAGGTAGCCTACATATACCTGTAATGAGTAGTTTATATAAATTTCAATAACTTCGTACGAAGCAAATTTGAATCGGAAGGGGTATGGGGGATAATTTATGTATTCCGCTACACTTGAAAAAAAAAGATGTGTTCGCCACTACCCCTGCAGTATGCGTGTCCTCAAAACCCAGTGGCGCATACAGAATTTTTTTTCGAGGGGGGGGGGGACTAAAATATAGTCCTCCGCTTTATACCAGTTATTACACCCATTTTGTATCAATAAATTGTTATTGTTTGGTATAGTGTGTTCAATATATACAAAACATAAATTTTAAATATTTCGGAGGAGGTTAAACCCTTCCGGTCCCGTTGTGTGCGTTATGCCAAAAACTTAGCATAATATATAATAATATAATATTATATGCGCTTACTTCGCTCCCTGCAGGCCAAAACTTTGAAATTACGCCACTGTTGTGTACCTAACAAATATGTGTCATATCAATCTGTTTGTCATGGTTTTATCATTACAAAACACGCTGCGGATAGGACGACAACAGCCAGTATTTGTTATGTTTTATTTAGGTCATCACCAGTGAGATTTTTCGTCATTGTAATTTTTTAGTATTTGAATAATCATAATTAATTTAAAATCTCGACAAGTATTATTACTATTGTTAGTCACTCTGTCAAATTATACTGTATTTGTAAGTTGCAGATAGACATTACAAGTATGTATAGTCGTTTTGACGATGTAATAGAAGTTTTGTAAAATATTAATTTTATAACAATTATAAGTGTTATTCTTCTTCTGGCACGACTATACCCGCCAGGAGTTTTTGCCACCATTATTATAGGTACACTTCACCTGCACTCGTCTCTATATCTTGAACTACCTCTTTCCAGTTTTCAACTTTTTAATTCTTCTTAATTCTAGCACGTTGATCCATCTTTTTTTTTAGTCTTCCTTTGACCTCTATATATATATATACATAGGTCATTGCTACTCCTTGTCATTTCCATTCTAAGCGGTCAAATGGTCAACAACACAGAGGAAGTTATGGTAACAATGGATATGATGGTCAAGTAAGAGGATATGGCGATCAGAGATATGCAAAAATGGCACCCGTAGTAAGTTTTCTAGTAATAAAAACCTACGACAGTTCAGTTCGATCTGATAAATTATGTAAATATTGTAATTTTAAACACGATAAAGGTAAATGTCCTGCATATGGTAAACAGTGTTCTAAATGTAACAAATTTAATCATTTTAAAAGTGTATGTAAAACCGAAGTTAGGATTATTGAAAAATAGATAATTCAGCTGATAATTCTTATTTTTGTTCTACAGTGCATACTGTTAATACTTTTGCTGTTTCTTGGGCTGAAATGATTTGGGTTGAAAACCAAAAATAAACTTTAAATTAGATACTGGCTCTGATGTTAATTTACTATCGCTGGATCATTTTAACTCAATAAAAATAATAATCGTGGTATGGAAAATCAGCTGCTAATTAATAAGCAACCTATAAAATTACAGGCCTATGGTGGTAGTCAAATTAATACGTATTTTCAGTAAACTTCAATGTTAAATTCAAGAAAAAGAATATATTTTAAATTTTGTAATCGTGGAAAACCATTGTAAGCCAATATTAGGTCTACAAAGTTGTATTGAATTAGGATTGATAAAGAAAATAGACAATATGGAAAGATTATTGAGTGTGAATGATGTGTTTCGGAATTATCAAATGGTTTTACGGGTCTTGGTAATTTCCTGCTGAATATAATATAAAACTAAAACCTAATGCGATACCAGTCACTAATGTTCCTCATAGAGTTCCCATAAACATACGCGAAAAATTGAAATTAGAATTGGACAGATTAGTGTCGGAAAAGATAATCACTGAAATGTATGAACCGACCGAGTGGGTAAATCGATTAGTAGTTGTTGAAAAGAAAAATGGAAATATGAGATTGTGTCTTGATCCACGTGACTTGAATGATAATATAATTCGTGAATATTGCGTTATTCCAACATTATCGGATTTGTCTGCGAAATTAAAAAATGCTAAAGTGTTTTCTGTATTTGATTTGAAGGACGGGTTTTGGCAAATAAGTTTAGATAAAGAAAGTTCGAAATTATGTACTTTCGGAACTATGTTTGGTAATTATTGTTTTAATAGGCTTCCCTTTGGTATTAATAATGCAGCAGAAATATGTCAAAAATGGAATATGAAGATCTTTGGTAATATAGAAAATGTATTTATTTATCTCGACGACATTTTAATCTTCGGTGATACTGAATCTCAACACGATATTGCTTTACAACAAGTTTTAGACTTAGCTATAAAAAATAATATTAAATTTAACAAGGATAAAGTTCAATTTAAAGTTGATAAAGTCAAATACTTAGGGCATGTTTTTCTCGAGATGGTATGAAAATGGATGATGAACGAGTAAAGTCAATTTTGAATACGAAATACCAAAAGTGTGAAAGATTTGCAAAGATTTTGGGCATGGTTAATTATGTTGGTAATTTTATCCCCAACTTGGCAATGTTAACAAAACCATTAAGGACCTTTTAAAAAAATAATGAATTTGCTTGGACAGTGGTGCATGATGAGTGTGTGAATAAACTTAAAACAATAATAGCTAGTCCGTCTGTACTTAGAAATTACGATAATGCGAAAGAAGTAATCATACAAACAGATAGCAGCAAATTTGCTATAGGTTGTGTATTATTACAAGAGGGTCGACCAGTTTGCTTTAAATCAAAAAGTTTGACAGATAGTGAAATTAATTACGGTCAGGTAGATAAGGAATTCTTATCGGTATTATTTTCGTGCAAGATTTTTCATCATTATATTTACGGTAAACGTGTAACGATACAAACAGATCATTTGCCTTTAATCTCTTTAATGAATAAAAATATAAACGATATTCCATCAAAACGTCTTCAATGTATTAGAATTAAATTGGCTCGTTATGATATTAATTTAGTACACATACCAGGCAAGAAAATGTTAATAGCGGATGCGTTAAGTAGAGCGTGTAAGTCAATTTCTAATACCGAGGTAGATATGGATGTATCTGATGTTGTACATACAATAAATATGTCAAATGAAATTCGTAATGAGTTTGAGAAAGAGACTCAGAATGACGATTTATTAAAACAAATATTGTGTATGTGTAAAGAAGGTTGGCCAAGACATAAAAATAAGGTTGTATGCGATTTAAAGCCATATTATAATATGCGAAATCAAATTTCGTTTGATAAAATTTGTTATTTTTAAACAATCGTGTTTTGTTCCGTCATCATTGAAAGAAAAGATCTTATTTAAACTACATGAAGCACATTTAGGTATTTGTAAGACAAAAGAAAGAGCGCGGTCGTTATTCTATTGGCGAGGAATTGACAAACACATTGAAGAATATATTAGTAATTGTGCAATCTGTGAAAAGTTCAAAAGAGAAAATACTAAGGACTTTATGATATCTCAGGAAGTACCGGATTTGCCTTTTAAAAAAGTAGCGTGTGATATCCTAGATTATGGAAAACAAGCTTATCTAGTTTTAATAGATTATTATTCAGGTTGGCTTGAGTTAAGTGCTTTATCTTCTAAAACTGCTACTCATATAATAAAAATATTAAAAACAATTTTTTCCATTCACGGTATACCTCAACAGTTTATTGCGGATAATATGCCATTTAATTCGAAAGAATTCCTAGATTTTTCTTATAATTGGGAATTTAAAATAATCACGTCAAGTCCACGTTATCCAAAATCGAATGGGCTTGCTGAAAAAGGTGTGGGCATTGCAAAATCAATTTTAAGAAGGGCGGATGAGAGTAAAATAGATATAGAATTGATGATACTAGAGTACAGAAATAGTGTAATAATTGGGTCAAAATTCTCTCCAGCACAACTTCTTATGAGCCGATCATTAAAGTCAAAAATACCGGTCTTTAACGATTCATTAAAACCAGCAATAGTAAATGACTTTAAGTCTATCCGTGAACATAAAAATATTTGTTTATTACCTATACTGCCCTAACTGCGTTTCGTTTTCTCCTCTCCTCATTATGTCATCTAACCTAAATTTTTTTTTGAAAGAAATTAAAGAAACAAAAATAGGGTCTCATGCATGCATAAATTTGTGTTAGTGTACAAGGTTTTAAAATTTGCTGCCTTCTTGTTGCCAAGAAGACCTGCGCAATTGAACGCGCGTATATACATATATACCTATATAGGTGTATATATATTCAATACCGATGTGTAATTTACGATAACTTGACATTTTAAGTTTTAAATGTTAAAAGGGTTAAATGTCACGTACATAATATTTTGTTGTGCGCGTATATTGTAGTTTACATACTGCAGTAGTACTATAATATAGTGGAACGCGGACATGTGCACAAAAATCATATAATAATCATTAAAAATTAGGAAACTCGTGGCGCGAATGTAAAATGTCATTTCTATTACTTCCGTAGGTATATTACGGATTTCTTTTTTAAAATCCTCGTGTAGAAAGCATATATATGGGGCAGAAACGTGTTTAAATAAAATATTAAAAATTCTCTGAATTCCATATAAATATAAAGCTATTTCAATAAGACGTTATAACACCAATAGAAGTTGAATCATTCCATTCAAATAATTTAACATTATAATTAAGGTTTAATATAGTAATATAATAAACGAAAACGAAAGGTTATGTATAATTTTGTTAAAAAATAAAATCTCGGAACATTTGGAATTTTGGAACATATAATTTGTTGCGAGTTTAAAATAACAAAGGGTTCGTCGCAAGTTTACTAACCATATAATTTTAGGTTTTATTTAAATTAAATAATTTATTTGAGGATAGATTTCAGGAGCGATTGGAGTATTTGTAACGATACAATTTCATCGAATCGTATCCCTATTCCCTATAGCCATAGTGGATGTCTCGTCACGCGTTTTAAGAAAAACACTGCAACGATCCAGAACACGAGGTCATGCGCCTTTTTACTGCAGCATATTACTATAGTATACAGCTAAATAAGGTCTACATAAATTATAGAAGTAGATTAACTTTTCTCGGTTTAAGAGCTTAATCATTTAGATTGTCCTCTGCAGGATCCAAAATTCCAAAATGAATTTTATTTTACGAATTGCCAGCATGGCAAAAAACTATTTGATCGATATCTATAATATATTATAAAACACGTGTAGTTATATTAGAAATATATAAATTTATGTATAGTGGTATGTGCTTAAATATGTATTTGCCACATTATATTATATATTACATCTCAGTAAATCAATATTATTTACAAAAAAAAAGTGTACTTTAGTCAGTGGCAGCGCCAAAGACGGGCCATAGCCCCCCTTGAAAACCTATGGCCCGCCTGGAAATTTTGATTTAACTCAAATGTTTAAATTCGAATTCCTTATAAATGTATTAGTTATATGTTTTTCCTAATATGTATTAATATATTTTTTAATTATATGATTTTGAAATAAATACATGTTAAATTTATAATACTTATTATATTAATTAAATTAAGAAAATGTATTAGTTGCTGTTTTATTTATTACGCTTAATACTTAAACTTTATTTATTTATTTTTAAATAAGTAATTATTATATAACCTGACTGGCTCTCCAAAACTCTTGGTCTACGAGACTCAGTGACGCAACCAGAATTAAAAACCTTAAGAGATTAAATAAACAATATTTTATTACAAAGGTATCCCATTGATATAAGGAGAGCCCATGGTTGAGGGCAGTGGCGCCCATTGAGCTAACCATGTAATGCAACTGCATGTCCACTCAGTAGTGGGTGGGTGTGGCCGTGGGGGATAGTATGTCATACCTATCATATATTGTTATACTGTCATCTAGTGTCTATAAAAGTATTGTAGGAAATAGTATGTACAATAAAATACAATGCAATAAACATTATGCATATTTAGGTATTAGGTACTAATTAGGTAGTAAAATTTGGTGGGTGGGTATAATTTTACCTAACTGCATGTGCTGTTGTAAAACCTCTGTGCGCCACTGGTTGGGGGGAAGGGGGACCAGACAGTGGGCTCCACTGTGGCTCACTCCCCCTCCAATTGTGACCCTACTGTGTGACTGCGTCTGTGCCTGCCCTAATATATGTCGGCCCGCCCTGGAAAAATAAGTTTGCGCCGCCAGCGACCTCAGTACATAGTATTTCTTAAGTACCTATTACTCTTTTAAATGTAGAAAACATTCGTTCCGATGTTAGTTGTTGACACTGGCATTAATGCATATATACGAGTTTCAAGTAGAAAATATTGGGCTATATATCTTTTAATATATATATAATAATTTCAATTCATTAATAAAATCATTTGACTTATTTGGATTTTGAAGAGAGAAATTGAAAAAGTTTCTGTAAATTCACTCTCTTCGTCCTTTGCAAGAGGTAAATTTTTAAAAAGCACAACCAAAATACGTCTACGGTATACCTATATGTCGAATTTAACAATGAGTTACGAAATCGATGGTATACCAATGTTATCTACGGTTACTCTATGGTTATAGACTATCGTGTTATCATAATAATTAATATTGATAACAAAACCTGTACAGTGTACAGTAAGTTCGCATAGTGTGCACTGGGCAGTTGCAGCATGTACACTTGTCGTTCGATAGTTAAAAAAAAAAGAAAAATTGCTAATTTTGTATTAATCACTTACTATTTATTGAAATTCAATCGTTTTTCGTTCCACTAGTTTATTGTGTAATTTCAGTAACCTACCGAGCTACTTTACTGTGTGTTAATTATTAATTTACGTAATAGAAGTATTGCAGTATGGACATTTCGACAGAGAGCATTTCGAATTTAAGGCAGTCTTTTGCTGATAAACTCGACAAACAAAATGGTAAACTGTTCCGATACGTTAAATACGACGTAGTATTTATATTTTAAGTGAGATTTAGTAGCGTCGGAGAATTTTATTTTCCAAATTGGCCTTTCCGAGTTTGGGTCTTGAGATCATTTAGCGCCTTACTGCAATTTTAAAATAAACGTGTATTAGTAATTCAGATGCGTTCTTGTCTCTGTTGACAGAAGAATTTCATGCTATGGACCTTGCCAGAGTAAATAATACAGATTCGTGGCTTAAGCGATTTTTGATTCACAATGATGGTAACCAAGAAGAAGCGTTAGCAATGTTATGGAACGTATGTGAATGGAGAAAATCATTTGGCGTTAATGGTAATTGTAATAAAATCACCTATTGTTTTTTCTGTGTAATGTTGGTGTTTTTATATTGAAATGTAATATTAATAATAATAGTAACATGTATTTGATTTCAGAAATCAGTGAAACGAATGGAACAGTAAGGGTTGATTATTTAGAAGAAGGTATCATGTTTCCTCATGGTTTTGATAAAGACGGTAAACTTATGTTTATTATTAGATGCAAATTACATTTTAAAAGTTCCAAAGATCCCGAGGAATGTAAAAAGTGTGTTGTGTATTGGTTTGAAAGAATGGAAAGGTAATTTTTTTATATTTTACCATATATTAACAATTTATTATATTTGTTTTGTAATAGGTTAACTAACGGTGATCAAATTACAATATTTTTCGATATGATGGGTTCTGGTTTAAGTAATCTCGATATGGAATTCACAAACTATTTAATCAATTTACTTAAAACATATTATCCAGCATTTTTAAATTATATTATAATATACGAAATGCCTTGGGTTTTAAATAGTAAGTTCAGGATGTTAATTTTACATTTTTATTTAAATAATTTATTTAAACATTTTAAATATTTTCAGCGGCTTTCAGAATAATCAAAACATGGTTACCAGCCAAGGCTGTGAAAAAAATTAAATTCCTAAGTAAACATAATTTAAACGAATTCGTACCACAAGAATCAACTATGGTCAGTTGGGGCGGTGAAGACAATTACGAATTTAGTTTCGAACCGGAAACAAAAAAAGTCGATGAAACCAAAAAAAAGGTTTGTTATATGTATTATTATCCTAAATATATTTAACCTACAAGGCTTTAAATTACTAATTGTGTTATGAAAATCTATAATTTTTATACTTAGGTTCATTTTGCTGAAACAATGGAAGTAAAAAATGGTTTAGGAGACATTAGAGATATAGTATATATGCCTAAAGGTAAATGTTTATAATAGTATTTTAATAATGTTATATAATATTTATGGTGTTTTATTGTGTTTTAGAATTTAAATTAAAAATAATTCCTAATGAAGTACTTACTTTCAGTAAAGATAATAGCAATGGTTATAATGAATTGATGGCAAGCCTTACTTTTATAAATGATCATAAAGATCCGATTGCTTTTAAAGTAACTACAATATTAACATTTTCAATTAATTCGATATATTATTTTTTAATGTGTTTTTAGATAAAAACTACTTGTCTCGTAAAGTATAAAGTTCGCCCAAGCGTAGGAACACTTCTACCTCAAGGAAGTATAAACGTCACGTTTGTACTAAATGGAATATCATTAAAACACACTGATGTAATGAGAGATAAATTTTTAGTATTAGTCACTACTGTTATAGACAGTAAAGACATTGCAGATTTATCAAAGGTATTTTGCCAAGTTACGAGTTTATGCTTTTAATAATAAGGCCGTTTTAATTTTTTTAATGTAAAACAAAAAAAAACCATATGCTCAAATTGAATTACGGCATTAATTAACATAGTTAATAACAAAATTGTACCTTTTAAAAGAAAAATGCAAAATATGTAGATAAAAGTAAAATTAATTTAAAATTTTTTTTATTAGATACAATGGGAAAACAGGGAACAACACATTTTGAAATGCAAAATTGTGAATGAAAATGAAGCAGTCAATACTTGTGACATTTATGATCAAAATCATAATAGTGAACTTGAACAAAAAGTTGAAAAATTAATCAATTTGGTATTTTTATTTTAAAGTATATTTATGTTATTTAAAAATTAGTTACTAGGTGCTAAACTAATATAATATAGACCGCAATTTACTTAAAAAATATTGAAATTTCAAAACAAACAATTAATTATTTCATATTTTATTTTTAAAGTATTGTCACATGTTGGTTTAGATCATTTGATATCGTTGATTAACAAAAACTCGGATATTGCGCACAATAACCTCAATATTAAAGAAAATTAAAAAATTAATTTTAGAACTATATCAATTATTTCATTATTCATTTTTATATCATATTTGAAAAATTTGAGTTCAATTGCAAATCATTAATCATTACATTGAACAAAATGAATAGTCATTTTTTACTAATACATTAATATTAATTAAATTATACTTATATATAATAATAATACAATACAAATTATATTTTATTAATATTCATATTACTTGTATGTTGAAGCTTTTAGTATAGTTTTACACTCCTAAAATTTATATTTTTAAATAAATATTTTTCAATTGTTATTCATGATCAACTTAACGAATTGCTAGAACTATTATAAATATGAACTTTACAGACTTAATTTGAACAAAAATGATTAATAATATTTAAGAATTTAATAATAAATTGGAATAAAAAATAAAATCGACTTACATTTATAAATAATCTTTTTTTTTTTTGCAGGTTGCTAATTTAGAAATGTCTAACCGTATACTTTGTCAGCACATGCGGTACATTAAATGTTCATTATATTTCGTGCTGTTGGTAGGTTTGTTTGCAACCGGATTTTTTTTTGCCATATTTTATCATAAATGAAAATAATTTTAATTGAGAGAGAGTTATACTTATTTAATTTATATCAAAAATATGTAGTGAAAATATATAATTGTGATTTTTATTTTGTTCTAATGGTTTCCTAATAGTTGATGTTGTTAAAGGAAAAAGACTGATTATCTTATTAAGTCTATTATATTGTAAAGAATACTTGATAATTCTAACATTGTTATTTATTACTTATTAGTAATGTTTTGATTATGATGTATACCTACATAATATAGTGAATAAATTAGTGTATTGAGAAAACAATACAGTTCCAACACGTGTATTAGATTATTTAATAAAACTAATTGATATATTTATCTAATAGGTTATATGTATTTTTTGCACCGCATTTTGATATTGAAATCATCATCCTTTAATTCTAGAATGCACACAATTCAGATTATGTTTACTAATTGCATTAAGAACACATTTTTTGTATAATATACTTCTTATACATTTAGTTATTAATCACGTATAGAGATACAAATAGTCAAAATAGTGATGTATTTATAGGAGAGTCATGGCTTGTTAATCGCCTTTCCTCCTCGAGCTAAGTTTATATTATACAATATAATATTCTAAATTTGTTGTATCCATGTTACTGTCATATAGAATTACAGTTTTTCGCGATTAAAAAGCTAATATATTACATGTTGATTCACTATGAAATTCTAATAAAAACGCTAAATGATTTATGGAGTTTTAATTCTTTAGGAAATTGTATATATATATATTTTTTTTGAGACAAACTAAAATATGTGCACGTAATGTTAGATCATAATGATTCATAAAGGAAAAAAAACACTTTACACCTATTGTTTATTGCAGAGGCAGCCAAATGGTCGATTTCAAAATCGATCGTGTTAGGATTTATTTTTATGGCCATGTGCCATGACAGTTAATCGTGGTGGCAGATAATAATTGTTGATGATTTTGAGACTATTTAAAGATATTCAAAAATTATAGCCGTTAATCACATTTATATTTTTCCCTTTCTCTGAAATCAAGAATATATTTCTACGCAAATAAGCGATTTATTTGACATGGATTCTGTAAAAATCGAATCTGAGATTATACCATATAAATTAGATACATTTCTAAAAGCTCGATGTTCTGAAAAAAACAATTTGCAAAGCAAAAAAAAGAATTTTCTTAAATAAATATTTTAAAATTTGTATATATATACAAATCTATTATTTACGAGCATTATTTATTTATTTTTTTTCATGCCCTTTTTATTTATTTTTCTGTTTTTATTTTCATTACTTTATTAAATATTTTTGTTTTTATTATAAATGTCATTAAAAATATTTAAGTTATGTTTATCTGTTTTTATTATTAGATTTAATAATCAAGTAATAATTGTTCTTAAAGCTTAATTTTGAAGCTCATCTATATCAAAGTTGAATTGACCTTTTTCTTTCTTTCTTTAACACTCAACAAAAAGCTAATAATAAGAGAAAATTTTTTTATTAATTTTTCGATTGTGTATACTGATTGTCCTTAATTTACCGACGTAATTGTACAAATCCAATGTTTATAAGGAAGGCAGAGGGGTGTCAAATCTCTAAAATCATCCTTCATCCCTGTAAGGGACACCAAAATTAGTTCGCATCGGGGCCTCCAAAACTGTAATTCCGGCACTGGCTGGCAGCTCAAGGGTTTCTTTTAGAGGGTGATAGGGGCATTCGCCTCCCCACCATAAAATATGCATTAAAAATACATAAATCATATACGGTGTATGATGATTTTATCACTTTAGATTTCGGCTCATATTATATAGAATTGCTGCCCCAGGCCGCTGCCTACTTTGCCTACTTTGCCTACTTGGGCCGGCCCTGTTTATTATGTTATGGGCACGAGCACGGACTATGCAAGTCCGTGGAGTACGAGCAAGGACCAAGTCCGTGGTGCGAGTTTCTTATCAATTGCTCTTCGCATTCGTGAAATTTTTTTTTTAAACGTTTGTAAACAACAGTACACGCGGTTTTACGTACTGAACGCAATTCCTATGTATTTAGATACAAGCGTTCGTTTACGGACCGTACCCAAAACGAACAAAACATTTTTAGCCCTGCAATTAACAACGACAATAACGCGCCAACAACGGAGCTCCGAGTCCACGTCTGTACAGTGTAAATCAATCGCGGCCGACCGATCCACAACTACGGTTTCAAATTCCGTGCTAGAATAAAAAAACTATAACCAACGGTTACAGTTACTACGATAATTTATATATCGGGTTTGTTCAGTCTGCATGTAAAAAATAAAATGTACTCTTAAGAAACACCCGAGAAGCCGATTGCGGATCGTTACGTAAATATTAATAACGAGCGTTCGTTTGAAACGGCGGGAAACCGTCGGCAACGTTACGAACGTCTTTGGAGAGAGTATTCCGGGTGACCGCGATTTTGGTATAACGCCAGTTACCGCGCGTTTGTACCACAGAAAACGGAACAACCAACAATAACCGCGCAACAAGGCAGCCTGCTGTAGCAACGACGGCGGCGGCGGCGGCAGCAGCAGCTGTGGGCAGGCGGCGGGAACCCGTCAATACCGGACGCGACATAACAACAAACGGTATATGTCGTACGACCAACGTATATAATAACACAACGGAAAGGAATGGAAAAAAATGGCGGCGTTTTTTTTTAACGTCCGTACCGTTGTTACTGGCCGTATTGCTGTTACGTGCGCCGCCTCCGCCGCCGCCATCGTACACGTCGACGGGCTTCAGCACCGTGTCGTCCCTGAAATCGTCGCCGCGCGCGCACACACGATCGCCGCCATATTCCGACAACGGTCCGATTCCGACAGATAATAAGACACGTCGTCGGTCGCCGGCCGCGAAATTACACTCACACACACACACCACACACACGCACGCAACCGCCAGTGGCACGCATGACCGCCGCAAATATCGTGTAAGTA
Organism: Slavum lentiscoides; assembly: GCA_032441835.1. NCBI lineage: Eukaryota > Metazoa > Arthropoda > Insecta > Hemiptera > Aphididae > Slavum > Slavum lentiscoides. The sequence continues at coordinate 7,889,639 of CM063718.1, read as the reverse complement.
CCATCGACACGTTTATCCGTCTCTTTTTCGTTCCGTTCGCGCCCGAATAAAACGAACAGCGTACAACAATCGTGCGGCGAAAAAATTTTTCAAAAAAAAACAACAACGGCGATCCGTCCGCGCGGCACCACTCGCTTTCGTTCGACGACAAGCGCGGCGACGGCGACGTGTCGTATCGCGCGCGTGATGTGCGATTGCCGTGTGGCGGCGCTTTCATAGTTTCATAGAACACGCCGCCGATTTGTTGTCGGTGAATACGTTTTTGCTCGCCGTTAATGCCCCCTGTGTACGAAACGAGTAAGTAACCGCTGTTCGCGACGGGCCCCCGCGTGTGTGTCGCTCTTGTCCGCGGTTCCCGACAGGCAGCGCGTTTCACGGACTTTTCGTTTCTCGTTTTTACATACTTCCGTCGCGCCTTATCTACGACGACGACGACGACGACGTAACATTGTCATTACTTCGGAACGGGGCGACGATTCGCGGGCGCTCCTCGTGTCCGCGCTTCGCACGTTTTTTTTTTACTTCCTCCGTCCGGCGCCGTTGGTGACGGTGTCGTCGTCGTCGTCCCTTCTCTCTCTCTCTCTCTCTCTCTGTCCCGTTGCGGTCGAGACGCGGTCGACAGACTCGCCGCGGCCATCGACCGTGCGACAAGTGGACGGCGTCCGTATGGACCGGTCCGATGTGTTAAAAGTCGGCGGCGGCGGCGCTGGTCCGTAGGGACGAACGGGAGTTTTTTTTTCTCTCTCCCGTCGTGTCCACCGGAAGAAACGCGATTGAAATTCGCGTCGACCCCCGCCGTCGTCCTTGTTCCGCACACCGCCGCCGCCGCCGCCGGGCGTCTCGTAACCTTAAGTTCGTACACGACGGGCGGCGGGAAAACGACGGAGAGTGAGAGTGAGTGGGTAAAAAAAAACCGACCGATCGATGCTGTTTTATTATTATTATTATTTATTTTTTTTTCGGTGTTTCCCGTTTCATCGCCGCCGTTATCAGTTCTTCTCCGGTCGATCGATAATAATATTCGTATTTTTTATCGAGTAGCGCGTAAAATAATACGCCGCCGTTTTCGTTCCGTTTCTCTTCTTTGTTCCGTGTCCGACTTCGTGTCTCGCCACACGGGTTTATTGAAAATGTTACATAATACCTACGTGTTGTGAACGGGCTGTGCGCGTGTTGTCGGTGATACGCCAGACACGGTCGGGCGGTTGTTCGCGTCTCGCGCCGCGTTCCTCGGGCGCGTTTCGACGGAGAGTGGACAGTAGAGAAAATAAAAAAGTAACGCGTACGGAACGACGCGGGATCGATCGCCGGTGTTCAAAAACACGTCGAACGTCCGCCTTTCCACGTACCGAGCGCGTGGTTTATGGTTTTTCTTTTCCGGGGTTTTTTTTCTAACTTTGAAAAAAATCCAATCGGTCGACTAGAAAAGAAAAAAAAAAAATGTTCTTATCGAGCGTAGTAAATGACGACGTACTATTAGAATTACCCGGTAAACTACTACAATATCGGTTCGCGAACGCGTTAATTAATCCGACGATGCGGTCCGGTTTTTTGAGCGCACTGTCCTCCACCACCACCACCACCGTATTATGTACATTTTAATCGTTAGAAATGTAAACCGATTTTGTAATCGACCGTTTTATTATGTCCTTAGGTATTTGATCGAGGAGAAACCGAAAATGTCTGAGAATTCCGAAGGAACAACTATGGGTAATTTTTTTTTTTTTTTACTACACTATCGCCGTGTTCTCCGTATCTTTATTATTGTTATTTGTGTTTGTTTTAATCATAAGTGCGTTTGAAATTGTACGTGTCGTGTTCGTCAGATACCTATTAAATCGATGATTTACGTCAAAATAGGAGTTTTTTTTTTTAAGAGCGTATATTTTAATACGCTCTGTATTCCATTCATTTTAATAATGATCAATTAACCTGTAGTGTAAACATGATGCGCAATTTTATATTTACAATTTTCAAATTAATCTCGAATGTTGTAGCAAATTCTTTTTAAAGTTTTTTTTTTTTTTTATGTTTTCTGAAATATCGATGGTAAATTTTGTTCATTCATTTGCGAGAACTATTGCGTATTTAATACCCATATAGTATGTATAATTTTACCGGTTTTAAATATTTCTACGATTAACTATTTGTTACTTTTCGAACTTTAAAATATTTTTTTAAAATTAATTTAATTTTTTTAAAGTACACTTTTGGTCCAAACTGTACGCATGTTAATCATAAATTGCATATAAAACTAAAATAATTTGGTTTGTATAGTTGAATTGTACTTTTGTTTTTATTCAAATTTAAATATTATTAAATAAATCTGGAGTATTATTACAAATCACCCAACATAATTGAATGTATGACTTCTAATTGTCTAAATAAGTTTGAATGTGAAAAATTATCAGAATTTATTATAAAAATATTCTTATTGAACTAAAATATAATATATTTTACACTTCACTTTACATTTATGATTTTTGTTTAGTGCGTTTGCGAATATTTTTAATTAGTTGAAAGTAGTAAAGAAACATTTTAATAAATAATTATAGAACTATTAATTTTTATTAGTAATAGATGGTGGACCGCCTGAAAGTACAATGACTATTGATACATCGCATATTAAGTTGGAGGCATCTACTTCATCCAATGAAAATATTACCGATATACAAAATTATTTAGACTCATTTAATAAAGAAATTGAGGGTAATGAAGTAACACAAGTGACAACCGGTATATATATATACATACATACATTATTTGTAATATAATTTTTTTTTTTTTGTTTATAACAATAAATAATTTGTTATATCATTTTTATCTTTTAAAATTCTAATAAATTAATGACTTTAGATGGTGACTCGGTAGAACATGCATATTTTATTGATCAAAATGTTCAATATTATTATCAAACAACCACAGGAGATGGACAGATGGTTGTGGTTGGAGGTAATATTGAATTTATTAAAAATTGTCGGTACATTTAAAAAATTCTAAATTAATTTTGTTTTTAGGACTTTCTGAACAAGATGCACAAATGATGGCTAATACACACGAAAACAATGTGGATAATGTTACCCAAATTGTTCTTCCTAGTTCACAGGATAAAATAAAAAAAGATATGCCACAAGTAAATTAACATTTTATTTTAAGCTCATTAAACAGTTCAATATAAATAAATAATTTTTGAAAATTTAGATTGTCGCTTTAGGAGATGGTAGCGGATATCAGACGGTTACTCTCGTACAAGCTGACTCTGAACCAAACAATTATGTACTTTATTTGGTAAAACAAAGTGACAAGAGTAATGAAACTTCAAATGTTAGTATGGAAATTACACAAGATGATCCCGATGATTCAGACGCTAATAATGTGTATGATTTTAATGACGGCGAAGACCCAACTCAACAAAAAAAACCAACTATAGTAGTAAGATTAAAAGAATATACACATTTTTATTTTTATTATTTCTAATGTAAAGGTTATTATTTAGGATTCGGGTGAAGAAGATGATAAATCCAAAATAACCAAAATAGTACAGAAAAAGTCACAAACTGTAACTCAAGCACACATGTGTAATTATTGTAATTACACGACTGGAAAAAGGTAATATATCGCTTTTTTTTTATTGGTGTAAAATGATGTAGATAACCAATGTATTTGATTTTGTTACTTAATTAAAACTTATTATTTTTAATACTTAATATACACATTTAAAATATTTTTTTCTCTATAGTATTCTGATAATATCGTTTTTTATTTTAGATATTTGTTGTCTCGTCATATGAAATCGCATTCTAAAGAACGTCCTCACAAGTGTACTGTCTGCGAACGCGGATTCAAAACTTTAACTTCTTTACAAAATCATGTTAATACTCATACCGGAACAAAACCATACCAATGTCGAAGTTGTCCGAGTGCTTTTACTACTTCAGGTTCGCAAAGTTTTATTAGTCCCTGGAAGATTATTAAATATTTGTTTTTATTACTTTTGTTAGAAATAATAGTTTTAATGCAAATATTTTAATAAATGAATATGTGTATATATTATATATATATATAAATATTATAGGGGAACTGGTACGACACGTCCGATATAAACACACTCATGAAAAACCACACAAATGTACAATATGTGATTATGCTAGTGTAGAACTTAGTAAAATGAGAAATCATATGAGATGTCATACAGGCGAACGACCTTACCAAGTGCTTATATTTTTAAACGATCTTTTAAATTAAATTTACAATAATTTGATCTTTTAACACATCTTTTTTTTAGTGTCCTCATTGCACATATGCAAGTCCAGATACATTCAAATTAAAACGTCATTTACGTATACATACGGGTGAAAAACCATATGAATGTGACATTTGTTTTTCTAGATTCACACAGTCCAACAGCCTAAAAACTCATAGACTAATACACAGTGGTAAATTTCAAATGTTTGCATTGTTAATTTTTTAATTATATTTATAACATAATTATATGACGGTTTTAGGGGAAAAGCCAGTGTTCAAGTGTGATCATTGCCCAGCAACTTGTGGTCGAAAAACCGATTTACGTATACATGTACAAAAACTTCATACTTCAGACAAACCTATAAAATGCAAACGATGTAATGAAGCTTTTCCTGATCGTTACCAGTACAAAGTAACAGAAATAATAAACATATAATTAACACACAATTTAATACGTTTTTACTCTCAAGGTACATTGTAAATCGCATGAAGGAGAAAAATGTTATAAATGCGAGTTGTGTCCTTATGCTTCCATGTCTCAGCGTCATCTCGAAACTCATATGTTAATACATACCGATGAAAAACCATTCCATTGCAAACTTTGTGATCAGGTAATTTGATATTAACTATTATTGTTATGATTATTATTAATTATTTCTTTTTATTTTTACTAGTCTTTCAGACAAAAACAGTTATTACGTCGTCATCATAATTTGTATCATAATCCAGCATATATACCACCTGCTCCACATGAAAAAACACATCAGTGTAATACATGCCAACGGTCCTTTAGACATAAAGGAAATTTATTGAGACATATGGAAGTTCATATGCAAGAATCAACTGGGGACGATCGAAATACAGCGATAAAACAAAGACTAGAGGTATGTGCCGTTTTATTATTATGTAATTGACGTTGTACGTATTTGTATTAAAGTAATTTTCAAGAAGAGCAAATGGTAAATAAAATACATTTAATACAGTACACAGATTCAGCTAATGAGGATGAGTCTGAGGAAGACACAAGTATTCCAACAAACGAAACTGTAGAAGGTGTATCCGTTTCGGTCGAAGGCGAAGATGGACAACAATATGTTGTTCTTGAAGTAATTCAACTCGATGGTCAAGATCAGGATAATTATTCATCTACAAATGTATCGATACAACAAGTCGACCAGTCTTGTAAGTATTTTATTTTCTTTCTAATGTTAATTCAGTTACTGTAACTCGATAATTCATTGTTTAGCTCCAGATCAGAAAGACCTGACAATTTTAAAAACTGCGTCTTTATTAGACGTGAAAGAAGAATGTGGCGATGGCGTTGAAAATTGTTTTGGTTTTGATGACGAAGACGATGAAGAAACCACTAATTCTGGTGGTTAAAAGTATAAGTGTCTTAACAATTCCTTTTATTTTATTTATGGACCCAAATTTAACTTTTTTAGAAATTGTGTATGGTCAATATATAAATATATATTGATCAAATTGCCCCAATATAGCATTTTTAAATGATTGAGATTTTAGATCATAATAAATATGTACCTTTTAAATAATCATACAACATTTTAAATCATTAGTTAACAGTTTTGTTATATGTAGTTATCTATTTTGTTTTTAAATATTTTAAATAAAATTGTATATTTTGCTGCAAACTATTGTAAAATACTTAAACTAAGTCATTAGCAATTATCAAATTAGTGTGTTTAATATTCAAATAGTACGCTAATATTTAAAAAAAAAAAAAATTTTATTTAATATTTTATAAAAATGTAAATATGAATCTAACGGTATCAACTAATAGTCAATTTAAAATTTGGAATTGTGTTTAGTTCTTTTTGTAATATATACCTCTTAATCGATTGTTTCTATTGTGTGTGTGAAATAAATAAAAAAAACATTGAGGAGTAGTACTTATTAAGCGTGGTTTAAGAAAGTACTAATTCAAAATGAATTAAAGTTTTTGAACATTAATTTTTTTATAATCTAAAATCTGATCAATCGTAATTCATATATATATATATATATATATATATATATATATATATATATATATATATATATATATATATATATATATATATATATATTTATGAGAGGAGTTGGGGTTATTTAAAATTAAGGAAATTCATCCGTGCATTATAAAATAACCTATATTCTTTTTTTAAAATTTAAAATCGTTATATATTATTAAAGACTGCACTTATTTATCTTGAATTAAGATTGGTTAATATTAAAATATACATTATATACACTACATATTTCTTAACTATTCTGTAAATAAATTTTCATACTTTTAGGAGTATATATACCTATTGACGTCGCCAAATTTAATGTGTAATTACGTTTTCTTTGTATCTGATGTTATTGTGTACAATATTTAAAGTGTGTAGTAGTAACATTCCCAGTCGCGAAAGTAAAGAATTGATATTTTACATTTATTAACGTGTGCCAGTTGTCCATCTGCTTGAAGTGTGTGCACTTTTTATTCCTGAAATATATCGAGTGCCGCCGTTGTTTGTTATAATGATCAACAGATGATAAATTGTTAACATTAAAGAGTTATTGTGCTCTTGTTAAAAATTCAAAAACGATTTCAACTAGTTTTTAGTAAGTTTAGCGTTATTGTAATTTATTAAGTGCCTCCTAGCTTTGATTATAAATAAAGTACTGTACAATATAGCATTAAGGAATACGTGTTTAAATTATTTTACTTTGTAAGTCTGATTATTTCATAATAATAAACAGATTATGTTCATATTATATATTTATGTTAAGCGTATTAATTATTAACTTATTACAATTTAAATTTTAAACAATCGTTATCAAATGTTATTTTAATTTTGATAATTTAAAATAAATATAGGTGTCCTCCATAATTTTTTTTTTCACATCTTTTCGTAATTTTGTAATCAATATTAATGAAATACACGCAATTTCATTTTTTTTTTTTTGAAGTCACCACATTCTTGTAAATTTTTTTTCTTCATTAGAAAGTGCAAAAACACAAGAAGACCCAGTGAAATTGTCATTTTTTCTTGGCCGATTTCCCTCCCCAGTCAGACACAGAAAATAATTTAAATTTTGAATATGTCTTTCTCAGTTTTGACAAGGTCGAAGTAATAAGTCATCATGATATATTTTCATGAAACCGATTTTTTTTTTTCATTGATTTATTTCTACTGTAGGTACATCAAAATACTTTTAAATAAATATATTAAAAAATACTTAATAATAAATATGGTTATTACAGTGGTCTAGAGAGGAATCGATTTTCGTATGTGTATAATTTTTCTATGTTCCAAAATGTCGCAATTATAATCGCTGACTGCAAATTATACGTGATGGGGTAATACTCCAAAATTATTGGATTCCCCGCTAAACCCGTAGAAAGAATAAAAATCATAAGAAATTACTTATTTTCTTTGTTCTTTCTCATAACCACGGTCTTGTTCTGTGGTCTTACCGTCATAAACTTTAGGTAACCATTGTATATACAAATCAGGTAAGTGTAGAAACCCTTCATTGATTGTATGTAGATAATCATGATTAGGAATGTTCGTTTATAAATAATTTTCTAAAATCGTGTTTTGATTTATTTGATTCGTAATAATTATTTATTTTAATATTACTGGACATCAAGTATTTAGATTTAAAATATCAGTGGAAATTGTAAAAAATCTTCATTACAATTGAAATGGTTATCCAAAACCTATAAAAAGTCAATTTCGGTTTATTAAACTAAATTGTGTCTAATTATAACTAAATAAAATCAACTGATTAAAATTTTTGCTGCAACCTGCAAGGTCGGAAAAAAAGCAATTTTGACCCACCCACCCACTATTTAATTCCTCTGAGGTATTTACCCCACTTGACACTCGTGTTCGGCGCCACTGATGCGAACAATATATACAGCACATACGAACATAATTATTAATAATGTTAATAAACGAATAATGTTGAATAATAACTGATCAGTAATCGATATCATGGAAATACTATATTAAATACTCGATATTTCAATAATTATTATTGTATTATAATATTGATTACCTTAGAAACTGAGCCCATAATTATATGGGAAAAAGATTTTAATTTGATTTTTTTTTAAGCCAATATATGTATATATGGCATGTTTAATTTTTTCAATAGGTTAGGGTGACGAAGCTGTTCCAGAGTTCCGAGTGTTTTTTTAAAATTTATCAATAAACTTAAAAATGTTACTTTTTTAATAACGTGCAACATTTTCAATATTAGCAGAGGTTTGGTGTGATATTTTGGGTATATATATATATATATTTATAAAATTAAAAGAAAGTTTTTGAAATTTTTTTTTCTTTATATAATATAAAGTTACGTATTCGATGAATATTTCAAGTTTCTATACCCATTAGTTCCAAAATTATACGAAGAAAATGTCATTACAGGTATAGGTACAGATTCTGATGTGTAAATATATTTCTTCGCTTCCAAGCTCGATTAGGCCGATTCGTTACAATTAAATTCATTACGTATAAGAAATATATTAAGAGTAATAACTTTTTTTTTTTTAAATTTAGTCTATTCATACAACGTTTTATGAGAACGGGAAGAGGAATCCATCACTGATTTTTGGATAACGACGTTAATAACGTTATTACAGATAATCTATACATTAACGTCTAATTTCGAGTAAATTTTACTCTTTGGCGCGTATGATTTATTTATGGTAGGTGTTTATAAAAATGCGGATTTCTATAGATTTCGTATGAGACTTGACTGGACGACGATGACGACGTCATATCGTTCATCGATCGCAAACGGTTGCCTTGAACTCTAATAGAGTGACGGTATACCAGGGGCTCGCGGGGTAACTCGGTTTATCACCGAAGGTTGCATAATAATTGCGAGATTTTAATTTTTTTATTTTATTGTATAAATCGTGTTGCGAAACGTATATTACGAATAGTATTTTCAAATATAATTTAAAATAAAATATCTTATTCATTAATAATCGTTACACTGTCGTCGTGCCTTATAGTGTATACGTTACTGGCAAAGTGTTAAATCCGGCATGTATAATACCAAAAATGAATAGGAAAAGTATAAAATGTATATGATGCCTAGGTATTCTATAGAATGCCAAACCTCATGTAGGCAGTATATAAAATTATACATTACTACATTGGTGCATTATCTTAATGAAAAGTGCGTTTACTAAATATACGAGTACCTACCAATCACAGATTAGATGAATATTCATCTAATCTGTGGTATTATCGTCATTAAGTACCTATTATATTATGATTATTATGTTGTGTAAATATTTTATTTTCAATATGCCAAAAAAAAAAAAAAAAAAATTAATACTGATTGACAAAGTTCCAATAGGAAATACATTTGATTTATGTTCCATTGCAATCCAATAGTCTACGGGAACTGAATAAGGTTTATGTTTTGGGTACTCTAAGACGAAAGTCCAGCGAGTTACCCCCACACGCAGACAATTTTGGAAGGGGGGGGGTGAATTTTGAAATCGTCGTAGTGAATTCAATTTTAGTCGCAGAAGATTCGCGATACCATAGATAGATTGAGGCGACTTCAGTGTATAACATACGAAAAATACCCCCCTTCGTTTTTTTGATTTTGATATAACTCCGGCGCTATTGGTGTTAGAAAGATAGTTCCCGCGGGAGTCGTTTTGCTTTAGTGTCTCATAAGAGGTACGCCTAGCAAGTTTTCCCAAATCACCCCTAAATGAGGGGGTACATTTTTGGATCCGTTTTTGGACCCCCTCATTTAGGGGTGATTTGGGAAAACTTGCTAGGCGTACCTCTTATAAGACACTAAAACAAAACATTTCCCGCGGGAACTACCTTCCTAACACCAATAGCGCCGGAGTTATATCAAAATCAAAAAAACGAAGGGGGGGTATTTTTCGTATGTTATACACTGAAGTATTACATAAAAACGCCAGTACGCCGGAATCGATAATTTTGATTTTTTTTCGTAATTTTCAAACTAATGCGGATATAGAAACTTGAAGTATGGAGCTTTAAATCTTGAAAATCGTTAGTCACGATTTCCTTTTAAGTTTTTTGTGGAAAATTACCTACGTTTGTTCAAAACTAATGGTCTTGGAGTGTTGACAGTTTACACTAAACATGTAATTTTTTACTATATTTAAACGCAAAAAATTTTTGAAAATTTTTAACTACCTACGTTTATTGTAAGAAATTATATAATGTAAGGTTAATCTTAATTTGTGTACACACCGTACATTGATAAATAATATTACACCGAGGCTCCGCTCAGAATCGTTTTATCGTAAAATCCTAATCGTATATTATTACCGTGTCGAAGAACTCCTCGGATTGTCGGATTGTCGTTCGTTTAGATGGTGTTGTAACGCTATCGAAAGTTTCGCTGAACACTGAACCGTTCGTAAACGCGCCAACGCACCGTTCAGAAAAATCGACTGAAATCTGAAAACGTAATTAATACGAATAATTAGACCATGAAAGATTCCGCGAAAACGACGTTTGCAAAAATGTGTTATATATATTCTTCGTTGTTTTTAAGCTTTTAAGCGAAAAATACGTACCAAATCACGCTGTAAATCTAGTGTGTGTCAAGCGGAGGTTTCAGAAAGAATCAATCGAATGTTTTCAACGCCATAACGATTAGTCGTCTAGGGAACGTAGACGTGACAACGAGAATCTGGCAATTTTATTTTAAACTGTTGCACTGGCAATCAGGACCGCAGCAACTGAATATTAGTTATTAATATATAACCATATAACAGTGATATTAATATTTATTCTTACTAAAATAAAATGTTTTTCAATTCACACGGTTAATTGCGTCGCAATGATTTATATGTAAAATATCGAAAATTACCATAATTATAATAATAATTTTTCTATAATTGTTTTTAGAATATTTAGGCATACCTATATAAGTTACACATTGTACTGCAGAGGCTATGGGTACTGCAGAAAAGAAATTATGAGAGAGAAAAAGAGCGCGTTTTAAACACTCTCTTTCAATGTATAGTCCGTACAAAACAAAATATATATATATATATTTAAAAGCCAACAAAAAAAATCGCCACGTTTATCACAACTTGGTTATATTTAGTGGCTTTAGTGGCTCAGTTAATAATTCCCCTGGAAATGTTTGCGACCGTCAAATTATACAGGCTTACCGGGAGGTATGATTATCCTAGTATATTGATACCCCCCGGTAAGAAAATAATCGGTAAAAATAATTTTTATTATTCCGTTATAACTTTGGCGCTATTTGTGATAGAGGCACAAATTCAACGGGGTACATTATGGTTTTGGGTACTCTAAGACGAAAGTCCAGCGAGTTACCCCCCCACGCAGACAATTTTGGAAGGGGGAGGGGGTGAATTTTAAAATCGTCGTAGTGAATCCAATTTTAGTCGCAGAAGACTCGCGATACCATAGATAGATTGAGGCTACTTCAGTGTATAACATACGAAAAATACCCCCCCTTCGTTTTTTTGATTTTGATATAACTCCGGCGCTATTGGTGTTAGGAAGGTAGTTCCCGCGGGAAATGTTTTGTTTTAGTGTCTTATAAGAGGTACGCCTAGCAAGTTTTCCCAAATCACCCCTAAATGAGGGGGTCCAAAAACGGATCCAAAAATGTACCCCCTCATTTAGGGGTGATTTGGGAAAACTTGCTAGGCGTACCTCTTATGAGACACTAAAGCAAAACGACTCCCGCGGGAACTATCTTTCTAACACCAATAGCGCCGGAGTTATATCAAAATCAAAAAAACGAAGGGGGGGGTATTTTTCGTATGTTATACACTGAAGTCGCCTCAATCTATCTATGGTATCGCGAATCTTCTGCGACCAAAATTGAATTCACTACGACGATTTCAAAATTCACCCCCTCCCCCTTCCAAAATTGTCTGCGTGGGGGTAACTCGCTGGACTTTCGTCTTAGAGTACCCAAAACATTAACCTTATTCAGTTCCCGTAGACTATTGGATTGCAATGGAACATAAATCAAATGTATTTCCTATTGGAACTTTGTCAATCAGTATTAATTTTTTTTTTTTTTTTTGGCATATTGAAAATTTTATCAAATTTTATCAAATCCCCAAAAAAACAAATTTTTTTTTATTGTTAAATTTAGACATACAGGGTGGTAAAATAATAAACCAAGGATCGTCTAGGTCATTACTTAATAATTAATGACCACTGGTAAAATATTTTACCACCTAATTAAAAAACCAAAAAATTATAATAAAATCTCCAGTTTCCAGAAGTCCAATGCGCCCTGCAAAATGTTTTTTTTCCTACAAAGCGTGAGAGTTTTTCCAGTAGGTAACGCATGTATTTTACAGCTAAAATACAAGTCAGGTGCAGGCCCCTTAAGGTAAAAAATTTAAAACAAAATGTGATAAAAAAAAAAGGAAAAATAAAAATCAATAATAAGATGACTATAATGTTATAATGTTTTAATAATAACAGCGGAACAACAATGAAAATAAACAACGCAATAATAGAAGAAAAAAAAAAGTCAAAAATCAATTTCTTCGTTTAATATTTAACTGATCGGTATAATCTGCTTCTAATCTTGACACTAAATTTCGAAATTTCGCTTCTTCCTTGCGCACTTTATCGAACCTTAAAAATAAAATATTAAAACAAGTTTAATAATTATAATTTAGGCCTTAGGGCTAGGATTTATACGCAATAAAAAAAATAGTAAAATATGCATTCGATTTATTGAAAATTAGCCAAAAAAAAATGTGTGAAAAAATATGGAACAAAATACAAAAAAAAAAAATTTTAAATTCAAAAATATTATTGTAAACTATTAATTTTATTCGAAATTATTACATGAATAATAATACGCGCATTTGTCAAATGATGTCTTATATTAATATAAATAAATTATGAAATTATTATATTTATAATATATAATTATTATATTTATATATAAATAACCCAACAAAAGCGAAAATAATTTCTAAAATAATTCCATCCCACTCACCCTAAATACACAACGAATTTTGATAATAATCTCGCCCTGACGAGGTCGGCCAACAGTTTGGCGGCGTACCTTCTGGTGAGCGGGCTTTTCTCGCCGACGGCCGTGACGGTCATGTGGTCCGCGAATCGCAACTGATCGGTATTCAGTAGTGCGTTTAACGCCGGAGACAACAAACGTTTTACGTCCTGAGGGAGAAGGACGCGTGTCGAGATTAGAATATTATTAGTATTTTATTCTTTTTTTTTTACTAGAGCATCGAAAACGGTGTATTTAGACGTTTTAGACGCCGTAAAATGGTAGACGAAAATTTCGGGTGAACCGAAGTGAATTGTTTAAAAAAAAAAAAAAAGGTAGCGAGCCGCGGGGTGTTGTGGATATCGCTTAAGTAGAATTACTTGAATATAAAGATTTTAGAGTTTTGTTTTTATTATAAATTTGAAAGCAATGATATAAATCATTGCATTCGATAAAACGATTCTGAGCGGACCTTCGGCGTAACATACTTTGTATAATTTTTGTACAAAATGAAAGTAATATATGTCTGACGTTATGTCCAAATTTCAAATCAAAAAACTCAAAATTAACCGTTTTATGAATAAAAAACCTCAAAATCTAAAAATATCTATAAATAGCCTAAAATCGAATGAAACTATTTGTTTATCATTACTATACTATTTAATTATCATTGTATATAGTATACAAAGGTACAATTTTGTTGAAAACTTCAAGACAATAGAATGATTATTTTCGAAATTATAGCGAAAAAACTATACGTGATATTGACGAAATCCCATTTTTAGCGGTTTTCCGTAATTTTTCGGTAGTTTATCGCGTCGCGTTAAAAAACTATTGAGAAAATCGAAAAATGAACCCTCTAAAGTACCAACTAGATAAATTGACGGTATTAAATTCATATGGTCGAAGGTGGATCAAAATAAGTATGGAGGGATGGAAGCAGTGTCGTAATTTCAAGTTTTGAAAGAGGAGTGGAAAAGTCGTGAACGATCCATATTGTTGAAAAATAAGCGAAAGAAAAAATGATTTTTTTTTTTTAAACAAAAGACACTAACACCGTTCATTAAAAAATGATAATCATTGATCACCGAACACCCACCAACCCTTAAATTGAGGCACGTGCCACAAATTATATTCTTCGCCACGCCTGCACTGTGTGGAACTACGTTATTATACGATTAAAGGACATCATCATCTATTCTGTGCTGAACTTCTTTCCTATACGTATATATGTCAAGAATAATTTCATAAACACCTTTAATTCTATATTTTATTTATGTCATTTTCCAATAATTATGTAGAGAAAAAAACAGACTGATTGAATTTGCGTGTACAACGTGGAACGGATATGAAAAATGGAATAAAACATTTCCGTCCAATTATTATTTTTTATAATTAATTAAAATATATTTGACGACATACATTATTTAATATAACTGTGACCTAATTGTTTTTTGTTGTTGTTGTAATTTTTTTTTATAATTTATACTTTTTGAAACAATACGAAAATTATTAAAAAAATAAAACTCACAACTCGTACGTAGTAAACAAAAAGGATTTATAAATACTCGTTTAAAATACACGTACATAATATTATTATTACGCAGTGTTGGGACAGATAAACAATTTTGTTATAAAAGATAATGATGGAAGGGTTTTTAAGATAAAGATTTATCATTATCTAGATAAAGAGATAAGATAATTTATTAAATGTAATAGTATGAATATTAAATAGTTATCAGTATGAAATAATAGAAATAATGATTTATTATTGGAACGTATAAAAAAAAAAAAAATAATAATAATACATTAATAATTGCATAAAGATTTTTTTTGTCAAATATAACAGCATTTCAAAGTGATTACCATTTAAACGGTTTAAAACGGCGTAACTTACATGGTAAAATAAAACTATATTAAATAATAATATATGTACTTATATACGAGTAGGTACTATATGGGTAAATTATAGTTGTACATTTAAAATTTAATTAACATTAAATGCCACTGACTGGCAAAACAAAATTTAAAATTTCTTTAAAAGATATTCGAAAAGTTAAACAATTTGAACGAAATCACGAATGTGTGGATATGCCTGTTGCTTATATAATTCTTTTAGGCAAATAGACCACGAGCTAGAACATTAAAGTATTGGCGATCATCTACAAGCCTCGGTAGCGCAGTAGGCAGCGCGTAAGTCTCATAATCTTAAGGTCGTGAGTTCGATCCTCACCTGGGGCAATAACTTTTTTTTTGTCGTTATTATTATTATTTTTTTTTGTCGACGAACAAAAGATATTATGTGCGATTATATTTGTAGTTTATATCATATTATTGTCGTGGTACACCGAGTTAAAAACGTACGCGTATGAGATGAGTTGGGTGACTAAAACTCATTGTACTTTTAAACATATCGATATTTGATATAATTATATGTTTAATATATTAATTGTATACGCATACAGTGACGGCAGGTGCGCATTAAGGGTGCATTTGCCCCGGGCGGAAATTTTTTGGGGGCGGCGCACCGATCATGGACATTTGGAATTATGTTTTTTAATCTGTTGGAATTTTGATCTGTAGTGTAAATTTAGGGGCGGCAAATTATATTTGCCAACTCCCATCCCTAAAGATTGAAACTTAATGCGCCCCCGAGTGACGGTGGCCATCATTCCAGAACGTCATGGTCCACCTTACAATTTTATATTTTCGCGACTCGATAAAAAAGTATTGTTTTAGTCTCGTAACAATTTTTTTTTTAAAAATTATAATATCAAAATCAAATACGCCACGTACAATATAACATTGAATATATTAATACGGAATCAATATAGTTTCTCTTTCGTTAATTTGCCGTAGCAGTACGCGGATAACGTGTTTAAAATTTCAAATACGATAAGGCATTTACAAAATACTATACACTGCAGTGGTCGAAGTGGGGGCATGCCATGCCTCCGCTTTTTTTAGTTAGCATATTCTATCTCCCCGTTTATTTTGTTTAAAATTATTCGTCCCTCTTAGATTTTTAAAAACGTATTTTTTTTTTTTTTATTTATAATTTGTTGTTGTTATGTCACCTTAATTTTTTTTAGAAAAACATCTTTAAACAATTTTCTTTTCTTTGTAAGAACTTTTTCGTTTTCTAAAACATTAACACTCAGTAGATTTAAACGTTACTCAATCACGATCATAAAAAACACAGTTCACCATCAGGTTTAATAGGAACGGTGTTAGTGTCTTTTGTTAAAAAAAAAAATCATTTTTTCTTTCGCTTATTTTTCAACAATATGGATCACGATTTTTCCACTCCTCTTTCAAAACTTGAAATGACGACACTGCTTCCATCCCTCCATACTTATTTTGATCCACCTTCGACCATACGAATTTAATACCGTCAATTTAAACGAAAATTAATTGATTTTTTTTTTTTTTATATATTAATGATCAATTCGATACAAATCATATAGGTTTTTCAAGTTTATAAAAATGAATTACGTTTTCCCGGTACTGATCGTTACACATTACGATTTTTCTCTTATTCCAAGCGATGTCCCATATTATAGTCTTGTGCATGTAAACATCGATAATTCTCGTTGCGTTCACATTATACGCAGTAGCGCAAGACTTTAATTGTAATTATAATTATAATTTGTCGGTTTTGACCAGAGATTTCGTTCGCAATTCGTGTACCCGCTCGTTTTTAGGCGGCGAGGCCGAAAACAATTATTATAAACTTCGAAATAAAAAAAAATAAATAATTACGACAAAAAAAAAATAGTCGAACAAAAAAAAACTACTTCAAAACGTCTCATCACCGGTCGTCGGTAAAAAATGAAGAAGTATACGTAAAAATGAACGAACGAAAAATAATATGGAAAACAATTAGAGAAAGGAGGAAAAAATGGATTGGACATATAATAAGAAACAATGAATGGATAACGACAATAATAGAAGGAAATATAGACGGAAAAGCTGGAAGAAGTAGACCAAAAACACGCCATTTATGAAACAGATCATAAAAGACATAGGTAAAACCAACTGTAAAGAACTAAAAGTAGCGGTGATGGGTGGAGACGAGTGGAGATCCATCAAAGTCATTGAACCAATCTAAGGATTGTAAAAAAAAAAAAAAATCGGTCGCCGTGGCGTTCAGAAAACGTTGACGTAGGTCAACGGTGTGATGTGAATGTTCGACGTAGACGTACCAGGGTCCGTGCAGGCGTGCAGCAGCGGCGGCAGCGCCGTATAATAATAATGTATGTAAGTACACCGCGTATTTAGTGCGCTGTCCATTTCAAATCGAACAACAGACCGCTAGTGCGAGAATACGACGTCATACCCCCCACGCACCCACCGTACACGTCGTCCCAGTGCGGGCGACGACGACGCGGTAAAATCGCGCCACGCGAAGCGTCTATTAAGAAAAAAACCGGGACGTCGTTCCGCACGAATTCGCCGAGTTAAAACATTTATTTATTTATTTATTTGGACCGCGGGCAAATGCCCGTTAATAAAATACAATATAAGATGGTCTGTAGCTTACAAAATTCTAAATAAAATTCTTAGTTGTTACCACTGCACGCTTATTAATAGGAAATACATTTTTGATATGCATTAACATCGATTGATTAATAAACTAATTCAATATAAATATATATTTTCCGATTGAAAAGAAAATTTAACGACAAATCCATACGAATAAAACACCGTCGGGTGTTGTGGACGTCGCTCGAGTGATTTGTTTATGGATAGAGAGATAAAGTCATAGAATTTTTTATTATTATTATAAATTTGAAAGCAATTTTTAAGTCATCGCGTTGGAAAAAAAAAAAACGATTCTGAGCGGAGTTTCGGTGTAATATTATTACACAATTAGGGCACGGAAGTTGTAGGAATTGCATATTGTTCTATATATTATGCTCTCGATTTATAGCAGACCAAACTAGAAATCCGAACTATGCAACGGAGAGTTAAAAAAAAATCGAAAATTTAAAACTTTGTATATTTAAAAATATAATATTAAAATAAAATAATATAATAATATATAATATATATTAATAGAATTTAATATTTTGTCGGTTTCAGGCTTTGGCTAAAAAAGTGCATATTTCATTGATTTCATACGCATATCATGCATATTTCATATTTTTCTAAAAAAAAAAAAAATTGATTATTTCCTTCTTTCTTAACCTATATGTATTTTAAATAATATTGAATGAAATACTCAATATTTAACGTAGATATTTATTACCATCGCCACGGTTTATTTTAGTCTTTATCGCACTATATTATGTCGGAACAGTATATATCTTATCGTCGATAAGTTACCGTAAATCTATTTATCGTTAATTCGTTTTTTTTTTTTTGAAACTATTTTTTCAGTGCAATAATATGTCAAAATACCAGTCAGTTTTTCACCATGTTTTTAGTATTATAAATCAATTTTTTTTGTGCATATTTTGCCTTTTTTGGCTCCTGTAACTCCCGAGTCCTATAATTTATAATATACAATAATGAATTTTGACAAAATCGCGTTTTTCGGCAGTTTTTATAACACTTTTTTTTTTTTTTTTTGGGTCGCGCTCAAAAACTATTGAGGAAATCAAAAATCAAAAAAATAAAATATGACTTTATTAAACCACCAGCACAGCAAAATTCGGTATCGGAAAATGTACGCAATGACCGAAGCATTTTTACTAGTCAAGAAGTTGTACACAGAAAAAAACAACTTTTTTATTAAAAGCAAGAGCTTCCTCGCTTAGTTCAGAATATAAAATATATGGATATAACTATATAAGATTGAAAAATAAAAAAAATAACCGACGATGAAATCGAATAAGGCGCTTTAAATTTGCCATTATCAAATACTAACAAGTGTTTTTGAAGAGTATTTTCATAGCCATTTTTATTTCCAATGTAAAACGTCGTACGACAAATAGAAGTTATATCGTCGAGTACGACGTTTGAAGAATGTTGATTTTTTTTTAAATAGCAGTAACTTCATTGTCGGTACAAGACCCGTGCAATGACACCGGATTGCGCGAGTTGAAAATAACATGTATCATATTGAAGCTATTACAATATATTCTCACCGGGCAAACCGCACGGAAAACTTATCTTCCCTATTCTGACTCGCTCCACCAATTCAAAGGTAACGTTTGTATTTCACATAGGTGAAACTACCGAGGGGAGGGCAAAAGGTAGCTTCCCCTAGGCCTCGTAATTCAGGGGGCGCCTAAATGATATTTTTTTAAGTATTTTATTATATTATATATTATGCCTATGATCATCTCGAATTCAGCACAAACCGAAATCCGTAGAGTAATATCTACATTTAAGTACCTAAGTATATATAGTGTATACATTTACAATTTAACGCGGGATCGTGTAATTTTCCGCACCACCTTAGATATTATTGAATAACAAATATGGTTCTAGAATTGAACTGTGTGTTATTCAAAATCATTGAGGTATTACACCAGGCGCGTTTTTTTTATAGTGGTATCCCCAGTAGGCCTAATCCACTTTTCTTTATTTACGCGTAAACATCAAACATACAATACGTAAAATTAATACTATAGCTATTACTACTCATATAAATAAAAATTACTTAGCCAACACTAATATTTAAAATTATTGCTTACTATCTAAGTAAAATATTATAAGTAATAGTGTATGAATATAAGTAAATTAAACATAAAATTATACATTACAATGTAATATGGACGACGCTGATTCGATTTCCTTCATCTTCGTCGCAGTTGAACTGTAAACCGTGTACAACGTGTGCTGCAGTATACTGAAAAAAAGGAATAGAAAGCATGTGTGTCTACTCACAAACAGCAAACTCCCTCGGATGGCACTTGCAATCGTCGTCAAGGCTCGTACGGTATACTCACTGAAATCCGTACCGAATTCGACCAGTCTTAGCAACGGTGAATGCATTGATCTGTATTAAATGGGTCGCTGCAGCTGGCTGATGGACCAAAAAAACGAAGGCACCGATGCTGGCACGGAAATGGGCGTACCAGAATCCGGTGTATCGGGTGGGCGGTCACATTACGTCATACTTGTCTTTCGTCCTGTTCAGCACCTTAAAATCATCTTGGTCTCACGTTACCCAAGTGGCCAGGAGAGCTGCTAAGGCAGCGACATCTCACGGGTCCCTCATTCCCAACACAGTCGGATCTGCGCAGTGCAAAAGATTATTCCTCACGTCGGTTTTAAACAGCAGCGTGATTTACCCGTTCAAGTCCGGCAGAAAAGAGGATGAAGACACTAAAGAACAGGCAGGCTGTCGTCAGGAAACAACGATTCGGCAGATTCGCGTCTACCGGATGGACGCGTCAGGTGCCGTTTTGGTTTTGTTAATGGAGTTCGATCGATATTATGTGCGCTCGTTAAACGAGTCAATGGAGCCCGTGCTTATTGCGCCGACTCGACACAGCTCGCACAACAGTCTTGATTTCCACAATTTCATATCTGATAAAACAACAAAACTAATCGTTAAGATATTTGATTAACGAGATCGAAATTTTGACTAAGCTGGATTTAGGATAAGGGACATGTAGGGGATTAAGTGTGGATCATCCATTCATACTATATGCTATATATCGAATGTTTCCGAGCGCACAATATGTGTCTTATAAATCAAATGATAGTATATTTAAAAAATATCAATTGATAATATATATGCCGTGGAAATCGTGTTGTTCAAAACGCTTAAACAAAAATAAAAAATTAACTAACCTCCTGATTTATGTCTTTCTTGAAGTACAGCAGAAATCTCTTGACTGCCCCGAATACATTGGGATTCTCTCTCTTGGATTTCGGCTTTCGTGAAATCATATTCCGAAAGGATATAATTTTTAATTAATTTTGATCGATCCCGATCGAAAAAGTCCACGTCCGGATCGTCATCTATGGGAATTTTCAACAATTTTAATTATTACAATTTTTCGTTAATATTACTGAAAAATTAGATTTTTATCACACATAATTCGGTTTAATGATGAAGTAATGAGAGATTTCAGATAACTCGATATATATGTTTAATTTACGTACGTTAAGTTTACCTTCTATATAATTAGGAAAATTTAGATTAATATGATAATATTTTTATAATTTCGCAAAAAATGTAAGTGTTCTAAAAAAAATTACAGAAAAATAATATTTAAATTATATTATTGAATAAACTAATATAAAAGTATATTTGATCGTTCGTACATAAACATTAATTTATTCGAAAAAAAATTAAATGCGACCACCGTACAAGATTCACTTACTGTTTGAACATACGATAGCAGTAGCTACGGTCAACGACCGTACAAAATCGGCGACTCTTACGGTTTCCGCATCTATATTTTTCTATAGTAAAATAAATCATTCGATTAATTATATGATAAATATTTATTCGTGAAGGATTGTTTTTATAAGTCAAAAACATTTCTATAACGGAGTGAGATGACAAATACAGGTCTAGGGACAGTGAGATCACAACTTACCTTAATCCACTTATGAATGGCACTGTATAAGGACTTGTTGCCCTGGACCATTTCTGTAATTTTATGCATCGACATTGCCAATAACAATACACCCAGTTGCTAAAAATCAAGTTGCGGAAAACCATTTATTTAATATGTCATGTAATTCGTGTTAATATTGAAGATAATAAAAAAACACTTAAACTACTGTCTGTGTTTAATTTTTTCACTTACGTCGTTTTTGAAAAACTTATTAATTTGGTTGTCTGGCATGAACACGTCAAGCGGCACGTGTTTCGCTTGCCCTCTCCACATATCATACGTTCGTAAAGCACCGCTGAATTCCTGTATAAACATTACGAAAATCATTATATTGTACGGTAGAAAAATATTTGTAATAAAAATAAAAATATAACTTACACGTGCTGAATCATTGTCGACGTTCACAGCTTCTTCGGAACGGAGAATCGTACGCATAATTTCAGCGAAAAACGCGCTGGAATTATTTGGTCGTATGGAGGAGCAAGCTTGTTTTAAATTGCAGAAACCAAATGAAGCAGTTTTTGCAGTCAATAATGGCGCTATATAAATTGTATTTTATAAGATATATAAAAACTGAAACGTTTAGCTTATAAATTCTATGCAAAAATAAAATAAATATATGTTTTAACTCACCGATAATTGCGGCGACGTAGGAGAAGAAGTGAGGATAATCCATGAGATAATCTTCCCATTCCTTTAGGACCGCGTCGATCCTATACAAAAGATTTGATTTAGTACGTGATGTTGATACCATAGGAATCATATTCGTGTACAACGATACGTTTAATTGTTGAAAGTAGTATCATTTAAATATTTCTCCAAGGAAAAAAAAACAGGACCCTTGGGGGATTAGCTGAAACTTAGGAGAGTTTTTAACAAAAAATGTAAAATATATCCGAAATATCTTATAATTGATAATTGCAAGCTCAAAAAAATTGAGATTAAACGAATATATCATAAAAGTAACTAGTAGAGATGAGGGATAATTATGATGAAAATTCTATTCTAGTAAATTCTAATCAGGGGCCGCTAATTTGTGATAGTGTATGTCATCGTTATTTGTCCATTCAAAAAGGCTTACCCTCGAGTAATATCCGTCATGTTCAGCACATTTTTGGACAAAAGTTCCGCGAACATTTTACCCGCCTCGGTTCGGGTGTTCGGACTGTCGTCCAAGGTCATGAGTGATGTTGACGTCACGAATTCTTGATGTCTCGTTCGAAGAACCGACGTTTTATCCTCGACTAGCGAATAAATTACGTCCTGCGTACACATATTATTATTTTGTAATTACTTTGTATAAGAAAAAGGGTCATAAAAAAACGACGAATTATTCTTGCGGTTACAGGGTTACAAGGGGTATAAGAGTGGATCAAAAAGACATGATAAATACGAATCGGTAATTTCAAAGAGGAAACTGGATTATAGTTGAGTAAGTATTGATATCAGACAGTGTAATCGCTATAAAGGTAAGCGTACTAGAAAGTTAAAGATCTACGGGAACAATGATGGAAAATTGAAAGATGCCGACGTATAAATTTAATAACTGTTAGCAAATCAATTCTGACAACGATCTCATAGTCACGCTTACAACTTATAAGTAACTTTAAACGGATACGTACGTCCAAATTATGCAATTGCTCGTATTCCTTAATCACGCCACTACACAGCCTCCGGATTTTATCGTTTAACTCCGCAGGGTCCACTTCGTCTTTTACTGTACCATCAGTCTTATCCTTACTCGTTCTAGATGTTTTGGAACACGTAGGTTTTTGCGTCTGTCCACGTCCGTCAGACTCCGTCACTTTTTCTATGTGGTCTGCAGCTGTTCATAAGAGAATATATATAAAATTCTTGGAAATTCTTAAGCATAACCATATATAGCGTATTCATGACACTTACGACGATTTTGTTTATCACGCTTGCTAATATTTTCTTTTTGATCCGTCGTCTCAGATTTGTCGTCCAAAATTCTTGGTGTCCATTTATTATTTCTCATGTCCAAAATATCACGCATCATGAATCGCGTTCTGAGAGAGATGCTTTTCACAGTCGTTAACTCTATAATTTTACTAATCGTACTGTTCAAATCGCAGGACTGCAAAAATAATAATATACAGCGTAGATTTTTATGAAAGTTAATATATTTATATGAAAGTTATAAATACGTACTCGTTCTAATTTTTTCCCCGCAACCTTCAATAGATTACACAAGCATTCCAACGATTCCTCCGTACGCTTAGATATCAAATTCGTGATACAAAACTGCGTTATGTTCAGACTGATAATTTCTTTGTTAAACAACTCTCCGATAAAACTAAAAAATATTGAAAGAGGACTTCAAAAATTAACCAGAAATGTTGCCATCGGCCTACGGGAAAAGCGATTCTTATTATATGAACATATTTTTAAGTAATACTTATACATAACGGGAATAGATAAAAATAAAAATTGAAAAAGCGTTTTCATATATATATATATATTTTTTTTTTTGTAGTTAAGAACAGAGTAGGAATCTCTTTATTACGATGTATTATATAGTTTACCAGCAATTTCCGATGGAACGTCTACGCAGGCTTCTTTCGTTTTCTTCAAATTCTATTTGAAGTTCTTTCTTCTTTTCCTGTATATTGAACGTGATAGTATATACGTTTATAAAAATTATCATAACGGGCGCACATAATACTATCGATCGAGATATGAATTTGTGAGGATTAATATATAAATATATATGTATCATAATTAAAATAAATTACGGGATCTGTGCACGATTCGATGTTCCCGAATTTCTTCTCTAAATTCGTTCGGTTGTTCGATTTGAACAAACTCTGGCATTTCTCGACCAACAGCTTCTTGAACGATGTTGTCGTCCTCTTACTTTCCACACAAGTGACTTGTACGGATTGTAGTACCGAACACAGGACCGCGTAATGTGACGCGAAACATGGTTCATCGATCGCCTAATATATTATATAAAATATAGAATAACATGTGGTAAGTCACAAAATGATTTTAAAGGAAAGCGTTAATAATATTTACACGCGTATTAAATAACTTAAAATTTGATAAATATCGATAAATACGTTTATTAGCTGAACTCGTGAAATATAACCGCAATGAAAATATTCGAGTTATTTTTTCTACGTCTTTGTCAAATACGTATTATACGACATACAGCTGTTACTATATTGGATCGTTTTATCTAAATCGATTACTATATCGATTAAATCATATTACTTTTTCGAAAACCAAATCGACGACGTTCTCCAGACGTTCAATCGTATTTATAGGTAATGCCATGAAATCCTTGATCATTACATCAATGTTTTCCGGCGTGATCTTGTTCAGTATCGATTGGACTGTTTTGTTTAATTCCTGTTTACATATATAACACGTATGCAATGAATGGATAAAACGCACGACTGTTTTAGCTCGAACGCAAATTTTTTATTGAAAATTAATTCCTATGAAATAATATATATATATATATATATATACCTCGGTCTCGTTATATTCTATATTTTCCGCCGTTTTTGTCGTCGCTATTGCCGGAACCCACGCTTTCTCGGCCTTGTCCAATTCGATTTCATGATGCGCCAAATCCATGTTCACGATTCGTTTGCCTTGCTTATTAAAGTGTACCGAAATGTACGGACGACCCTTCAAAACGTATTTGGTATTTAATGTACCGCGAGCTTCATGAAAATTATATAGTAGGATTATACGAGACATTTTTTTTCCTTTTAATAACGATTTTTGAGATTTCCAAGAGCGATTTTATCGATTTTTCTATATTGTGTCACATACGAGATGCAATACAGAATTTACGAATTGTACATTTTTCTTGTGAGCGTTTTAATAATACCGCATTCAAACGATAATGGAGAAAAAATATTCGCGTTCCCATAAATCTTTGCCTACGATATTATGAAATCTATACCCTTTGACGTGTAGCGAAATTATTGTAACTCTTTCTGGGGATTTTGTTCATTTTCGAGTTTTCGGTTTCGTTGCAAACGCTCTGCTGAGAACTCGAAGGAGCATTAGAATCCGCCGTCTTCTAAAATTATAGGATACAAATTATATTCAAATAACACGTAGATAATCTAAATTTCTGTAACGAAACTTATAAGATACCTGGTTCGTATTATTTTCAGTATTTTTAGCTACTGTAATTGCACTAGAATTCGCAAGTGTCTTATCTTTCGCTTCAACCGTCGGGACCAAAACGGTCTCGGACCTATCCAAATCGTCTTCGATCTTCACCGCGTCTAACAATACTTCTGCCGTCGTTTTTTCGATATTATTTTTTCTAGTAGACGATTGCTGTTTTTTTTTTCAAAACAAAAAAATCTCCAAAATATATATACACGCACTAATATTTTCTATAGATAGTTTTTTCCTTTACACTAATGCGGTATGAAAATAAACAATGTTTGGCAAATTCTCAATCTGACGAAATACGTATTTGTATATTAAAAATTTAATACAAATAAAATAATACAGAGACGACAGCTGCTGCGTTTTTATACGACGCGACTATGAGAAATGGCCGAACTGGACGAATCCGGTTTTAGACAAAAGATTTCAGATTTATTTGACGAACGGTCAAATTTTTATTAAAAGCGTCTGAAACCCTTTATATATGTTTTGTATGGTACACTTGTTTTGAAAGCGTATACTTGTATTTTTAAACGAATCGAATGAATTGATGGAAATCGTACCGAATTCGGTGATGAGACGAACGTTTAGTAAAAACGCACAATCGTTTTCGAAATTCGTTGGTTTTCTGCAGAAATGTGGACAATTAAAAATGTCATGAAATTCGAATAATTTTTAAACTTATTATAAGAACTGTAAATAATACAATAATTAAAATTTTTTTACTACGCACGTCACACTTTGCTTTGTTATAGTAAACCCGTGTCGTAGCGCACGAAGTTTAAGGCTCTGCACTACAACGATATCATAATATATGTACTTACTTCTAGTGAATTGCTCGGGGGCTGATCCAACGATTTTGTATCGTCGTTTTCAACAAGCTTTTTGTCATATCCTTCTTGTAATGCTCGTGTAGCTTCTTGAGACTTTGCGTTTTTACGACGCTTCGCTCTGTTTCTCCTCTGTTGTATGCAACAAATATTAAAAAAATATTTTAATCGGGTTTCAATCACATACATGTTAAAATATAATATGTTCACAATTTATATTCATAAAAGTCTATGAAACATACCTTTTTGCCGTTTTGTTCTGATACACCTTCTTCAACATCACCAAATGTGCAGGGTCCATTCGCCCTTTTCGTGGGCGAATTCACCGATACAGACATCTGCGCATTTCCTTCTCCGTTAGCGGCCAACCTCGCCTTGGGTTTTTCGTCCAACTGTTTCAATGACACAAGTTAAAATTTCACACTATTCGTTTTTTTTTTATGTAAAATTATTTATTGAAAAATTACATTGAGTTACGTAAATGAACAAGGATTTATAAATAAAAATTTTTAAGTCCAAAGATTTAGATACTTGTCGTTTTTACTGTTTTTATAACGAGACTTTAAGTATAGTCAAATTAGTTTTTGCCCCTTCCACCTGTTCATAGATTATTCGAAAATTCGATTTTCCAGTTATTTTTATTTCATATCAATTATTCCCGTACAATAGTAGTTGTTGAATTGAACGAATTCAAATCGATATATTATTATTAGTAGTAAACCTTATTATATTAAATTATAAATTATTCTAAAACTAAAAAGGTTTATTAGTATTTCTTAATTCCGAAATGTGATCTCTGAAAATGTCTTTACGATGTTAAAACATTCGTTTCAAATGTCGTACCGTTATTTCGTCCGTCACGTCGTCAGATATCTCGACTGTACATTTGGTCGGTTTCGGCGATTTACTACGCCGACCGATTTTAATACACGACAGTAAACGATTCTTTTTTATCGATTTCCACACACTTTTTCTGCGTTTATTCACAGCTGAAAGTACTCTTCTAATCGTATCCATAATGGCGTCAATATAATAACTTTAATGTTTTGACGAAAAAAAAAATCAAAATTTTACTAAACGCCCAAAAAATATTTACTCGTTCGACGTTACGTAAGCGAGTGTCGATTATATTATTATTACTGGAATGTTTATTTTACCGTTTTTGACAATCGCACGCGTTTCTGGGTAACCACGTTTGGTTATATTATTTATTTCCGTATCGGCCAAAATAATATAATATTCCTTGTGTTTTGACGGTTTACGTCTACCGCCTTGAGTGAGGTGCGCAAAAGGACCTAAAGGACAAACTAAAAACAATTTTGTAAAATATACTATATACCATGAACATTACTTGTTGTTGTTAAAACCCAAGGGACCTAATGAATAACGATATTCTTGAACGCGCGAGTTTCAGAAAATTATTGTCGTGGCCAATAAAATACAGTACGATTGAGAAAGATGTCTTTTGTATTTTTATACCTCGTGTAGGTAATGCCTTTAATATTGTCAAACAAAGTATGAGGTTTTTAAAAATCTTTTTTGTTTTATGTTAAATTCGTCGATTTTCTACGAAGCGTTTATATACGTTTCTAAATTTTTTAGTTCAATAAATAGCGCCTCGTATCTTACGTAAAATATTTTTATACAATAAAAAATTACTTTAATTGTAAAACGTGTATGTTATTTATTTGGAATAACAGCGTTGTGGGGATGGGTGATTCAGCTAGTATATATATAATATATATATTTACATTTTTGTGTAGGATATAACATTCGCAGAAATGTGCGTTAACGATAGGCGTATGTCTGGTAATTTATTAAATTAGTCACGGGTAAATTCTATTTATAACATGTATGTAATTTTACCACAAGAGGACGTGAAAGTTAAAAACGTAAAATCATTTAGGCTGTATTTTCGTAAAAAGACACTCTTGCACACCGCTTAACCGACAATCACATATGTAGGTCGTTACTGTACTGAAATAAAACGAGTTTAATAATCATATAGTACTATTATTGCGGATTTCGTAAATCGCATGACAAATCACATGATCAAAATATGTTATTTTTCGCTACCTTCGGCATATTGTCGTTGGATTAATGTAATATTTTTATACGCGTATATAATTGCGATTCGCGATAGGCAAGTGTAAAAAAACGCGTATAACAATTATTATTATTATTATTATTATTGTTCTTTCAGTTACGTTGTGAATAATGTTATTATATAGGGCAAAGTGGTAAAAACGAATTGACAGATTTTATATTCAAATTGTCGGCATATGAAAGTTTAATATTATTGCCAACAACTCTTTATGTGTTTTGTATAATATTATTAAATTATTGAATGCGTGTATGTGTGTGTATATATATATATATATATATATAAAATAAGTGTTAATATTAGAACTGTTTGAATAACCTTCAAACTCGTTATGTAAAACCTATTAAAACTGAACTAATTCGTGTGTTACAACGTGATTACGTGTTTTTAAAAAGAAAACGATTTTTAAACTGTCAGACATTACAAGTAGACATGCAATTTTAAAAAAAATTTAATTTACCGAATTATGTACATATTACGTACCTACACATATTATTTTTATGCCTAATATCTAAATAATAATAATTATAATAATAATGGCTTTTATTGTGATTATACATATATCAATAATATAAATATTTAAATAATCTGTAAATAATTAAATTTTTTTTTTCTTATAATATTCAAGAAAGTAATTTTATTTACACAAGTTTGTATATTATATATATATATATTACAGCTTACTTATATTATTACGATATTACGATAACGGTGATAGATGATTTAGCACTCGTAAAACAGTTCCATAACATATAGTATTATGCACTTAGGGGGATTGAAAGCGGGTATTTTCTCTCTTTGTCTTACACACATGAAACATAGCAAAATAGACGTTTCGTACTTCCAACGTACCGGTCGATCTATTGGTGCGATAAGAAATTTGAAAACAGATTTGAATTCCTCGTGCATTTTACTACAAAACGACTTTCCCACTTTTTTCATTTTTTTTTCATAAACCCTTAAAAAAATTAACCGAACAAATTAAAAAAAAAAATTGTTAATAATTCATTTTTGAAGGTCTTAAAAAAAAGAAATAAAAAAAGCGGGAAAGTCGTTTTGTAGTAAAATTCACGAGGAATTCAAATCTGTTTTCAAATTTCTTATCGCACCAATAGATCGACCGGTACGTTGGAAGTACGAAACGTCTATTTTGCTATGTTTCATGTGTGTAAGACAAAGAGAGAAAATACCCGCTTTCAATCCCCTTAACAGGCGAGGTACGCGCTGATCATTTTTGTTTACATATTTTACGTGAAAATTATTATTATATTATAACGTCGTCCAAGACGTGTAAAACGTGTAGGAAAATAAGGCAGTATCGATTTGGTAAACGTGCATATTTTGTTTAGTTTTTTTTTTTATTTACGCAACAATTAATAATAGGCGGCGTAGTCTGCGGCAATACTTAATAATTATTATAATCATGATTTAAGAAAAGTAAAAATAAAATGATAATATTATGTTTATATACTCTTTTTTCTTTTTCACATTTCACGTCGCTTACACGGGGAAAAAATTAGGTTGTATTATTATACGTTATGCGTGTTTGTTAGTTATTACTGTAAGAATTCTGTAACAGCGAGTTTCGTATGTGCGTACAGTGTCCTGTTGGTCAACGTTGATTACAATATATTTGTCTGACACGCAATAATCGCGCAGTACCTACTGATCTGCAATGTAGGTTACATCCTGCCGCGGTGTACTCGTGCATTTGGCGTCGGTTGAATTGCGTCCCTGTTGTGATTTAATACTAGGTGAATTGCGTCCCATTATTCGGCCCATTAGCATTACCCAGAAGGCACCACGACGAGAAG
The DNA here is from genome assembly GCA_032441835.1 of Slavum lentiscoides. NCBI lineage: Eukaryota > Metazoa > Arthropoda > Insecta > Hemiptera > Aphididae > Slavum > Slavum lentiscoides. The sequence goes on along the minus strand of CM063718.1, from coordinate 7,858,933 downwards.
GTTGGCCGTATAGCCTTCCAAATATTTGCAGGTTTTATTTTAAATTCGTAGGTTTTCATTAATTCGTATAATAAGTAAGCATATAATATAGGAAATTTGTTGGCCAGTTATTCAATTATTCGTCAGTCATTTATGTAAAAAAAAATTATAATTATTATAAAAGTATATTGTAATATATTTCAAACGGGTAGAAATTTAAATGAAACGGCTTTGACGTATTCGAATCTGGTCAATAATTTATTGTTCTATTCAATCATTTTTTTCTCGAATACAATTTTCTTTTTCGACAATTTGACGGGATTTTTCTTTGTCCATTACTTCGTATTTTTATGATAAGAACGAAGGCGGTATTTCAGTGTGCTGCTGTATTGCTTAGAACGACAAATGTCGGGGAATCTACTTGGAAAAAATACCCGGGCCGCAATTCACCTGTAGCTGTGTATTAACATTTTATTTTTGGGACGCGATTCATCGAACCCGGTGTGTTTGACATTCGTATTGAAATTCAAATTTGAGAAATATATCGCAATATATTGGAATAAATTAGACGATTGTTATTAATGTCGAGATACTAGAAATGACACTATGTATGTTTTTACCCAACTGGACTAATAACCGTTGACTAATGATAATAATAATAATAATAATAATAATAATATAATTAATAATAATAATAATAATAATAATAATATTTAATGGCGTATTTAGGATTTCTTTCAGGGATGAAATGAAGAAAAAAAAAATTTCTCCCTCCACTCGAAATACATAGGTAGTAGTTACTAACAAGTTTTAATAATTACATGTATATATTATATACAAACGATAAATCTTTAATTTTCATAAATTTACAAAAAAATGTATATCATTTACTAAACAAAATCTAGTCTCCTAGTCCCAGGTTTTTTTTTTCAGAAACTTTGTCGATTATTTCCTCATAATCTAATTTAATGTTATTGTGGATGGATAGAACTGCAAGCTCATTCAAACTACTTTAAAATTTTAAAATAATATTTAAAATTTAAATCAGTTATTAAATACGGAACATTTTGCGATCGCAATATTATGCGATTAATAATATTAACTTATTCTCGATGAATTTTTCGTTAAACGCGTGTTTAATTCCAATAGAAGAAAAACAAACACATATATTAATTATACGAATTACGCGTCAAGATAAAAGTCACACGTTAGAAATATTACGTTGTTACGTAATTAAAAAAAAAGAAATTCACGAAATACGCGAAATTACTGACTGAGACGTGCCCGTGCAAGTTAGTATTATAATTGAATAAATGAAAAAATAATAATTTGTTAAAAGGCTTATTATTATATGTAACCAGAAATTCCAAAAAAAACACATCCGTCATACTCATTCGAAATTTCAATACCTTTAAAACGTTTACTTCTAACGCATTTTTTTTCAAACATTGGAACTGTATACTACTATTTAATCAGTGTCAGTATATCAGTATGCAAAGTACTGTATCCCATTTACAAATAAAGTAGTTTTTGTAAGTTAGTAATAATTAGTTGTAAGTGATTTCCTGCGTACTTTTACTCTGCATACGTATATACATTTAGATTATATATATATATATATATATATAAAATTGTTGTCTTTACGAAATTAAATACTCTTGTAATACATTCGTAATGTAAACGCTTTATAATTAGTTAAGTCATCGGAGTTTTAAATTACGTACTCGTTTTAAATAACATATACGCAGTCATCGCGTTTACATACAACACATTAAAAAATTATGCACGCTATTATAATGACGGACACCTATATTTTTATTCTAGTGTTCGGTTGCAAAACGTCCAGGATTATATAAGCTATAGCCTATATGAATTTTCAATAATATACCACGTAATTTTCGTTATCTCTTATACGAATTTAGTTACACGCGTGTCCTTTTTAAACATAAATTGTATATCGTAACTAATATTTTGTAAAGAATAAAAATGTCCGGAATTTTCATGAGTCTATAGACGGATTAAAATTAATCTTTTTTTTTTTCGGGAAAAATGGGTAAATACAAATCAAAGAAGTATTCATAACTGTATATTTTCGAATATCCCGTATACGTTGTACGCAAACAAATATTTCGAATACATATACCAAACGCGTGATAAATATTTTTAAAAACACGTATTTCTTATATTCAATCAAACGTAATCAGTGACACAGCGAACAGAACAATTTCAAACAAATCGTTATGTATAGTCAGTGCCATAAATAGTCATAATTTTTCTATTAAAATTTAAAAAACGTGGACGAGGGCAATATGTTTCCGAAATCAGAATAACATGAAAACTATTATATTTGCCGTGTTTAATAAATCATATTTTCAAAAATATGATTCTTGTTTAAACATATATTTTGACATGTGATTAAAAAAATTGTTTACGCCATTGGTTATTTTGAAAATAATTATACGACTAATTTATTTGCACGAAAAAATGATTAACATTTAAAAAGTACACATTTTGAAAAAAAAAAAATTCTGTCTTCCGTATATGTAAATTAAAACTATGGATCTATATACAAAGAAATGTATTCAGGGATATTTCGTGGGAGAGATGAGATAGTTTTATTTGCAATTTTATCTATATAATTTTATTTATATTCTTAATATAATCTTTACGTAATTTAATAAAATATTTAAAAAAACGTTTTACTTCTTTAAAATTATGTGGTTTATGTAACACACACACATATATATATATATTCATATTTATATGAATTGTTTTCGAACGGATCGTGGCGAATTTTCTTTCGGTGGGGCAAATATAATATTATATTCGTTTATTATTGCTCTTTTATTTGGATTTTTCGTAATGATAATATTTATATTATTGAGATTAATATTTTTGTATACCTGTATCTGCTGAAGGCATTTAGTTAAATCATATCGAATTAGATAGGTACGATAATAAGTAAAAATAGACAAATACACTGCATGCAGATACATCGGTACGTGTATATGTCTTGTATATATCTCATTTATTTTTTACACGTTACAAAAAGTTACCTATAGCTTAGTCCTCGTTTCCTCGTACTTTTAGACATGTACCGATGTATCTGCACGCAGTGTGGATATTCTTTCATTTTTTCCCGTATAAATCAAACGCGTTTCAAAGAAAACGTGCATTTATTATTTATTAATTTATAATTTATTATTGACCGGGTGGTGAGTAGAGCCGGGTTCATGACGTCATGAATGCAGTCCGACGCAGGCCCCTTAGGCCCAGCGCACACTGAAAGAGCAAAACCGCTCCGAGCTGCTCGGATCAGCTCGGAGCTGTTTGGAGACAATTAGAGCACATGTAAAGTAATTGACGCGCGCACACTAATCAGTCAACATGAAAACAAGACAAGACAAGACAAAACGTGATCTCTGGTTCTATTTTATCTCCGAGCAAAACACGAAAACCAAAAGTCATCGGGTTTACTTAACGAATAGTATACAACTGAATACACGTCGTTTTTCTTGTCAATTGTTTTTTTTATAAATATTATAATATAAAATTTCATAATTATTTTAAAATGGCGTGCGATCCAGACAAATTAATTAATCTTGTGTTTGTAAGGAAATCCGCATATACGACGATTTTACCGACAAAGATCATAGTAATAAAATCAAACGGAACAAAAAAAAAAAACAGACCAAGATTAAACAAACACGTATTAATTCAAAACGAATACGTGTTTGTTTAATCTTGTTCTGTTTTGTTTTGTCAGTGTGAATGGAATTTGTTCCGAGCTGTTTGTAGCAAAATGTTCCGAGCAGCTCGGAACGGTTTTGCTCTTTCAGTGTGTGCTGGGCCTAAGGACCTGCAGTACGGCTGTATTTCTAGTTGAAATACATACGTTACTGGGGAAAAATTCTCACGCCTTGTAGAGTGATCCGATTTTGATATATTTTTTTTTCTTTTGTTGTTGAAAGAGGAAAATATTTCGCAGGACGCACTGGAATTCGATTCTCAAAATTTTATTTTGCACATGTCAACAGCACCGACAGACAGAAAATGAAAAGCTCGATTTTATATGATTTACAGGAAAAACTCTCATGCCTCCCAGAATTTTCCGATTTCGATAATTTTGCTCACTTAATTACTGTATTTCCGCTTTGTTTTTTTAAAAAAAATTAGCCACTTTTATTTTCTCGATTTGGTTATCATTATTTATTATTATTATTATTATTATTATTATTATTATTATTATTATTATTATTATTATTATTATTATTATTATTATTATCATTATTATTATACGTCCGCTCGAATAACATTACGGAATATGTGTAGAATAATATAAAAATGATAACGTATTCCGAGCGACGGAGAATACACAGAGAGGCACAGGAGTGACAGCGCGCATGGTTTAGTAACGCGGTGGCATTGAAAGTAAAAGTAAAGTAAAGCAAAAAAAAGAATAAAAATAAAAAAATAAACGCGCGACGAGTGGGAAAAATCGTGTAACGTAATAATCGTGTACCGTCAACACGATGACGACGACGTCACGCTATACTCTTCGTTTCTTTCGCGGCCGCCGTGAACGCGAAGGCATATTGCGCTAGTCCCCTGCCCCGGCCACACCGCCCTTTCACCACTCCACCGGGCACCGATGCTGCAGTCGTTGACCCAGTTAACGATAATCGTATCCGATCTGTCGTGCGGCGGCCAGCCCGGGCAAACCAGTCCTCGCGAGTCACCAGAACGAACGGTACGCGCACGCGGACGGACGGACGGACGAACGGACAAGGCGGCTGTGGCGGCGGCAAAAGTGGCCGAGGCGGCGGCGCAGCGGCGGGGCTCGCAGTTTCCCGACGTAATTTACCGTATTGCTATTGTGCTGAGAAAAACATGACGACCACTCGGCGGTGCACAGGTAACAATGATTTTCTCGGTTCCCCGTACACGCGTGTTGAATCGCGGGCTCGTGTTTTTTTTTTTTGTGAAAGGTTCGACATTAGAGTAGTTCTGCGCTATCTTTTTTCGGGACCGGACCGGATCGATAAAGTTCAACTAAGACCGGGACCGGAACGGAACTGATCCGGACGCGATTATAATTTTTAATAATTTTTAAAAAAATAATAATAATAATAAATGTAACGAGCCGCGGGGTGTTGTGAATGTCGCTTAAGTGATTACTTAGATAAACATTTAAGAGTTTATATAAGGTTATAGTGATAACCTTATATAAACTCTTAAATCTTTATCTAAGTAAAGTATATATATATATATATACAGGGTGTTTCTGAACTCAGTACCATAAATTCGTACACACACACTCAGTGGGGTGATCCAATGACAAAAGTTTTGAAATTTTTCTTCCATCATTAAAACCTAAGTCGTCGAAATCGGGCAGAAATGAGCAAAAGTGATGTGACATATTGATTAGTATGAGAATTTTGCAGGAAACATCACGGTATAATTAATTAATTTGTTTATCGCTTTTTTCTTCGTGACGACTTAGGGTGTCACGAACATCTGGTGAGCGTAAAAATCGGGCAGAAATGAGCAAAAGTGATGTGACATATCGATTCGTATGAGAATTTTGCAAGAAATATCATGGTGTATTTATTTTTACATTTATATTAAAATTTTATGAACAAAAATGTGAAAACTTAGGTTTTAATGATAGAAGAAAAATTTCAAAACTTTCGTCACTGGGTCACCCAACTGAGTGTGTGTATGATTTTATGGTACTGAGTTCAGAAACACCCTGTATATATATATATATATATATATTATATTATTACAGAAATAAAAAAAAATTTTTTTTTTCGGTAGTTTTTGAGTTATATTTTTAGGCGCTTTTAAGAAAATCGAAAAAATGACCACTCTAAAGTACCAACTAGATGCAATTTGCTACCGGAAACAAACTGTGACCGTAAAGATTGGAGCACTTCTTTTGGTAGATTTTTTTGGGTACAGACATAAAAAAAAACGCATCATTGTAATACCAATAGATTCCTCACCGCGCTCAAAATCTAAAACACAAGATTTTCTAAATTCTTCCACATTTGAAAATAATCGCAGATAAGACGACCCGTTCATTATTTCGTAACCACGCGTTTTTCTTATAGACCAACGACGTGCCGGTGATTTTGATGACTTTCGTTTAATTTCCAGTGTCCCGCGAAACGCGTTATTGTCGGAGATTTATTTAATTTTATCACACACACACACACTTCTTGAATGTAAAATTGGTAATGGTGTTATAAATAGTGCAGTAGATCCGGACCGGATAGTTTTTTTTTAATAAATGGACTACCAAAAATACGTCATGTCTATTAATTCTAATAGTTATCGGACCTAAGTGGACTGAAAAATGGCCGGACCGAAACGTGCAGAGCTCTAGTCAATTTTTTTCTTACACTTTCGCACACCATCATACCGCCATCACACACTGGTACCAGGAAAATTCTGCATCGCGCAGTTTTTTTTTAAAAATAATTAAACTGAAAAATCACTTTGTAAAAACGTTACATTGAACGTCCGAAACTTCTCGCGTTATTTGATTCTATTTATTCGGTAATAAGTGTGAAATAACGCTAAAAACAACACAAACGCAGAAACGCCAGAGTTTAATCGTGATTTTATTTCGTCGTTAGTTGGATAGGCGAAGAAAACGAACGCTTGTATGAATTTCATTGACATCTCCGACTTGGTTATCGACGGCCCTTCTCTCTAACCCCACAATCGTGTTATTGTATGATTGTCAAATTTAGTTCACTTCCAGAACTCGTGCACATCACGTTATTCGCACTAGACACTAGAGTTTTCATTATCAACATCGGGGATTCTTAACCGGTGGTTCAAGGACCCCCGCCTATAGGGGGTCCGTAGACGGATACTCGGGGGGTCCGCGGAGTGGCTTTGAAGATTTTTTTTTTTAATTACGCAAAACTATTAATCTTTCAATTAATTACGATAATAATGAAAATTTCTCATTTGCCAATACAATAATATAAAATATTTGCGAGTCTGGATTTTCTACAATAGTCATAATAATAATTAATCGTGATATGCTCATCGCTCTTTCCAAGACGGTTCAAAATTCAGTCAATGCAATCATACGATATTGAAACAACAACAGATATCACGCTGCAATGAATTTATTATTCTCCACTTTTTTTTTATAATTTGTATACTTTTATATTAATTAATAATTGAACGTATTTAATTATATAATCTATATATATATATATATATAAAATAACTTGTCCTTGCTGTTTGATTCATCAACGCACAACCTAAACCGCTGGGTCTAGACACTTGAAATTTTGCACACAAGTTCCTTCTACATTGTAGGCGAGCATTAAGAAAGGATTTTTCAAAATTCCACCCCAAAAGGGGTGAAAAAGGGGTTAAAAGTTTGATATATCGATCAACACACAGCCCAAATCGCTAGGTCTAAAAATTATTTTTTAATTATTTTACAATACAATACGAATTATTAAAATATTTTAACCGTTATTTCGGGTGATTAGTCTTAAAAAGACATTGCTTCCACAGCGTGTTACATCCAATAGGAGTTGAACACACAATATTATTTTCCCGGGCAACGCCGGGTAATTCAGCTAGTACAATATATAATATTAGTTCTTACAATATAATTAGTACTATATATGTTATATATTATATACATATAATTCTTCTGTACGCGTATTTGTCACTGAACTACTCCTCCTAAACGGCAGGACCGATTTTGATGAAGGTTCTTGTGTGCGTTTGAGTGGGTCCCTATATAGAAATGTAAATAAAACATATTGAGAGTCATTGTGATTTAAAATTTAAATCATATTTACACCAGTTTTTCACTAATTCACAAAACGATTAAAAAAAAAATGTATTGAAATTCAGACAGGACAACGTCTGTCGGGACAGCTAGTATATAATATATTTGAAAAGTCTGGTGTTCATAAATTAACAGGGAAATGTAGAAATAATCAAACTAAAAAATTGTAGAGAACGTCTACACTCATGAATAAAATGAAAAAATAGGTTCATGTGCCAGGTGCTGTAAAAGTGAGCATTTAAAATATATTCTTATTTACTTGACTACTGCAGTTGGAGCAGCACAATTATCGAGTCATCGAGATAGACTTCGTTAAACACGGACGATTTGAAAATTCATAAAATATCAAAATTGAATAATCATACATGTGTATAGTAGGATGGACCACAGGTCCGTATAATGATAAAAAATGTTTGATTAAATTGCATATAATTCTATGATTTATATTTATATAATCCTATGATACCGTCCCGTCATATTGTACGTGACACATAATGATATGAGATAACCTTTTCCAGCCGCAACGTTTCTGCTGTACTACGTGCAAGTGGTCATGATGGTGTCTTCCTGGGCGGAAGCCTCGTACCCGAGACGGGTCGACAACGTGACCGACGTGATCAGAGTAGTCCAATTCAGCAACAGTTTGGTGCCTCCTCTGTTCAGCGTGAGTTTCAAAATTTTTATGTTCTTTGAGAAAAAGAAATTTTCGATAATTGAACGATACTGCACAATCGTTAAACAAAAAGTGAATTGGTTACATTAAATTCATTTATACATTAGTTAAATTATATACAAAGCACAGTCGCACAGATGATAAATAAAACATGAGCGAGAAGAAAATCCAAAGGAATAAGAATCTATTTACAATTTATAAGCTTAAAAACAAAAACATTTTCTTTTTTTCCCGAAAAATTCTATAACGAAAAATATTGTTCTTCCAAGAATTTTAGTTATATTTATATATATTGTACATATCAGACTGTATACATCATAATACACTGATAGATAATGTGTATGTGTTACAGCATTATTCCAGGGGTCGCGATAATCTGATTCTGGCGCCGTTCGGGGTAGCCACCAACGTAGCCATGATGTTGGAGGGCCTGCATGGTCGAGCAGCCGACGAAGTTACGGCGCTGTTCAGACTACAGACTAATGAGGCGCGTCAACAGCTGAGAAGAGGATTCAAAATGATTTTCGATACGTTTGGGGTAAGTTCTGGCCATATATTCGATTAGATAGTAATTCGTGCGCGAAATTATGAAATGATAAATAGTAAAAAATATTAAAAAAAACCAAACGGTAAATATTATTGGTGAATGTAAATCCTTGAGTAAATATACTTACATAACACAAACACTTCTGTTTTCCGCCAAACTAAAATAACAGTGTACCGTTTGCGTTTTGGTTTGATTGAAATATTTATATTTTAGCGTATACTGTAAGAAGAGTATGTGCTATTTTTTAAACGCGTATACCGTTAAATTCAAAGTGAAAACGTATTTACAGGACGAATCGGACGGCGATTTTGCCGGTTCCTATAACAAAGCATCTGTGACCAGCTCCAGAATTATGCCATCGTCTTATATCAATAAACTTTCGAAATATTACCAGGCTAACGTTACCACGATACGAAGTGAAAATTCTAACAATACTTCGAGTAAGTATAGTTGGTATACACTGTGGACTGTATTTTTTTAAATCCTCGTCGTTCATACTTATTGATATATACATATTATTATGTATAATTTTCGATCATAACTTTAAACGAGCGAGTGATTTAAAATCGATTTTCGAATATTGTTTTCGGATATTACGTATCTGCTTGATCGGTAGATTTTTTTCAGACAAAAGGCGAGTAAACTTTATTACGAGTAATTCGCTTTTAATTATTTTTAAGAACTTGATCGTAATACGTAATATTACTATAATAATCATATTATACTATAAATAGTTGGTACTTTAAGAAATAAACGTTACGTATAAATAGTTTGTCCAATTTTTATCTATTTGCTTAAATATTTGTTTGGAATTGCTTCTCAAACTCCTATATACAGTCTTGAAGATTGCAATTTCGAACTATTTTAATATGATAATTAAAGTTACAGTTATGTTTATGAACTAGAATACTCGAAAAAACTTCTCACAAAAAGCAAAATAAAATATAAAAAGAAAAAAAGTTGACAAATTAATTGAAACACTTTTTTTTTTTAAATTTATGTAAAAAGATATGATGATATATATTATACTTGTTAATTTATAACCTAAAAATTATCATTTTGCTGATGCTTTCTTAGTTTCACTTTCATCTTAATTCCGAATTAAAATTATACTGAATAGCGTCTGGTTGTTAATAGAGTAATTATTAATTATATAATTAGAGTAATATAAATAATTAAAAATGAGTATTGACACATTGACAAGAACTATTATAATATTTAGATTATCTGTTGTAGCCCACGAATGCAATTTTAATTGATTTACTTGATTGGTCAAACTCAATTTCAGTACCGTAGTCAACAAGGATTAAAATATAAATTTACGTATATATTGATGACTTTATTCCTAAAGAGCAAAACTAAAAAGTTTCTATATTGTTTCTATCGTTAGATAGAATGTGGTGTAGAGGATCGACAGAAAAATCACGCAAAAACCATACATTTCCCAATCCTAATAATAATATAAAACAAATAAGTAAATAAAATCTAATTGAAAATGATAAAGAATAAAAAAAATTTAATGATTAATGAAATAACGCTAACGTCCTATATGTACGACTAGGTATAAAATATACTCGTAAATATATTTCGATACGGTTTGTTTCCAGTCGATATTTTAGAATTCCGAAGTGACACGGGAATAATAAGTCACTGGAAAGACTATCAGAAACTAGCTACGTACACTTACTTGTCGTATCAGTCGTCGGCACCGTTCACCAGAGCTGACGGTTCAATTGTCCACGTACCAATGATACCACAGACGGGATTGTTCAAAATCGGATATGTTCCGAAATTGAAGTGCCTAGCTGTTGAGCTCATGTTCGAGGTAACCTAATGATAATTTCGAAGAATCGAGTGTTCCATGGTTGATTAGTCGATTATAAATTTATCCCGTGAAAAACAGTTATATTATATAATTGATATAATATTGATTTCATTGCTGTAATACTAATAGGTATTTACATCAATTCGTATTAACGTGACGGTAAAAATGTACAATATTTTTTTTTCATGAAAAACTCACGTTGTAATTTTCGTGAAATTTTCGTTTTTAAGTAAGCCGTCATTCATCACGAAATTTAAAAATATATATTTCAGTAAAGAGCTTGCTATAAATTTACCTGATCCTAAACATTATTATAATATCTATTAACCGTAGAGTACCACTAATATATAACACAATAAAATTAATACGTTTTGCTAGCGATTTGATTTTTTTTTTGTCTATCAGACATCGAATAGATGAAAGTAAAAATAACATACAGCGGAAATTAATTTGTTATTTTCATCGTATCGTCAATAACAATGGTACGATTTTTTTGGCACTCGACTCGGACAATAATTTTTTCATTGTTCTTAACCTCGGTATTATTACGAGGGTCATTCAGTAATTAAAAATAAAATAATTTTTATTATTATTGTTATTATTTAAAATAGAGACAAATTGGCGAGGAAAAATCGTGTGTTTTACAAAATGAAATTTTCCCACTCCTCGATATAATCCCCTCAACATTGATGCACATTTTCTAACGGTTAATTGGCTTTTTAATATCCGTTACATAGAAGTCGTTGTCTTGTTGTTTTAACTACTTTTCCACAAATCCTTTGTTGTTCTGGAACTTCTTCCCACTGCCTTCTTCAGTGAATCAAATAATTGAAAAACTGATGGCGCCAAATATGGGCTCTAAGGGGGATGAGGTAGTACCTTTTAACACATTTTATGGATGGATTCTTGTGTTAATTGAGCAGTGTGAGGGCATGCATTGTCACGCAAAAGAACCAAGTCATTTGTCTGAGATCCACGTCGTTTCTCGCTCATTGCTGGCTTGACCCTTTTCATAATCATGCATGAGTAGTATTGGCCGTTTCTTCTAGGTAATCCCACAGAATTGCATCTTACGCATTTCAAAACAAGTGAGCTGGTATGCTTTCACTCCGTACCTTGCATTTTCGATTCTGGTTCGAAAGGATGAATACAAATTTAATCACAAGCTATAATCTTGTTCAAGAAACAAAACAGTTTTGATCCACCGAAGTAGGTGTTATTACGTGGGAAGGAGTTTCAGAACAGTAAGGACGTCTAAGCATTTGTGGGAAAATTCAATGACTTTAACAGCAAGAAGGGCTTTTTTTGCAGCGGGTATAAAAAAAACTAGTTAACCGTCGGGAAAATGCATCAATGTTGGTGGGGATTACAGCAGGACCTCGCTAATCCGACACCCGTTGGTCCGACAACCTCAGTTATCCGACACTTTTTGCCCCTCCTCTTTCTCATACACGAAAAGTGTTATTTGTCACATTGACTTTATTAATATAACATTCCCGGTATGGTTTGAAAACCCACAATATATATCCGATAAGATAGCACTAAAAGCATTGTAATACTCTCGTCACTCGTTCTTAATTTGTCGTCGGATAAATTAATTGTCGATTATAATACGTACTACATATATTTACCGTTCCATTTATAAATTATAAATTAAATATACATACGCGCATTTTTGCATTAATTTTTGTACGTTGTTTCAATAATTCGACAAACCCTCCTAATCCGACAACATCCCGTACCATGCAAGTGGGACCAAGTAAGGTTCTTCTGCAAATCGAAAAGTAGGAAAAGTTTTATTTTGTAAAAAGTACACGGTTTTTTCCAAGTATTGACACATTGACAAGAACTATTATAATATTTAGATTATCTGTTGTAGCCCACGAATGCAATTTTAATTGATTTACTTGATTGGTCAAACTCAATTTCAGTACCGTAGTCAACAAGGATTAAAATATAAATTTACGTATATATTGATGACTTTATTCCTAAAGAGCAAAACTAAAAGTTTCTATATTGTTTCTATCGTTAGATAGAATGTGGTGTAGAGGATCGACAGAAAATCACGCAAAACCATACATTTCCCAATCCTAATAATAATATAAAACAAATAAGTAAATAAAATCTAATTGAAAATGATAAAGAATAAAAAATTTAATGATTAATGAAATAACGCTAACGTCCTATATGTACGACTAGGTATAAAATATACTCGTAAATATATTTCGATACGGTTTGTTTCAGTCGATATTTTAGAATTCCGAAGTGACACGGAATAATAAGTCACTGGAAAGACTATCAGAAACTAGCTACGTACACTTACTTGTCGTATCAGTCGTCGGCACCGTTCACCAGAGCTGACGGTTCAATTGTCCACGTACCAATGATACCACAGACGGATTGTTCAAAATCGGATATGTTCCGAAATTGAAGTGCCTAGCTGTTGAGCTCATGTTCGAGGTAACCTAATGATAATTTCGAAGAATCGAGTGTTCCATGGTTGATTAGTCGATTATAAATTTATCCCGTGAAAAACAGTTATATTATATAATTGATATAATATTGATTTCATTGCTGTAATACTAATAGGTATTTACATCAATTCGTATTAACGTGACGGTAAAAATGTACAATATTTTTTTTTCATGAAAAACTCACGTTGTAATTTTCGTGAAATTTTCGTTTTTAAGTAAGCCGTCATTCATCACGAAATTTAAAAATATATATTTCAGTAAAGAGCTTGCTATAAATTTACCTGATCCTAAACATTATTATAATATCTATTAACCGTAGAGTACCACTAATATATAACACAATAAAATTAATACGTTTTGCTAGCGATTTGATTTTTTTTTTGTCTATCAGACATCGAATAGATGAAAGTAAAAATAACATACAGCGGAAATTAATTTGTTATTTTTCATCGTATCGTCAATAACAATGGTACGATTTTTTTTGGCACTCGACTCGGACAATAATTTTTTCATTGTTCTTAACCTCGGTATTATTACGAGGGTCATTCAGTAATTAAAAATAAAATAATTTTTATTATTATTGTTATTATTTAAAAATAGAGAGACAAATTGGCGAGGAAAAATCGTGTGTTTTTACAAAATGAAATTTTTCCCACTCCTCGATATAATCCCCTCAACATTGATGCACATTTTCTAACGGTTAATTAGCTTTTTAATATCCGTTACATAGAAGTCGTTGTCTTGTTGTTTTAACTACTTTTCCACAAATCCTTTGTTGTTCTGGAACTTCTTCCCACTGCCTTCTTCAGTGAATCAAATAATTGAAAAACTGATGGCGCCAAATATGGGCTCTAAGGGGGATGAGGTAGTACCTTTTAACACATTTTATGGATGGATTCTTGTGTTAATTGAGCAGTGTGAGGGCATGCATTGTCACGCAAAAGAACCAAGTCATTTGTCTGAGATCCACGTCGTTTCTCGCTCATTGCTGGCTTGACCCTTTTCATAATCATGCATGAGTAGTATTGGCCGTTTCTTCTAGGTAATCCCACAGAATTGCATCTTACGCATTTCAAAACAAGTGAGCTGGTATGCTTTCACTCCGTACCTTGCATTTTCGATTCTGGTTCGAAAGGATGAATACAAATTTAATCACAAGCTATAATCTTGTTCAAGAAACAAAACAGTTTTGATCCACCGAAGTAGGTGGTATTACGTGGGAAGGAGTTTCAGAACAGTAAGGACGTCTAAGCATTTGTGGGAAAATTCAATGACTTTAACAGCAAGAAGGACTTTTTTTGCAGCGGGTATAAAAAAAACTAGTTAACCGTCGGGAAAATGCATCAATGTTGGTGGGGACTACAGCAGGACCTCGCTAATCCGACACCCGTTGGTCCGACAACCTCAGTTATCCGACACTTTTTGCCCCTCCTCTTTCTCATACACGAAAAGTGTTATTTGTCACATTGACTTTATTAATATAACATTCCCGGTATGGTTTGAAAACCCACAATATATATCCGATAAGATAGCACTAAAAGCATTGTAATACTCTCGTCACTCGTTCTTAATTTGTCGTCGGATAAATTAATTGTCGATTATAATACGTACTACATATATTTACCGTTCCATTTATAAATTATAAATTAAATATACATACGCGCATTTTTGCATTAATTTTTGTACGTTGTTTCAATAATTCGACAAACCCTCCTAATCCGACAACATCCCGTACCATGCAAGTGGGACCAAGTAAGGTTCTTCTGCAAATCGAAAAGTAGGAAAAGTTTTATTTTGTAAAAAGTACACGGTTTTTTTCCAACACCAATTCGTTTCTTTTAATTATTGAACGACCCTCGTAGGTTTAGTTACGATTTACCTACGCAGATAATTTCGAGTCGAGAAAAACTCACGCCAACGATAATATATGATAATAATTTTACAAATGGATTTTGTATATCGTGATTTTTATAATGTAAACACGTGTTCACGACAACCGACGAGTCGCGTTCAATGTCAAAATGCTCGCGGAATGCCAACTATATCGGCGCGCATCTCATACGGTGGCGGCAGAGGTAAATAAACGTACCTTCTGCAAAGTTATTCTGTGTGAACAGTTACCGATTTTCAGCACGTTATTGTTACTCGTAAATATGGTAACGATATAATACGTTTTAAGGTCGTCCGTTCGTTCGACATCGCTATCTGAATAATTATTGCGGTACGTGTGTTTTATACGATTTTGGCCTCGTCAAATTTCATGTCCGGCTTACTGATTGCCGAACGATTAAACGTTTCTAGGAATCGATTCGATTGGTTTATGTCAATTTATCATACCGTTTCGTAGCTGAGTGACTATACGTCCCGTTTGAAACGACATTGTCCCGTTTTATCCCGATAAGCTTTAAACGGCACGTTTTTCTTTCATCTCGTTTTTTAAAGCAGATCTACGTTTGTTTTCCATTTTTTTCTATCCGAATATAATATATTTATATGTGGAAAAATAGATTTGTAATTTTGAATTTTTTTTTGGATAAAAATATCAGGAATCACTAGAGAATAGCTGACGTTCAAGAAAGTTTTAAATAATATTTCTTGTACTAATGTTTTACGGACAGATAAAAACCGGTAGATTAATAATTTTAATTTCAAAACGGTATTTCGAAAATATTATGTGTAATAGGTACGTTGTTTTGAAGCGTTCTGCATTATTTAAAGGCCGTGAATTTGTTGAGAGAAATGCGAAAAACCGAGAAGTGAAGTTATACAAGAAGAATCACCAAAATCTATAATATAGTCTATAATCTATAAATTATAATTGATCAAACTGTCATAAGAATAATCTACGCGACTTACCTACGTAATAGTATATTAAACGATATATATATATATATATATTATGTCAAGTTATATCAGGTAAAACTTAACCTTACCTAGCCTAATCCATGTTATCTAACAATATTTATTAACAATTATCTTGGTGGGTTTTATTTCCCATGTAAATCGTCTGAAATACAAGACCGTGACTAAACCTCGGCGCCTCGTGTTTTCGGTTTTGTCGTTTCAGACGGACAGGGTGAGCATGCTAGTCATGATGCCGGACGACGTGAACGGTTCCGAGTTAATGATGGAGCGGCTGTCCAAAGACAATTTCCTGGACGTCCTGGATTCACTGGGTTATCAGGATGTGGAAGTACTATTACCACAATTAGCCGCGTTCACCAATGGCCTAGACCTGGAACCGTTCTTCAAGAAGCTCGGCGTAAAAACGGCCTTTAATCAGACGTCGGTCAACGTTGTGCCATCGACTACAAAGTCTAAGTCTAAATCTCCCTCGGTCACGCTGGTCTCAATGAAACAAAATGCGTACTTCTCGATGTCATTCATCACTATTAATTCGGTCGGTTCGGTCGGCACCAAGTTAGGTCGGTATATATAATAATATATTAATATGCGCATAGTTATTAGAGATAAGTAATTCGTGAGTGAGTCGACTTTAAGAGTCGAATCTTTATAGTGAATCGTATCAGTGCGTCACAGATCAGCGACTCAGTGATTCAATAATGCAACACTGCCAAGTGCCACTGCCAATAGTTTGTAGTACCTATCTTGATCTGTACTGCTAAGTACCAATACAATTATAATAATCGTATTCGAAATATTCGTGTTCGGAGTGAGTTAGTGGACTTGCTATGAATTGAATGAGTTGAATTCGACTAAACAGTACATTGCAACACTGTAGAACACGTCTTATCGAATGAATTGATCCGATTCACATTAATGATGCATGATTTATAAGTTTAGGAGTGATTTTGATGTACTGATTGGAAACGAATTTGTGTATTGGGAATTGACTTGATGAAATCAGAAATGTCTCGTTAAAATGAATTGAATTGAGTGAATTGATTCATCTAAATGAGTCACAATTCCCATCTTTAATAGTTATAGCGGTATCATAACATTTACACAGGAGGATCAAATATTTTATAAAAAATTTACCCTTAAATACAGGACGATTTCTATAATGGATAAAATTTTTTTACAGAGAATTACTTATTAGTACCCAAAATTCTTTTATTAAGATTTACTCCTTAATTTATCATTTTTATATTAAATGAAATTGTCCAGTCTTAAAGAACTCTAACTCAGATAAATTCAAGTGTTCAGACATATTTTTACGGAGGGAAGAGGTGTTGTTAGGGAGTAATATTTGAACTATATAATTATGTTATTGAATTTAATATGTCCGTAAAAATATTTTAAAAACAACTCCTCCCATCTTCATTTGGAACTTATTTTAATCTTTAAGATCTTCATATTTTGTCCGATATTGCAGATTCAAAATTTCCAAAATCGTTCCGTTTGACGAAAACATATAATGCACATAGAATAAGGTCATACGACCTATTTATCATACTCATACGACTTTTTTTGATCTCGATTTCCCTTAGTTGCAAATTTACATGGTGATCAAAAAATAAAAATACAATGATTACGATATGGTTAAAATAATACATTTAAAAATGTAGTGTGCTGCGGGTGTTGTGGACATCGGTTTCATTGGGTTACTCAGATAGAGTTGTATTGTTATTTTGAACTTGAAAACAATGATAGATCACTTTATTTGCCGAAAAATGATTCTGGTTGTGGCTGATAGTCTATTATTATTTATAATTAGTAATATGTGTAGAAAGAAACTATCATATAGCTGGCGTTGCTTTAAAATGAAATTTGCATATCAATCAGGATAATTAGAGCTTTTTATACGTTGACAAATTATAAGTCATTTTTAAATTTAAATGTCATAATATATAAATAATTTTTTTCATAATACTGAATAATACTGAAGAAATATCTTTTATTTCATTCAAAATTTGAACTTTAAACAACTTTATACATATTATTTATATGTATTCGTATCATCAACAATTTTTCAATAAACTTTTTTGAATAAACTGGAAATAATTGAAATTTTCAAAAGTTATACTTAGACCGAAATTAAATTATTTAAAAAAATATTTCGTATATGTAACTAATAAATATTTCGAGTGTTTCGCATTATTATTTTTGGAATTATAAAAAAAAAAGAAACGTAACGAAATTCGATTGCATTTAAAAACGTATTTAATGTCATTTTCTACCGAAAAATGGATACTGATTATTGTAAGACCAATACAAATATATACTAAATATAATTAAATGTGTACGCATCATTATAAAATAATTAAAATTATTTGAACTCCTTTGTATCCTGCCGCAAATGATAACAGCAGTGAACCCGCAGTGCGTAGTTGTAACTGAATTATCTATTTGGAGTGCCGTGTAAACGTCGATTTAGCCGTGAACTAAACGTGGCCGACAAAACTAAGTTTTACACGCGTTTTATAACTTACACACACACGTACCTATATACAAATAACATTATTATGGTTCGGAAATTATTGTGTTTGCTTGTTTTTCACGATTTACTATATTTGAATAAACCATGGATTCAATTTATTAAATATTGGGAATAAAAGATCAACATTTTTTAGAGCATATTTATTCGTATGTTTTATGATTTTTTTTTCATTTTAAGAGTGTATTTTCCTATTTTACGGGGTTTTCATTGCATATATTCGATTATAATTTATAAATTATAATATAAAATTAAAGCCAAAAACCTATAAATCAAAAAGAAAAAAGAAAAAATACCTTTTGAAATATTTTCACACATTACGTGGATTTTTTTTTTCGAATCGGAGTAACAAATCATTTTAAAGATAATTAATTTATAAATTTAAATAACATCACACTTAAGCTATAGATAACACAACATAATATCGATTAGCCAAAAAGTCAACAAGTATAAATATACGAAATAAAATAATATACAAATTAGGATAACGTAAAATAATATCGAATACTGTACAGTATAGGTACTTAACAAATTATGGTAGTAACGGTTGTTCTAAAGGTGACGTCTGGTTTGTGTTTTTATATTTCGTAGCTCCAATATTCTGCTACCTTTATGGCCTTGTTGTTTGCTGCTTGTAGGTCTGTCACGTCACACTTGGTTGCAGTGGCGCACACGTAAAGGGTCAATGGGGTCGATCGACCCCCCTATTCAAAAGGGTGGGTAGGGTGATGCTGGTATTATGGAGCTAAAAATTTAAATAATATTAACACTGTACTATACTATATTAATATTATAGTGCATGCAAGGTTGTCACTGGGTGTCTATTGGTTGTCTATTGGGTGGTGGCCAGGTGTGCAAAATATTGTTAGACCCATCAATGTGCAGTTCAGTGTGCGCCATTGCTTGGTTGGGCACTCGTTACAATTTAACAGGTGCATCATTGTCTGGACCTCTCCACATGTACAGTTCATGCCTTCGTTCCCATCGCCTATTCCCCATTTTTTTCAGGTTCTCCCTCGATCGTCCAACTCCTGTTCGTAATCACATTAATTAGGTACATTGCGTGATACAGTATATACATAATGGTATGTAGTCCGTATTTAGAAGTCCACGGAAAAAATACACGGAATCTCGAATAGATTTTGGAATTAAACTCGGAACATTCTAAATATGCGTAATTTTGTCAGGTTTTTTGGTGTCTGCTGACACGAGATACGCAAAATTAATTTTACATGATTAAAATAATATAATTTTCATACCGGTATTGTCTATTGACACAGGTACGACACGCATATATATGCGAGCCATGATTATATCACACACTTCAAACAGATATTTTACCAATACAAAACCGTATTTATAGCAGTGTATTTTTCTTTCAGGCATCCGTTCGTCATCAGCTCTGAGGCAAAAACGTAGTATTGCTTCTAAAGTAGTATTTGACAGGCCGTTCGTGTTTTTCGTCTTCAACAAAATTACTGGACTAATTATGTTAGCAGGGAAAATTACAAATCCAACACAAGTGCCTTCTTAATTAATTTACTTTATGAATATATACTTATGTATATATACACGGTGATATTTGTTTTTGTCGCATGAGCCGAGTTGTAAAAATAATTGTAAATATTGCAAAAAGTTTTTTTTACACAATACATTTCATATATTTTCATAATTATAATATTTATTCTCATACTCATCCTTGATTTGCTATGATTAATATCAATTTTTGGTTTTTAAACGGCAACCTATGATTTCAATTATAAATTCTTAGGATTTATAAGAGTTTATTTACACACGTTGATTTTCGATATTATCTCCCGAGCGATAAACATTTAAATTTAAGACAAGGTGAAATTGATGATTTACCCTCTATTCCCTTCATCAACAATTTACAGACGAGTGTAGAACAAATATAGGTTTCGACTTGAAAATCAAAATTTACTCTTGTTTAAGGTATAAGGAGTGGAAATATAATTTTAAAAATGATCTATAAATATTTCAGGAATAATTGAATGATGAATAAAAAATACAGAAGTAAAATCTGTTTAAAATCTTGACACATACAATCACTGGCTCATGATAAAAAAAAATCGCCCTGTATACATATATATATATATATATATAGATAATTAAGTATTTTCATTTGTAATTATGTATAGGTAAGTATTTACTAAACATGTTTATTGAAAACGTTAATGTTGATCGGTGATAATATTAAGTTCAATTGGGAAAATTCCAATATTTATTTGTACATTAATTTTTTTTTTTGTCTATATTTTATATTTTTGATATTTATTTTTGTATAATGACAATACGGTATAACGCAGTAAGCGTGTTATTAGTGTTTATGACACGTGTAATGAAAATAAATTGTAAATAAATTATGAAACACTGCATTATATAATATATAATCTACTCCTTATTATTCGTATAGCGTTCAAATTCAGGGTTCTGTATAACATACAAACGTATATAAATTAATTAATTAATAAATAAAAAAGAATAATAATGAAAAAAACTGTAATATATAAATATTTACTCGGCTTATAGTCCTTAATCTTGTTAATCTTTCTGGTACATTCTAAGTAGGTACCTACTATTTTTGTATATTTTTCGAAAAATAAAATTATTATTTTTAAAATGTTGTTTTTATAAATAAATAAAAACATTTCAATTGATTTTTAATACGTTTTGGTACAAGTTAAAACATCTGAATTCGACCCCACTGTCAACGGCCTCGGTAGCGCAGTAGGCAGCGCGTAAGTCTCATAATCTTAAGGTCGTGAGTTCGATCCTCACCCGGGGCATTTAACTTTTTTTTTTTTTATAAATTATTTCCACAATCGACTTACTCATATCGTTATGCACATTACTCTACTAAAAACAGCGTAATAACAGTAGAAAACGCTTTTTTAACATCAATCTCTAATTTAATGAGATAATAATTTTTATTTTTAATGCATTAAAATTTTGTCGGTACATATTATTGACTTCTACGTTTTAAAGTGAAACGAATGAATGAAACATAAAATATAAGATGATAATTAAAAATATGTATATATATATACTAGCTAAACTATACCCGGCGTTGCCCGGGAAAAAAATTAGATACCATGAAATAAAAACGGAGTCTCATTGAACATTTTTACCCGGGAACCCAATCATTGGCTGGACCGACACTGATTCGGATAATAATATAATAATATATATTATATTTCACAATAATAACAGAGTATTTTCACTGTGATTTTCTACACTATAATATTTATAATATTCATAGGCGAACGCAGTGGGTATTCAGGGCATGCAACTGCATGTCCCAATCAAATAAAACGTATGTTGTATAAGGCAATTATTTTCAAAAAAATATATTAAATGTGATAAAGAAGAATTAGAAGCGGAAATAAGAATAAAACAATTCCGAAGATACCTAATCTAAATTATGGAAATAAAAATTTTAGCATTGTCTACAGCGGCTGAAAGAGTTTGATAAAAATGGTGTATTTGAACATTTTAGTATGGTATTAAAAAAATTTTCGGTGATTCCTGGTACCAATTGTATGCCTACGTGTGAACGCTGGTTTTCAAAACTTAATATATAGTTAAATCAAAACTGAGAACTACTATGACACCGGTTAAATAGTCTATAATGTTACTTACAATTGAGCAAGAAATTACTCTGAAATTAAAACCTATTAAGGGCATAATTGATGACTTTAAGAAATCTGTCAATTTCAAAAGAAGAATGTTATTATAATTTTATTTATTATAAATTAATCGTTAAAAAATGTTTATTTAGAAATAATTTAAAAATCAAAGTATTTCACTTTTATTCCTTTGGTCGGCCCAGAAATCCGACCTCTTGAATACCCAAATCACAAGGTCTGCGTCCGCCTATGATAATATTATAATATAGTATTTCTCGTTGGACTAAGCATATAAAATATTTTAACGCGCATTTACAAGCAATATAGTTGCAGGTGTATTAGGTATACTTATAGGATCGGTCATCATTCTTGTTACGAAACGGTTCGATTGTGTACGAACCCAATAAAAAAGTACGAAGCCAACACACGTTCAGTCATACGACTACGCATTAAATCCTCATAAATTTTCCAAGTATAAAATCCCACGGATTTTCGTCTCGCCATCTCGAGAAATTACCTTGCATTCACACACATAATAATGGCTCCTTGCGAGACAATCTCGACGTTAAAAAATACACCTCTGCAAAAAGTATATTTCGTACGGTAAGTAGCGCACACATAATGAAAATATACGCGTGTTACTTGAATTTATAGGTTATAGTGATATTATTGTCAACGCGTGTCTCGTTAAAAAAGGACGCGAATTAATAGTCAGAAGGTGATCGGTTTGACGTAGAAGACTCATTTTCTCAGTCAATATTTGTGTGTAGTGTGAATGTTTTGAATGAAAATTTATTACTATTAATATTGCTTAATAGTTTTATGGGGGAAGGGGGTGGGATTTTTACTTTTTTTTTAGTTTTTAGTTGTTTGCTACTTATTTTCAATTTGATATTCCGACGAAGAGTATTCATATAAAAAATCGTATACATAAATGTCGAATATTTGACCGAAGGTATAGATTATTTGTTAGCGTTTGAAGTTTGACAGAACAGCAGAGTTAACTGCACACAAATTAACTGAGACAATATATATTAATTTGATTTAATTTAACGTTAAATCAATCATACGGATTATTTAATCTTTTGGTAAAAGATTATAAAATTTTTTATATATATATATATATATAATATTATATAAATGGAAATTCAATGACAACACCGAAAATTCAGTGTTTGTATAAAGTTCGTTTAAAAACTGAATTCGGTAATAATTTAAAAAAACACAGTACAGATCTGTGGTAACTTTTCCTAATGCGGGAAAAATAATTTATATTTTTAATATTTTATTCGTTGTTCCGTGAAAATCAAATACGTAAGAACATATTATTATTTCTAATTATTACGTTCTAACTGATTAAAAACACAATTTAGAATATAAAAATAGTAGGTAAACATTTCAAAATTAAACTCGCTTGTAGTTATATCAATTCTGCATGTTACAGCAATAATTATTATCGGTCTGACCGATTGCCCAAATAAAACGAATTTGTTTTTAAACGGCACTTTCACTTTTGGCCTCAGCTGTATTTCTGTCTAAAGAAGACTGCCCACGATGCGGCGTTTTGAAAGAATATAACTCGGCTGCAGTAGTAATGACCTGCAACTCTTGATATTAAAAATATAAATAATTCACCGTAATATTATGTACAACAATCGTTGAGCTTTATTCAAAACAAAATAAACTGTACGATTTAACGCAAAAGGATATTTTCCATAACATTACGTAGGACATAGGTATATGAATATATTTTCTCGGAATTAACACAGGGTTGCGACTTGCAAGTGTTAACAAAATAATCATAACGATAATAATATATTGTTTTCGTAAAACGTTTCTGTACTACATAAAATATGTATTTAGAAATTATTTTATATATTTCTTGGTGTACGAGCACAATATGTGTGTGTGTGTGTGTGTACTGTGTATATATATACAAACACACGCATGTAACATATTTAACTAATTACGAATAACTAACAAAAATATTACAACACAAGGATCTGCTGTTGCTGTTCGATAAAATAATTTTGGATATGTTTAACTCTGAATGGAATACGTTCACTGTATTTGGTATATTTCTGTATGCATTTGGATATGTGGTCGGTCAATGGAAGACGCGTGTTGTCTTGAGGTGGTACACCTACTTCTGTTCTAATCTGGCAACACTAATTTAGTGGGCGCTACTTGTAACAGTAATTGTATAAAAATCGTCCATCGATCTGCAAAAATAAAACGAAAACAATCAAATTAATTACCAATAAAATATTATAAACAAATAAACTTAATATAGGTACGCGATCAATTACGGTCGGTCGTTATAGGATGGGCGAAAAAAGAAAAACCATCATCAGGTATTAAACAAGTCCGAAATACATTGAAAAAACGATTAGTGGTAAAATATAAATATTTATAATAATGTTAATGAACCATATATACGCGGATAACGAGTACGTGGAGTAAAGGTTTATGTCTGAACCAGAGGTATTCAAACTGTGCGTCGCGAATCCTATAGGGGCGTCGCGTGAGTTGATGAAGGGAGCCGTGGCAAAAAACCGGAAAATAAAATTAATGTAATAATGTAGCGATTATGGAAAAGATAATGAAACACACACTGTTATTTAAAACTGTAATTAAAACAAAATATCGGTCAAAAGTGAACGATGAGGAGGAGATGAGAATAGCTATTTCTAAACTAGAACCAAGATTTGAACATATTATGAAACATGAACAAGCTCATTCATCTCACTAAATATTAATTAATTTTTTTTATTAATTTGTATTTATTAAGCGTAAAATATTTAATTTCGTTTTTTCTATATTACCTATTTATTTGCAAATTGATTTATACAGTCGTACGATAAATAAATTAAAATATTAATATATTATAATAATTTACGTGCATAATATAACCATTGTTTTTTTGTTATTACTAATTTGGCAGTCGTCAAAGTATTGTGAAGACAAAAAGGTGACGTGCAGGGATGAAAAAGTTTGAATACCTCTGGTCTAAACGAATCGGTCGCTATACCGCCGTGTGTCTGAATGATATTTTTGCTCAGAATTAAATTTCGTTAATGAAATTTCGGTCCTCTTAAACAGTACCTGATTTGAAAAAAATATATGAAAACGGTAAGCGTTGCAAAAATGTACGAGTCAATAGAAAAAAATTATTGTAGGTACATAATTTTAATTTAAATTACACATAAGATGAAAGAAAAAAAAATTGTATATTGACTTTGATATATTAAACACGTGTCGTTATAAACGTTAGCAAAAAAAAAACTTAAAAAAAAAAAATCGAGTTTTGTCTTCCCTCGGCGCGGTGCTGTGCGTACAACGATACTGTACTCTACACCGTTTTAATGTTTAACTTAACCACTATTCCACCTGTCGATTTTCAAAAAAAAATAATAACTGAAACTTTGCTGAAACACTGCTGTTAATGCGTGTACCGCGTAAATATTTTTAATATTTATATAATTATATAAATAATTTTCCGGGAGCCTTTTTTCTCTCTCTTTTTTTTTCACAACCGACAAACCCTACAAGGTATTACTCCAGGATATTGATCGACTTTCTATAATATTACACTTACCGATTATCCGGAATTTGTATCCCATACGTACGAACGGCACGTAAAATATCATTCCGGCGATCATGAATATCACCGAGTACAAATATTCGATCTGAGGTTTGTCTATTATCGGCGCCACCACCAGATAAATTGAAATAACCAGTATGATTAACGGAATGATTATGGGGACCTAAAACAAACAATTTAATACATACAATAATTAGAAATGAAAAATGTACACCGGTTATAGCGTTTACATTCGAGGCCTATACGCATGGCCTCGGCGGAGTCATCTAAACTCGAAACACGTTTAACCGTAGACAGAGAAAAAAAAAACACATAACGTTCGTCACCGCTTGAATTTTAGATTCTGAGCTATTAGAATACTAATATCACGCGCACGAATTTGCTACTGCACACAAAAATAGGCCCTGTATTTTTAACATTAACTATATGGCTTCAATCGACGTAAAACGAATAGCGGGAAATATTCCAAAAATTAAATAAATAATATCCTGTAAAAATCCGAGAAGTAAATAAAATAACCGTGCATCAAATACTTTTTTTTCATGGTTCGTAAATAGCGTAGATAAAAATATTGACGTGGGGTTAGTAAAAAGCAAAAAACCGTTTGAAATCAAAATCTTGATAAAGATTCAATCAATAACCTTGATAACAGCATGGTACGTGTGGAAACGTAGGTACATAATTTAACCTTAACAATTTTTTTTAAAAGACAGATGTTTGGGAATAGGGAACGATCGTCCTCATTTCAAATACACCGCTGGTAATAATGTAGTGTCGATATGGCAAATGGTTTACGTACGATTTTTTTTGTTGCTTGAATTTTTCACCTTGCTTACGGCGCGCTTTTTAACGTCAAAATGATTTAAATTAATGAAGGAAATATAAAATATAATATTATATCATATACAGTTGAATGCGAAAAATTCGATTTGTCTTCTTATATACCTACTGACTGGAAGGTCAGTCACGTCTGATATATAGTTTACATTATGCCTCTATACCATCGCGTATCGATTAAACGGTATAATGTGTGTGTATATAATATTATAATATTACAATAATATATATATATATACACTCAGTGAATAAGAATAGCATCTCAAAAGTTCTAAAGTTATAAAATTTCGAAAACTATTTTATTCATTATTATAATTATTATCATATATTTTATTTATTATTTCGTCTTCTGGCATTAATAAATTAATACAGATAAACGATTGATATTATTATCAATGCAAAATTCGTATAACGTTAATACTACGAAACCACCAGCTACAACGTCTTTGACGAATGTGGTAAGGCGCTTGAAAAATGTCCAAACGAATTCGTGGAGTTGAATAGGTACGTATACAGAACGATTGACGCTGTTTTACCGAGACGCTTGCAAATAGTACAGAGATGACCAAAGGTGTCTCGACATCAAATCTAAGACGGTAGTTCATTCAAAATGTGTGAGATTTTATAAAACCGTCAGTAGTATATTTTATAAAACAGTTGTTCGATAGAGTCTTTGTAATTTAGAAAACCTTTCAAGCAGTTTAATAAAATTAATTGAGGTATCCAAGTTCACTTGTAATATTGTAATCAATTTACGTCGTTCGATCTTGTCATCTTCAATACTCGATTCATTTGCTCTTGGCCATTTATCTTCATGCAAAGAAAGCCATTTTGGTCCAGTCCACCACCTTTCGCAGTCTATAATTTCTGATACACTCAAACCACGAGATATATAATCTGCCGGATTATCAGCCCCTGTTACATGACGCCAAGAGTTAATTGATGTCAATTCTCTTATTTCTTCAACCCGATTTGCTATAAATGTTTTCCATGTGTTACTAGGCTCATCACTTTTAATCCAGCTTAAAATAATGGATGAGTCAGACCACAAGATTATATTGTTGAGCAGAAGAATTTCATGTAAAGACTGACGAATTATTGTCATTAATTTTGCTGCCAACAATGCTGCACACAATTCCAAACGTGGAGTCGTGGTGGCCTTTACTGGACACACTCTAGATTTTGCAATAAGCAACCGAGAAGTTATTTCATTATTTTCAGAAACAGTTCTTACATATGCGCATGCACCATATGCTACTTGGGAGGCGTCGCAAAATATATGAAGTTCTTGTTGACTGTTATTGTTGATCATCACTCGCCGAGGTATTTGAATTTTTGTGATTTTTAATAATTCGTTTCGATAATTTTCCCACGCGGTATGATATTCAATTGGTAATGATTCATCCCATGATAATTTTAACCTCCACAGCTGTTGAACAAAAATTTTTGCTTTCACAATTATAGGTCCTATGAGTCCTAAAGGATCAAATAATGATGACATTTCTGATACGATTTTTCGCTTTGTGCAGGACGTTAAAGGTTCTACTGTTTGTACTACATAATGTAATTGGTCGTTTTTTGGTTTCCAACGTACACCAAGTGCTTTTGTTGAGATTTCTTCCTTGAAGTTGAAATTATGACTAGTCGCACGCATGGCATTTGGTACACGGTCTAGAACTTCATTGTAATTTGAACACCATTTTCGAAGTGTAAAGCCACCTTTTTTACACATTTTTATCATGTTATCTTGAAGCTGAATTGCCTTTTCTATACTTGATGCTCCTGTCAACAAATCGTCTACATAGAAATCACGTTTAGCAATATGTGATGTCTCGGCATGATTTTCTTTCTCACACTCAGCCAGTTGATGTAGCGTTCGAATTGCCATGAATGGAGCCGCTGATGTACCGTAAGTTACCGTTTGAAGTTGATAACATTCCAATGGATCAGTTGAATTTTCTCGCCATAGAATTTGTTGGTAAGATTGGCATTCTGGACTGATGGCAATTTGTCGATACATTTTCTCAATATCAGCAGTAATGACTACTTTATGAATTCTAAATCTCATTAAAATAGCTCGCAAATCCTCTTGTATTGTGGGACCTACCATCAAAGTGTCATTTAAAGAAATAGATGTTGTCGTTCGAGATGATGCGTCAAACACTACTCTTACTTTAGTAGTGGAGCTTTCTTGTCTGATCACAGCATGATGAGGTAAAAATATTTGATGCTGTTCATCGTTAATGGTTGTTGTGTTGCTTCTCAGTTTCATATGTCCTAATTCCCGATATTCAGTCATGAATTTAATGTATTCCTCCTTTAATTCTGGATTGGCTTCAAGTTTCTTTTCCATTATATAAAAACGTTTTTCAGCCATCGTAACACAGATAAACGTCTTTGGTCGACAAGTCACCCGAACTTTCGCTTCTAATGTAATATATTTTATTTATTATTTCGTCTTCTGGCATTAATAAATTAATACAGATAAACGATTGATATTATTATCAATGCAAAATTCGTATAACGTTAATACTACGAAACCACCAGCTACAACGTCTTTGACGAATGTGGTAAGGCGCTTGAAAAAATGTCCAAACGAATTCGTGGAGTTGAATAGGTACGTATACAGAACGAATCCATTTAAAACATTTTGTATTGTACGTTGCGAAATTTCTTGTAAGTTGGCGCGCAATAAAGGAAATCAATAAGTGTATACGACGATTGACGCTGTTTTACCGAGACGCTTGCAAATAGTACAGAGATGACCAAAGGTGTCTCGACATCAAATCTAAGACGGTAGTTCATTCAAAAATGTGTGAGATTTTATAAAAACCGTCAGTATATTTTATAAAAACCGTCAGAATAGTACCAGGCGTGCGTAAGAATCTATAAATCTAACATTAGACAATTACTTTGAAAGTATAAATATATTTTGTTAAATTCTTTCTTTAAACACATACGAAATGTCTCCATTGGTTAAAAATATAGCTTTTGTGGTGTCACAGAAATGTTATTAAAAAAAATGTTTACTAAGGTACGAACGGTCAGTGAAATTATTGCCAGAAATACATATTAGGTCGAAGTGAATCAAAATAAGTGGAAGGACGGAACCAGTGTCGTCGTCTCAAGTTTTAAAATGGGGGAAGCAAAGTTGCGAATGGTCCATATTGTTGAAAAACAAGCAAAAAAAAAAAGTCTGTTTTTAAACAAAAGGCTCTAACACCGGCCCTATTAAACTTGATGGTGAATTATATTTTTTATGATTGTGATTATAAGTGATGTTTAGATCTACTGAATGTTAACATTTTAGAAAACAAAATAGTTCTTACAAAGAAAAAAAACGATTCAAAGATATTTTTCTAAAAAAAATTGGGCAACATGACCACTAAAAATTAAAAAAAAAATACATTTTTAAAACTCCAAGAGGGATGAATAATTTAAAAAAAATAAGTGGGGGGCCTTTTGTAGTAGCCCACGACTCACGTCCCTACGTCAACACTGGTCTCAGATAGTATAAAATTACATATAAATACTTCGATTTTAGGTGGATTTTTATTTTTATTTCGTAACAACACTAGGAATAGGTTAAAAATGACCTAAAAAAAAATTTTTAAATGTCGCCAAAAACCAAAAACCTCGAAAAACGGAAAAAAAATGCCGCAAAAAATTGTTACTGTTCTAAGTGTGTAGGTACTTAAAACACATTTATATCTTGGAAAGTATCGCGTCAAGGATTCCAGAAAAGAATGCATCGAATTCCGAGCCATATAATAATAACATATGTGTGTGTAGACGGTACTCACTTTATACGGTCTCGGTACATCAGGTCTCGTGTACCGCATCACCAACAATGCTAACATAGCACTCCCGTAGAAAATCCATGCGGTAAAACTGAAGAAATCGATCAGGGAATTAATTGTGCCCGACGCCACCATCATGATCGTAATGATCGACTGAAATCAAATAACGGAGCATATTACGCAGTATACGCGCCTCGGCCACAGCCAATATTGCCGATCGTTAGAAACGATGATCATTATTATCATTGTCATTATAATTTCTACGGGAAATTTCTGTATAAAATACAAATTGGTATTAAAATGCGATTTATACGATTAATCCTTAAGAACTCGGTAAGAAAACAAAAATTGTAAAAAAAAAAAAAATACATGTTTATAGTTGCAGTTTAATATAGGTGCAATGTTATGGTTTTGACGTGAATAAATTATGAACTATTATAACTTTAAAAAACATGAATTAAAAAAAAAACAACAAAAACAAGGAGTGTAAATAGCGATGTATTATACATAGGTACAAAACAAACAAAATTCAAGTTTATTTAATAATTATAAGGAAAACAAAAGGAAATACATTTTTTTTTATAATAAACTATTATTACGATGTGTTCTCTTTATAGTTACACTATATAAACGCAGGAGCGAACAGGGAGGCGTTCCGGCCCATTATTCTAAGTGTGAAAATCGTCATCATAACTCATTTAAAATGGAAAACACTTAAAAGAAATTCGAAATTCAAACGCTTTTAGGAATATCTGAAATATTGTTTGGGGGGAGGGGGCGGGCAAAAAAAAAATAATTTGGCTGATGAGCATTTTTTTTTTGCTTATTTGCTAATAATAATTATGGTCGACAACTATCGTGCCTAAGAATTTTTGGGGGGCGTCCCTCTAAAGCCGCCACTGTGGGTTAGGTGGTGGGTACATATAATACGTATAAAAAAAACGTTTTGCCCCGGGGTTCAAAAACAGATCGGCGCCACCGGTTCGCATCATTTATTTGTACGCGTATTGCGATAACAAAATCAAAACCATAACATTTTGCAGACACGAACAGTTAGGAGTTACCAGTTACTCACGTGAAATATGATGCTCGGCATGGGCGTGAGCTTTTTTATGTGAATGTACGACAAAACGTTCATCAGGTGGCCCTCCCTGCTGGCGGCGAAACACAATCTGCCGGCGGCGAACAACGTGCCGTTTGCCGACCCGAAAGTGGATATCGTGATGGACAACGGTATCACCCAGGCGATGGAGCCCAACGCTCGGATGCCGAAAGTCTATATATATATATTCCACGTGTTTTTAATATTGAAGCATAATCGCAACAAGCGAACGAGTGCAGTTTTTATTTATTTTTTAAATTTATTATTTTTACCGGTCTAATGCGCGACCTACGACGTTCCGGGTACACGGGCCGGCGGCACACGGCTTTTTCTTTTACACCGCGACCAACGTAATATTATATCGATAAATATAACCACCAAAATAATATATACTGCGGTTAATTTCAATAAATGCCCAACGCGGCCGGGGTTAAATTACGGTTATGTAATATACAGTGGCGAGGGCCGAGCTTGGGCTGCAGCAGCCTTCACCGAAATTTCAGGAAAATTTTACGTGGCGAAAGCCTGAAATGTTAGCTCACAGATTTCTAATCGTCTTTCCGTCTACTTGTTTTATATTGGTTTTGGCAACATTTTATTGTAATCGATATTCGGTGGCGGCGGCGGTGGTATATTAGCGTCGTGCAACCTAGCAAATAGAAGTCCACGATAGAGTGTGACGTTATCTCGTACGTTTTTTATTAATATATATTTATATTTTTGACAAGTTAGAATCAATGGTTTAGCAATATATATATATTATATATGCTCACAATTGGCGGAAAGAAGGCAATTAAACCTAAAGGAGTTCTAACCGAAGTCTCGTAATAAAAATGACGTTTGGAATTTTTATTTTATAATTTTCTATTTTCAAAATCCAAATAAATAACCGAATTCTATTAACATTAATATTTGATATATATATATATAAGTATCTTTTTTATACAATTTATTACTAAAAAAAAAAATTTCAATTCGAAATATTATATAAAATCGTTTATAGAGGAGACGGAGTTTCTGTTTTTTATTTACTCCCCCCCCCCACACCCAGAGAGAAAATTGAAAGTACGACACTGTTACCGGTACATGTAATTTGTAATCGATTCTATAGAATATATTATAAAGGAGCAAACTTAAAGGTTTTGTGTTTATGAAAACCGTGTTGGTTACGATTACAACATGATAACGAGATATTTACAATTATTCATATAGACTTTTATTATAATTATTGTTTATTTCGCGGTTTTTTTTTTCAAAGATTGCTTTAATAGTCTTAGATCAATATTTTACACTGTAGATCGCGCATATCACTGATTAGACCGAAGACGTTTATTCGTTTTTATTTTTTTATGAAATTTTATCTATAAGTTTTTATTAGATAATATATTGAAATATATAATATAGCGTGTACACAACAATAGTTTTGACCATAAGGGCTGTGCCGCTGCACAGAAGTGTACACTTATACCCCTCGATGTTATAAATCATATACAAAAGAGTTGCGCGCAAAACTTTTATCAAATAAATAATATCACAATAAAAAAAAAAAAAAACGATAAATCGTGAGAATAAATTCATATAATATATATGTGAGTACCTACCGAAATGCATTTATCAATAAGAATTAATATATTACATATATAGACATAAAATATGGATTAAAAAAAAAAATATGAATTATAAAAATTGAATTTTACCCATAAAATTTATTTATTAATACAGTACGCCACGAGGGGAAAAAAGTATAATAAATATAAAAAGAAAATGAAAAATTATCGCGTCTTTTTTTTTTTTTTTTTTTTGGTAAAATTATGAATATGATATTTTGTTATGTATAGACGTGTTAAACTCTTATAAAATAATTCTATTCATATTTGAAAAATCGAATTTCGATATTCTAAAAATTATTTCATACCTACCT
Source organism: Slavum lentiscoides (assembly GCA_032441835.1). Taxonomy (NCBI): domain Eukaryota; kingdom Metazoa; phylum Arthropoda; class Insecta; order Hemiptera; family Aphididae; genus Slavum; species Slavum lentiscoides. The sequence goes on along the minus strand of CM063718.1, from coordinate 7,825,295 downwards.
ACATTTTTTTTTTGTGTGAAAAAAATGGCTCTTTTTTCCCGATATTAAAATAAAATTATTAAAATAATTTATACGGACCACCGCGACAGCTTCGTTTCGCACTATTTCTTCTGGCGACATGATGGTCAGGTACGCTACGTTCACCAACAGATAACACATCGTCACCAACGGTATGCTGATATATATCGCTTTTGGAATGTTCCTTAAACGTGTAGATACGAATATTAATGTGAGATAATAAAAGCTCATCAACTAGTGCGTTGTCAATAAATAATTATAAAAAATCATTATTGTTATTCGAGCACATGCCATTTATGAATTTCTTAATTTTTTTTTATCTTAACAATCGAACCATAATTTATACCGACTTGTACAACAGATCTCGTGATTTGAACTTACGTTACTCCACCACCCGCATAGGCCGTATTTCCATTAAATGAAGAACTTGAAGAGAAATCTGTTTTTTTTTCACCTTCCAGAAAAAGACGCGGTATTGTATTAATTTTTATGTAAATACCGAAATGGTTGCAGCGAACAAAAAAATAAATAAACGTTTAACGTAGAAATGTTCTTATAATCCGTATATAAATATAAATAAAAAAAAAACTTATTTTAATATAAAAAAATATTTGTTAAATAAAAAAAAAGAGGTGAATTAACATAAAACTGATTAATAATTCATTTTCGAATGGTTGCAGTATAATATATGGAGAAACATGTCAAAGTTTCAAAATTATTTTAAGTTATAATATAAAAAAAAAAATTAAGAAAAAATGAAATGAAGAATATATCTTATATAGAAAATATTAATATATAAAAAACAATTTGGGTGTTGATATTAGGTATAGATTCTAATATAAAAAGGAAAATATTTACTGTATTGTAAAATCGTTGAAACTGCTAGTTTGGTCTTTGGTAGGTATTTAAAGTTCACAGAATGCATAAAATCGATGGTTCAAATCGGTACAAATTGTAGTACGATCGCTACGATAAAAAAAAAAATTTGGAAATTCAAAAATATCGGTGCTGGGGTAATGCATCTATTAATAGTATAACCTTATTACTACTAATAATAAAAATTCGCGTAGCTACCGGGTCTATCCGGATGGTAATGCAATTTGTTTTTTCCCACCGCTTCTCCTGATCGCAGAGTTCTCGGATCGGCCGGGTTAAATAGGAAGGACTTTTACAACGCACTCAAGCTCAGTTTGCTCCGAGTTCTGGGAACGTTAACATCGATGTTTCTGTAAGCCTCCTATTAGTGCCCGTCGATATTCATTAAATGATTCAGAAGACTCCGCTCTCTCTCTCTCTCTCCTATTCCCAAGTTTCTCGATGGTTAAAATTGTTTAAAATCACTCAGAAAGAAGCGTTTTTTGAAAACATCGAAGCGATTCAATTCACCGTGACAAAGATTCTGCACGAGTTCCCAGTCAACGCTTTCCAGTATGCGTACCGTGCATGGAAAAATCGCTGGAAAAAGTGTGTGGACGCCTAAAAGGAACGGACTTTGACGAATTTCAAACGTTTTTAACTATATATCTTTAACAAATACATATTTTTTTTTTACGAATTTAATTTTGCATTACTTTCCGGACAAACCCGGGATCGCATTTTATTACGATTACGTCCTGAAAACTGGCACGAAATCGAAATTATCATTCAGTTCCATACACCAGTGAACGCGTGTATGCCGACAAAAATATTCTAAAACGGTAAAAATTACTCATATAAATTTATCGTCTCGTACCGATTGAAAATATTTCAGAAAAACCTATACAGTATTTTAATAGCGTTTAAAACGAAATATTTATAATTAAATTTATACGAGTAGAATTTAAATCATTAAAAAAATGTTTTGTGCACTTCAAAAAAAAAAAAATTACATTAAAATGAATTAAAAAATAGGTTTTTTCTTTTTTTCTCCCGTAGACAAATCACAGTGCCAAACAATTATAGTCGTGCACGCTGCAGAATCGATATAGAGTATAGAGCAAATAAAGGACAACGAAATAACCGTCACATTTGTCGATTTCGGCGTAAAACGAATTTTTTTGTCTTTTCTTTTATGAGTGCCCAAATACGCGTGACAATTTTACCACAATACAATAATATTACTTCGAAGGGTTCTTTATTTCTTCGGTGACGTAGTTGAGATTGTTCCAACCGTCGTACGCCCACAGTCCCGAGTAAAACGCGGTGGCGACGTCGCCCATGCTGGTAGTAGTGTTTTCGAAATAATTCCGAAAGTGTTCGGTACGTCCTTGGAAAATCTTGTACACGCCTCCGGCGACGACCACGAAGACGGCGACGAGTTTCGCGGCCGTAAAAGCGTTCTGCACGCCGGTGGCCAAGTTCACGCTGTAGCAGTTTATGTACGTGATGACCACTGTGGTTGAAAAACAAAACAAAAAACATGCAAAATAATGTGTCACGTTTTTACGCAGTGTCGACCAGTGTATAATCAGTGTTGATTAATTTATGCGCTTAATTTTGCGTCAAATAGGATTCAGTAGAAATGTATAATTTTCGATTTGTTTTTGCATATCACATACACGAATTCTCGTTATTGACGATGATTGTATATTGATAAAATATAATTAATAAACATTTCAGTGGGACCGGAGGGCGGGGGGGAGTGTACGTGCACGTACCCCAGTGCCCTCTGACTACTATACAACGAATAATAATTGGAAATTTCGATGTTATCCGAGGACAGATATCCAAGGGACGGACAATTAGGATTTTTTTTTTTTGTACAGTAGTACGATATAACACATTGTATATGGTAAATTTTATGTTTCCATATATAGGATTTTTAAACTACTAAACCTAAAATTAATATTAGTACAGAAATAGATTAACTGAAGTGTATAGGTACTTAAGGGTGTAGGAGGACATCAAGGTTTCGTCGTGCTTACACACGATTTAATAAAAATATAAAATCACTCATTCTCAGTGGGGAGTATTAACGGGTAGAATGCAGGGGGTTTCCACACCCTTAAATCCCCTAAAAAAATTCTCTTGCTATTTAATAAGTGTTGAAATCGCATTTCGTTGATCGTGAAAATAATAACAAATGTCAGTGCCTCTTATAACTACCATAATTATAATATGAAGTGCAGAATCTCGAGCATTACAAATTCAGTGTCGGCCTGGCACACCAAAGGCCCCTGGACCTTTTTATTCTGGGTCACCCTGTCCCTTGGTTTAATGTGAAGTCAAAAAATACGTATCAATAAAAAACAATTCATTACACAGGATATCCCAGATCCGGGGGCGGAGTGAGTCTAAAATTCTTACCACCGGGCAAATAAGATTTTTCCGGGCCACTTGTGAAAAAAACATGATTTTTTTTTTTTTCTTGGACTAGCGCCTTCTGTTTCCGTATAGAGTTAATATACAGGTTGATAAAAGAATCTATATTTTAATCGATCTCCCTGCTATCCTTAATTCTAAATCCGAAATAGTAGTTCATCCAATCGTGTCATTTATCTTGGAAGCTGGCTTCATGATTTAACGTTTCTATTTCTTCAGTTCAATATATTTTAAAACAGTTGACAATTTTGTTTTATAACATAAGATGCCCCCGTTTTCGAGATGTAACCTACATATTTTATTGGTATATAATACAAAGCACACATTACTTATTTATGTTACCTATCCAGCGCTCATATATTACGTCGTCATAATATTTTATCGTCGTCGTTGTCGCTAGAAAACTAGAAAAAACATTACCGTCCCATACATGAAAACAAACTAATACTATGATAAACTGTAAACAAATGCGTACTATTTTTTTTTTTTTAAAGTACGATTGAGCTTGAAAAAGTGTTTGGAATACTGTATTCAGAATAATTTTAAAACGTACTAAATACTTGCGAAAAAGTACCTATTCTGAATATACCACTAGATTCGATTGGTAGTACATTGAACAAATTAATTTAATTGATTATTTCATTTTAAAACATGTATTATAAAAAGTGTTCACAGACGAAACTTATAATGAATTATACGATTAATTAAATTAAATCCTTTTGTTAAATTTTATTCAATACGGAATGACGAAAAATTCTATGTACGTTACGTTTTATATTTGCCATAGTTCATATTTAATATACGATTTATAATACACGCGCCATATTAACTATATTTTATTTAAAATCTTAAATTTATGCCAACAAACAGCGCTGTGTTTAGCGTCACTGCGAAAACGGACGAGCGCCGTGTTAAACACACGAGTCCTAATCACAGTCCCGTGTTTACCCGTATTAAATGATGAAAATGATCGTTATGATTTCATATTTTGTTCTGTGATCAAATATAAATAATTAGGTAACTATTTATTATTTTTTCACATCGCAACCGTTTTCGCTCGTTATTTGAGCGCATTTCAGATTCTGAACGATGAGGCGAGAAATAGATTAGTTTTACCAGGGCGTGTCTGTTTTTATTTATTTAGGTATTAAATCTGTCGTCTACGAACACATACACAGGTGAAAAAGTGTTATTAAATGTTCCACGTGACATTTGTCAAAAACGGAACTTTAGGCGAATAATTTTTTTTTTCCTGGTACTTTTCGTTATGTGTAAGAAGAAAAAAAATGTATAGAAAATTACAAAAAAAAAAATTCGATGAGGTTATAACACGTCGGATATCCATAATAGAAAATTTGTTTGTTGTTTTAGAAATCTATATATGGAAAAATAAAACGATAGTTTTTATAAATTACGTTGACACATTTTAGGGAAATAAATAAAAAAGAAATGTAAAGTTTAATTGTTTTTACATTTTTACTCTGATCAAATTGGCACTTTTAAACATCTGAACAGACTTCGCTGTTAAAGTTTTTACTAACGGTGTGTGTACTATTTATAGGTACAACAGAATAAGACAATAGGTATAAAGTTTAATACGCGTATTATAATTTATAATTATTAAATATGACACTATAAAGAGATATTCATGACATTTTATTATTTTCAGTGATTACTAGTTATAAACAGTTTTTATACAAAATTTCATGACTACATATATTCGATGTTGAATTAAAAATGTTACTCTGAACACGGATATTTTTTTATTTTGTACGTTTCATATGATATTCTATAGTAAACCTACGTATCTTGTATTACGGGGATAGTTGATTGTTTAATCCTAAAAACATGATATTATATCATGCGATTTTTTTTTTTTTTTTACGGCATGATAAAATTATAAATCTCAAACGTTGTATTAATATTAAGAATTGTAACCGACACCACATATTCATACGGTGAGAAATTGTCAAACGTCTTAAAATCACTCATTTCATTGATTTGTGTACAGGGACACGCTCCTCGTATTTATGGATTTTCGATTAAAACTTCAGAATAAACATTTACCTTTTTTTAACGAATTCTTAAAGATAATAGAAATAAACGTCTAAAGTTTGCGATAAAATCATTGATTTTCAGAACCGTCAACGCAGTAAAATATGGCAGCAAAGAGTGCTGTACATTCGACGTATGACAGGCAGTCTATGTCACTGCTTTTAACTAAAATCAATCTACCTTTTTCAATTTATTATGATTCACAAAAGCAATTTTTCGTTTTAATTCTGTATGTTTACTTAAAAATTTGATCGAATTAAATTAAATTGCTAAAAAGTATTATTTCATTTTTCGTTGGGACGATTAAATGTTTTGACGTTATATTAAATATTCATATGAATAATATTAAACTTGTTATTCTCCAGTAAGACGAAATAGTTGAAAACCCGAGGAATATTGATTTTTTTTCTATAACATAATTATTAATAATATTATTCTTTGAATACACATTAATTTCATTACACATGTCTAATAAATTTTGATTGTGTATTAATGAACGATACGAAAAACGAGCAATTTGATCCGCGGATATTTTGTTCTTTAAACGAATAATATTACCTATATATGATCGCGCAGGGAAATTTTTATTCCATTCTGGATCGAAATATTACCTTACCGAACGATACCCAAATACGAGTATAAATTAATGTGTTCAAAGGAAAATATGTAAAGGAATCCGTGTGACTGAGGTGTAATCGATATTATGTGAATATCTGCTGATTATATATATCACCCGGGGTTTCCACATTTGAAAATGTTGAGTACGTCACTGCAGGTTACACAGGGATGGGGTCCGTTCTCCGACACTTTGATAAGAACTATTAGTATAGATACGACTTTAGTACCACCAACAATGTAAAAAAAATACCTATTTTCAACAAATAATTAAAAATCTAACTAAAACGATAACAACAATAAACCTAACTACTTCTTATCATATGGAACTTTCGTTTGTATCATGATATAATTATATATCATGGTTTGTATAATGAGGCCCACGACACTCCCTATGTTTCTGTCATAGACATATTAACTCATGGACCGCGCATAGAGGGACAGAGAGAGAGAGAGGGGTCAGGGGGTCGATATAGAGCAAAAGAGACAGAGCTACGAATTGGGACTGTCTACTATCACTTTCTTTTTTGTTTACTGACTATTGACTACTATGACAATTTATATCTATAATCGACATTTATTGATTAATGAATATAAATAATACATGGATGAAATAAATGGATTAGTTTTTTTTCCATGAAATTCCCAACCCGTATCTCTATCTCTCTCATGCACCTATTTTATGTCGACGATCTCTCTTACTCTATATGTAACTGATATAACGAATAGACGGGAGATGTGGAATGCACGGTCCATGAGTCTATGGTTCCTGTACGCTGAAAATGGGGGCCTTGACGGTCGAAAATAACAGCTGTTGACATATTTTGATAACAGATACAATTTCCTGCGACGTTTGTTCCTTTCGTAGCATAGATACCATGTATTCTGTGTTAGTAAATGCCGTATTAGCGAGTGATTTATCATAGAACACTATTGTTTCATACCGAGATAAAAGTTGGTAACTTCAAGACGGAGCCTCCAAAAATTCGATGCCAACTTCCCGGCCGGGCCTTCGAAATTTTTGTAAACAACCTGAGTATCGTTTCTATAACGTCCTATGGTATAACGAATGGTGTAATCATAGAATAAATTTAATTTATTGAACAACAATAAATCTTAATTATATAAGGGGTTTACAATATAAATCACGAAATTTCTTTCTGTATATTTTTAAAAGATTGATGTTGGTGTTAAAAGCAAAGTGAGGTTAGGTCTGAAACCCAACTGCTCGTTCTTATTCGGAGAACGGACCCCGACGGGGTTACACGCGGCTTATATTTTTGAAATAACACAACAAAGTTCGTAAAAACATTTCAATTTCGATATAGTTGAACTATAACGGTGAAATGTTTATAAAAGATATTTTCAATAAATTTCCAACATATTTAAATAATGCGTTGCGCCGTAAACGTGCACAATCGCGTACATACAGATGTCTTGTTTTTCTTGTGACGTTAAATCGTCGGCGCGTATAAGAGTCTTGTCGTCTTGTGAAAACTGCCGGGAAACGCGATTACCGCAGCCGGAGAGAATACAGTCGAAGTCTTGCTAAACTAGGTCAAATGATACGCGACAACGAACAATTTGTATTATTATTACGTTTTTCTTTTTTTAAATTTCTCGAAATAAAATCTAATCGCGCCCCTGCAAATCTTAACTAACTACCCGTAGCGTTGTGCACAATATATGTATACGGCGACGCGTTACACAGTAATTTACGAGACCGTTATATTATTGTGTATAATCATCAAAGCTGCAGTCGGAAATTAAAAAGATATATGTAAATTTAATTTACATATATATATATATAAAAACTCCTAGAACAGAATATTGCGACACGCAACAACAGCAACAACTTTCAGTTTCAAATTTAATATTTCACTTTCGATTTATATACTTATACGTTCGATTTATTTGATAATTTATAAAAAAAAAAAAAAATTGTTTTGTTGCGAAATCGTGGTATAATCTATATGAACGCGTGTTTTATTCTCGTCTCGAGAATTATCTAATTTTAGTAGATGACGATTGACGACATCATTGGCTTGAACTTACGAATGGACAAGACCGCGACGATTTTCACCACGAGGTCCGAAGAACCGCACTCGTCGACGAACGCCTCGACCGCGTATTTGGCGAAACTCAAACATATTATGGCCACCTGTGACGGTTTGAGTATCAACGTGGATATCCAAGAGAACAGGAATGCAGGCATCGGTCCAAAAGCGTCCATTAAATAGGCGTACTCGGCCCCGGAACTGGGATTCATCGTGCCCAGTTCGGCGTACGCTAAAGCTCCTGCGAGTGAAATTCGAAAAAAAAAAAATATATATATGTATATAACCGAAATTTTCTTTTCTTTAAGGACATACATTTTTTTGTTAATTTTTTTTCATTTTAAAAACGATTTTCTGGCACCGATGTTTCGGAATTCCGTCCGAATTATTATTGCCGAGAATAGAGTGTTGGGTAAAATAATTTGACGAATGACGAACGCGTTCAGGTAAAAATATACGTGGAAAAGTTTCGTTTTAAAAATAGACAATTACACGACGACGGTCGTTTTTTTCGTTTTTTTTTCTACGCGGGCAACAAAACTCGAGATTTAGATATTGTTTTATGCGTATATACGTACCCAACAGTGACATGGCACCACACGCTGCCCATATGACAAAACTCAGGCCTATCGACCCGGTCCTGATCAGCAGCCCAGTAGGAGAAACGAATATTCCAGAACCTAAATTATTACATACACAAAACTTTATTGTTTTATACGGAATATATTTTGTTCGCGAAAAAAAAAAAATTATACGAATCGTAATTAAAACGTTTTCAAAAGAATTTCGAACGTAATTACGAGTGAGATATTTATGTTTGTGTGGCATTAACCACAGTGGCGTGTCCAGAACTATTTTTTTTTTTTTGGATCGGCCACTGAAGTTAGATTCCAAATAGTTTTATTCCTCATTCCCTCCTCCCATCACCTATTTTTACAATCATTTAATTTGTAATAGATATCTATTATATACTACTAAACAACACATTTTAATATTACGTATAGAAATGGTAATTTACCTTTTATTAAAACATAAATATTGATTTTATAAATTATAATTATTTTGGTTAACAAATGTAAATAATATACTCTTTTTTCCTCTATCTATAATCGTTCTTATTCACAATTAATAATTAATTATGGGTATATATACAATTGTATATAGAATTATTATACATTTATGCCTATAAGTTGTAATATAGTCGTGGTTTATTATCTATGACGATATCGGTATATTTTATCATCACCCAAAAAAATTCTGTGGTATCACTACATTTTGTAGTATCAGAACGCCACACGATAAAATGTTTTGTATATCAATGATAATAATAGATTACTTATCCCGCCGATAATTATTAAATAGGTCATGGAATATTAAACGGACGACAAATTTGAGAATCACAATTACGTCAAAAACGTACAAGATCTTATAAATTAATAAGATTATGAAAACAATTTTTTTTTAGATATTTTTAAGTACTTTATTTCGGTTGAAATATGTCTCGGACCTATACACAAATGTGTATGGGCACGAATCCACCGGGGACACCTCCTGGACACACCACTGGACATTAATTTGCGTAAATAATAACATTTTTTTTTTTAAAAAACCGATCGGAAAATATAAAATATGAGAAAGGTAGCGAGCTGCGGGGTGTTGTGAATGTCGCTTAAGCGAATTATTTTCAATAAAAATTTTAGAGTTTTGTTATTATACAATACATTTGAAAGCAATATTATAAATCATTGTATTCGATAAAACGATTATGAGCTTCGGTGTAATATTATGTATTATTTACAATATATAGTGTGTGTAGAGTACTTAATTTACCATTAGATTTGAAATAACGTGATTTTCTTCAAAAAATAAAACACGCTTTGTCGAAAAACTTCAAATGTTTATAAAAGAAAATTGTGACAAACGATTTTCAAGATTTTTTCGTGAACAGTCGAAGAAACGTACGTCTGACATTGTATTAAATGTTTAAAACCGAAAATCACTCCGTTTATGAATTAAATACTTCAAAACTTATAATCGCTATGAATAGCCTAAAATTGAAAGAAATTTATTGAAAATGTTTTATTTTCCTAATATAATGTAAAGTTTATGTATTTGATGAATATTTGAAGTGTCTTTAACCATTATAGTTTCGAAATGAAGAAGAAATGACGAAAATCGATTTCGACGAAATCGCGTTTTTATGTAATTTTCGGTAGTTTATTCAGACGCTTGAAAAACTATTGAAAAACGACCTCTCTAAAGTACCGACCAGATGCAATTCGTTACCGGAAACAAACTATGAGTGTAAAAATCGGAGATAAAAAAAAACACACACACATCATTTTAAGCCCAATAGATTACTCGCTCCGTTAAATAATCTAAAATTCATTCCGGTATATATATATATAATCAGAATATCCATTGAATGTTATTGTATTAACAATTAAACGGATATTACCCGAAACCGTACGAACTGCTAATTGCTATAAGCTGAATAATACCGCGTATAACCCTAATAAATAATATATTATAACGTTTCGGTCGAAGTGAAAACGATAGTAAAAGTAAAATCTGGTTAATCGAGTCTTCGGACGATGAGACAAACGCATTTCCCGCCGCCATACAGCGCGGCCTCATTAGTTACGTTTCCCGAGTAATGACGACGTTTCTGGGAGATCTCTGTTGAGATTCAAATATCTCGGCGCGTTGCGCCGTTGAATAATCCAATTTAATTCGCGCGTAGGGTTCCGGAGGATAACGGATGAACATAAAAGTTTGAATTTGCGCCATTTTATTTCAACGAATCGAATATATTTTATCCTCCTCACCACCACCGTATATCACTACTTGTTCGTACGTGTATACATCGAAAGTTTTAATAACGTATGTGCGCATTCAACGACGTGCTGGATGTAGAAATTTCAAAAAGTACAATATATATTATAAATCATAAAAAATACAGGTAGTTACTAGCTAGTTGCTCGTATACGATCAGTTATAAAGTGTACATATACGACAAACACCACCCTATACTGACTCAATATCATGTACCGTACCAACGCAAATTAATAAACTTTAATACTGGCGTCGGTGTGCGCAATTTTCTACGCATAAACGTCACGGGTCGCGTGAAAAGTTCAAAATCGATTTTCTCTTTTTTTCCCGAGTCGCATAATATACCGAATTGATTTTGTCCGGAAATCGAAAAAATATCTGCAATACTGTTGTACACGACGGTGTTAAAAATTCAAATCGCTAAAAATAACCAACTGATTACTTTCGAAACTTTTAGGAACCCGTTGAACTTGTCATAGATTAGGTTCCTATATTTATATTGCGCACGATTATTTGTTACGAAAAGGTTTTCATGTAAAAGCATTTTTTTGAAATTTAATGATTATTTTTGCGCGTTTTTTCTAATTTTCAACAGTCTAAACCAGTGGTTCCCAACCTCTTCTATTCTACGCCCCTTTTGTAGATTTTCAAAAATCTCAAGCCCCCCACCCACCTATAAATTGAAAGAAATTTATCCGCTTTTTATTCGTGTACTTTATAGATTATTATGTGTGTGTGTTTAGCCGTTAAATGGTTAAACACTCTATAATTTAATAAATACAAATTTTACCACGTGACGACTGTTTGCGCATCCTCAGCAATGTGTTCACGCCCCCCCCCTCCATGTTGGAGAACACTGGTTTATACACTGAAACCGGTTTAGAATATTCCTTTTTGTTTTAAATACATATAAACACCGTACTTTAATCTAAAAATCCTGACCCTAACCAATGATTTTGTAAATTTAAAAAAAAACCGTCGATTATAATACAATATTGTGTATTTTGTATTCGTACAAATTCGTACAAAATAATTACTAAATACTGGCATAAAATAAAACTGTTATCATACATTATAATACTTGCCTATCATTGTGCCAACGATTAAAGCCACCCCACTGAAGAGTCCCACCCGTCTCTCGAGGTAAAGAGTGTCTCCCTTAGTTGATAACTTCCGCGCCAACATGTTTTTGCCGTTGCCAGCAATGTCGCCATCTCCGCCGCCGTCCTCGTCGTTCGTGTCGTTGTTGTTGTTGTATCCTGTTAAAACGTTTAAGACCATATCGTCTGGTAAGTATAGCAAGTAGATCGCGACAAATATTTTACAATTAATGCTTTTCCCAGGTTGACGACGGACACTTTCAAATGTTCCGTCTAAAACGCAGATTTAAAAAAGAAATTTCGTTCAACATTTTCATATCACCTTTAACGCGAAGACATATGAATTTTGTCTATATACCTATATAGATTCACGCTGAGTCATGCAAGTCAAAAATTGACTTAATCGCAGACTCGGATGCAAAAGTTGTTAAAAATTATCGAAATACAGATTTTTCCTGAAATATAATAAATACCTCGAATAAATGTGCAGGAATTTGTGAAAAAAAAAATCGTTTTACCTATACATTTTTAAATTTTGAATTCACAATTCTCTTTACTAGATATACCTGTCAAATATAACAAAACGTGAATCGTGCCAAATTTTATCCTCGTATCACGTGACATTTGTAGATTTCAGTAATTTTGGCACAATAATGGCGTGCTCCTAAGTGCTGGTAATTACAAAAAAAAAAAAGGTAAGAGTGAAGCTGAGTTTTAAGCTTAGATTTTAAAAATTTGTTTGCGTAGATTATAATGGTTTTAGAGTTACGATTTTTTTTTTAATTCACGGATACACACAATCCAAAATGATTTATTTTATTCGTGTGTATCGATTCCTAATATTGATTAATTGAAAAATGTGAATTCTTTTAGATTGCAAACTTTATTAAGACAAATGTAATAAAAAAATAAAATAAAAAAAATAGCGGGCCGCAGATACGCTACGAGTATCGGCTGAATTCAGTGTAAGTAACTTAATAAAGCAGAGATTTTATATTATTTTTTTTTCATTTAAAAACAATGACAAATCATATTCGAAAAACGATAGTAGTTAATTATAATTAACGAATATGAAGAAATACTGTGTTGGTACGTACAAATTTATATTATATTTCGAACTCTTTCAAAATATACGTGTCCAAAACGAATATGTCGACAATTTTGAAGTTTTACGCATTTGAAGGGGACGCTGTCCGATGGCTGACTGAATTATGGAAAAAGAAGTGTGATCCTTATACTTATTTATATTCACTGTATTACATTACATTATTTATTGTTAGCTATAAAAAAAACATATTTAAAAATTGTTGCCACTTAAATTTCTACTTGAAATGTTTATTTATGTTTGTTAAATGTATTGTTGCTACTTGGATTAAAACCATACGAATAACTAAATAAACAAAGTAGTTTTGTATGGATAGACACGCAGTTATAATTATTGACTTATAAAATAAGTTCACCCCCCCCCTCCCTGCTTAAAAACAGTCTAGGGACGCCACTGCTGTGACGAACTAATGGAAAACAAACGGCGTGACGCGCGTCACGCAGGATTGTATAAAAATACGAAATTATAATACAGGACGAAATAGGTGCGGTGAAATGTGACGCGTCGGCGGCAAGGTCCTCGATCGCCGTATTCAATCAAATCGAATTCGTTGGCAGGTGTATAACGTATAATATCACGAATTTCTAAAGATAAATATCTAACAAAAAAAAAAAAAAAAGAGCTTCGTTCCTCCGCATTTTCGTAAATAACGCCCGAGCACGGGCGCATATCGTTAACCGTTGTAAAATGACAACCGCGGCGTCCTCGAAAACGTATTGATGGTAAGTATATATACACGCCTTTAGGGTTTAACATTTTATTTTTAATGCATTGACGATAAGCACACGCCCCCGCGTTCAACGCTAGTGCAGTGCACCTCTATTATATATAACAAATTAAATTAATCGTATTCTCAATACCTACTCGTCAAACGAACGATCGGAATTATATATATATATACTTTGACGTAACGCCACCACCAAAAATATTATGTACCTACTCGTATATAATATACACACGACAATAGTGTAATCCATTAATCATTACGGCCTGGATTTTAATGCACGCGTGAAATAATATAATTTCTATATAATAATATAAATAAATTACTCGTGCCGGTGCCGATATGGCTATGCTATGCGAGGCTCCGTGCGAGAAATAAATGCGTGGCCCCCGTGGAAAAGAAAAAATAAAATACTGTAGAAGAGCTAGGCGCTCGTGAAATCTTCTAGTGAAATTTGGCGGAACCGTTCAAGACATTTTCGTGAAATTTTTCGAAATATTTAGTTTATATAATGTTTAAGAAAATTTACCCTCACCTCTCACTCTCGGGAAAAAATTTGTTTGTGACTTGTACGTTAAAACTGTCAACGTTTATTGCGGATCGGAATTTCGTTTGTAAATATACTCACGCATACGAATACGTTTTTTTTTTTAGAACTGTCGGTAAAACATATATAACTGTATAAACTAACAAACGAATAATAAAATAAGGTATGCGCACTTGCAGATTTTTTAATTGTTATTCATTAAAATGAAACCGTTGATCGTGCCAATGTATTATAATGGTTTTTTCTCGTTTGTTTAGGTTGTTTATTGAAATATTCTTAAATAATCGTAATTAATGTAAATTATTTCGGAACAATTTTCAGGCGGAGTTAGGTACAGCGAAAACCCTGCAGAAAATTACTGAACGCAGTGTTTGTAAACCTCCCCGCCTCCCTCACCCAAATAAAAACATTTTGGGACAAAACTCTTTTGCAGCCAAATCGTGTGGACAGTTCATAAATTATAACGATGTCCTATTTTTCTTAATTACAATTACTGCCTATTAAAGTAATCGAATAAAAGTATTTTCAAATACTTTTGTAAAAAGTACTTGAAATTGTACTTTAAATATTTCTCAAAAGTTTTGTACTTCAAATCCAAATACTTTTTTGAATATTATTATTATTTATTTAATTTAAATGTTTAAAATTTAAACATACAATTATTGTGATAATCCAAAATAAATTATGATGGGTGGGTACTTGTGGTATTTGGGTAGGTACCTACTTGTTCACTGTGCGTATTCCTCAGATACCAAATATTCGGGCTGCGACAGTGTGATATAAATAAGATATGTATGGATATTAAATTATAACTGTAATTCATAATAATAATAATAATAATAATAATAATAGAATAATTTTTGTCTACTATTACATTAATAAAGTTGATATTGTATTGCTTCAAATTAATTTTAAAAATAATGTCTATCATAAATTTATAAGTAATAAATAAGTTTTAAAATCTTCCAAATTGTTTAAGTTTTCATAGTAATTTAAAATTTAAAATACCATTTTATTGTTATTATCAATTTTAAAAAGAAAACGAGCCGCGGGTGTTGTGGATGTCACTTAAGAAAATTACTTAGATAAAGTCTTAGTGTTTTGTTATTACTATAAATTTGAAAGCAATGATAAATCATTGCATTCAATAAAACCATTATAATTGGAGCTTTGGTGTAATACGCTTTGTCAGGAAATTGGTAATAAAAAAAAATTGTGACTCAGGGTTGTCAAGAATTTAAAAATATAGTTGATGTAACGCAGGACCTATGCTGTAAACAATTTTCAGCCCTTAAAACCCGAAAATTATCTCTTTTATGACTTAAATAGTTCATCATTTAATAATTCCTATAAATAGCCAAAAATAGAGAGAATTTTTTTTTACGTATATATAGTGCGATGACACATATTTAGTTATTTAGTTGTTTTTTTTTTTGTTCCGCGTTTAAAAACTATTGAGAAAATAGTTTTGGGTTGTTTTGAATTATACATAAGAAAACTACTGAGAAAATCGAAAAACGTTTCAAATAATGTTTGAACTAGATAAAATTTGCTACCGGAACGTAACGCGTGACGAGATCACCGAGTATCGACTTTCAGTCGAAAATTTTGTACGCAGAAATATAAAAAATAAAAATAAGCATAATAAAAATACACAATAAAAATAAAACCAATGTAAAAGTAGTTACATACTTATAACATGTGTAATTGTTTGAAACTGAAATAGTGAAACGTATAGTGTCTATCCATTAATGTTTTCACAGTGATATCAGCGTGTAATGTTATTACTCGAAAGTACAAGTAACAATAAGTACGACCGAGGGTGATTACCGGGAATATGAGTGTATGACGTTATGAAAATGAATGGTTCTACGGTCGATATGATTAAAACAGTTAAATATTATTTATTGCCGCTATAATACAGCGACTAATTCGTTAGAGGTGTTGAAGCGAAGTCGGAATTATTCATAAAGGAATTAATTAACCCCGTCGTATTAAGGAAAGGATTTTTTTTTTATTTTTTTTACTCAAAATACGAGAAAATATACGGAAAAGTGGAACTGAACGTAATTTGAATCTAATAAAAGAAGTATGATTATTCTCAGTATTAAAGTTAATTAAAATATTAAAATAGTAATTAAAATATTTTACATTGTCCACGGACCACGGACTGTTGGTAATGAGTTTTGTACGACATCCAGTTTTTTATTACGTATTTGTACATCCATAATTTATTGTTCTTTAAGGACAATGTAATTTTACTTGAATACATTACTCGAAGGACTTGGACATTTTCCAGAAGGTTTTACAACAGGTACGTTTGAGAGTGGTGATGATATTGCAAAAGTCTAAAGTTTAAAAATAATTATTAATAATATTAATTCTACGTATACGATATAAAAATATTTACATTCAACGCAACACTTTACATTTAATAAAAATGTGTATATATTTTAGTATTTACACGAGAACATTTAAAATATTTTATAAATTGTATTATATAAGCATAAAGTCAAAACAGTATAACATTTCTCGGGTTACGGTTTTAAATTAATTACGGTTAAACATTTCTTTTTCGAGATCCGGGTTTTGAATTTAAAACGGTTGGTTCCAATATAATCCACTATTATTAGAGTAAAGCTCAGGGGTCGGCAACCCGCGGCCCACGAAACAATTTTTTATGGCCCCCAAACAAAAATGTTAAATTAAAAAAAAATTATTTTATCAATATAAATGTATATATTTATGGGATTTTTCTCAAATTTAATCTAACCTGGCGCATTAGAAATCGCATTAGTCTACAATTTTACATTTATTTTTTATTTTTTTTTTTCTAAAAGCAAATTTTTTTACTCAGAAAATTGTATTTTTTCTATACTGATATTTACGTGTAAAATAACATTGATGTGAACTGATATTTTTAATTGAATAATTATAAAATTATTAGTATTATATCATAATATGTAAAATTTGTTTTTTTTTTTTTATTAATGTGTCCCTCGATGAAAATATGAAAAAAAATATGGCCCACGTGGTTAAAAAGGTTGCTGACCCCTGGTAAACCTGATACATCATAGCCTGTAGTCCTATAAAACTAAAAATAATGCATTTAAAAAATGTCAATTAAATTTTTTAATACAGATGCACGATTTACAATAAAAAATGTTGTTTTTCATTGTCACACATATAAAAACAAAGGATTTTTCATATTATTACTCAGTGTTTCTCAGTAACCACATGACAGAGTGCAGCAATTGATTATTTCAAAAAAATTCACACTTTCAAAACTTCTATTTGAAAAAAAAAATCGATATACGTGTTTGAAAACGGTTTCAGTTTTCGGTAGGGTTTCAAATTAAGAACGGTTTTAGTTTTTTCCTGGTTACACGGGTTTTCAACTCGAGTTCAAACCCGTTTTGACTCCCAGATTATAAATAATTTATATTATACGTTTTATAACTCGTATAATATTTCTAATTTCTATTACGTATGTTCAAGGAAGTATGTCATAGTGAAAATGGTTACACATTCCAATAATGAACGTTTCAAACATTTTTATAATATTTATAAATTTGTGAAAAAAAAGGCGTTTACGTTAAATAGGACGTGTCGCACCGGCATTTGTTGTCTCCGTTAACGTTCGAGTTGATTTTAGACGTTGATAACTATCATTGCAACATTTGAAGAGAAGAATGTTTTCGAGAGATTGACACATCCGTTTTGTAAAATAATTGGCCCACGAACAAGTTGTAGCGTTTTAAGTTTTTTCTATTTTTAAAAGACGCGTATGAACAGTGTTCTATTCTGCAAATTCGGTAATGGGCGTTTAAATTCGAAATTCAACATAAATGGCCACGGTTTGTGTTCTATGTATGTAATATGATTTCGCGCTTTACATAGACGGAAACAATAACGATTCGCGTGTGACCAGTGGCGTGGCGAACACGGTCTAAAATGGGCAAATGCCCGTGACTTTGACTTGAATTTTTTCTGGTAAACTCTAAAACTTCGTGAATCTTAAAGATGACTTCTCACTGCCTACACCTTAATCTTGAATTAAATAGGGGGGTTAGCACTAAAAAATGTGAGTTTGCTCACAATCTACACTACCGGTCAAAAGTTTAAGTTAACTCTTTAAAATTTCAGTTTACCAATACATTATTTTTTTTAAATGAGAAAAAGTTTTTTTTATTTTAATAGTCTCTATAGCTACCAAAACGTAAAAAAAAAAAATGTGTTTATGAAAAACAAAAAGAAATCAATACATAGATTGGCTCCCTCATTCGCTGGACCTTATCCCTATAGAATTGTTATGGGACGAGTTAGACCGAAACAAACGAACCAACAAACTAAGGTTTTCTGCGCACTCGCTGAAACAAAATTTGGCCATTAACTTTGGAAAAATTAATTACACGAATGCCAAAGTATGTGCATCCGTTTTGAAAGCGAAAGGAGGATATTTCGAAGAATTCAAAATTGTAAAAAATCTTTTAAATTGATTTTTTTTGAACCAATAATGTTTATTTATTTATTTCGTGTATTTATTTAATTTGTTATAAAAATAAAAAAAATTTTTATTTATTACTTCTTTTTACAGAAAATGTAAGGAGAATTTATACTTTTGACTGGTAGTGTAAATGTACTTATTACACGCGTATTGTTATTTGTTATACGTTTTGTTTTCAAAGTATTTTAAACACGCGATCGCGGAGAGGGATAAAAATTGCCGGAAATTGTACAGCCCACGGCCGGCCCACGTATATATACGTGTGTGTGTTGCTTAAAAATTGTGTGGAAATGTCCTCAGCTTTGGACCCGGTAACGTTTAAAAAAATGAAATAAATCCGCGAAGATCATATAACAATACAGAACTCGAACTTGACAGAAACTTAAAAAAAAAACATGACAAAAACAAAAAAAAAAACAAACGCTGTATTGTATCTAACCTAGGTTGAGAAATAAATTCATTTACATGTACTTAATGTAAAACTCGTCGATGCTAAAATAGTATGTATGTCCAAGTACCAGTCAAATGTCTTCCGTCGTAACGGATCTAAAAGACTAAAACCAAAAGATTGTATAATGATTAGCTACAAAGTAGGAATTATCTAAACATTACTAAATGTTAAAACATATTATCAACACATATGGACGGAAAATGACGGTGTTGCGAGGATGTTAGTAGGTATTAAACTCTGAACGAAAAGCATTATTTTTATATTTTTATTTTGGCTAACATACTCGTACATGACATAATGCGAGACGTACGGAGTGACAAAAAAATATATACAAAATTGTACGTCTGTTGTATAATATTTCATTGTTTGTCGCTATGTGAATGGAACGGATAAAAGCACCGGTATAATATTTAACTGTCACGAGGAAATGAAAATAATACATAAACACTTTTCTCTACCGCTGTATACAACATATTCGGATAAAACGTATTAACAAAATAGTTTTAAATAATATTACACGTACGTGAGTCATTTTACAGTTATAATAATAATAATAAGGTAGCGAGCCGCGGGTTGTTGTGGATATCGCTTAAATGAATTACTTGGATAAAGATTTTAGAGTTTTGTTTTTATTTTAAATTTGAAAGCAATAAAAAGTCATTGCATTCGATAAAACGATTCTGAACGGAGCTTACTTTTCTCGTAAATATAGTCTAAAGTTACATATTTGGTGAAAATTTCAGGTTTCCATGACTATTAGTTTCAAAATTACGAAGAAATAAACAACAATCGATTAAGACGAAATCGCATTTTTAGCGTTTTTTAGTTATATTTTTAGGTGCTTTTGAGAAAATCGAAAAATGACCTTTCTAAAGTACCAACTAGATGCGAATTACTGCCGGAAAGAAACTGTGAACGAATAGATCGGAGCATTCCTTTTGGTCGAAAATCTGTACACAGAATAGAAAAAAAAAATAAACATCATTGTAAAACCACTAGATCCCTCGCTCTGCTCAGAATCTAAAATAAACATAATATAAACCACTAGATCCCTATTATCTGCTATTATCTAAAATTATATTATTATTATTATTATTATTATTATTATTATTATTATTATTATTATTATTATTATTATTATTATTATAGTTATTGTGTTTTTAAGTTTTTTCATAACATTTATAAAAACAAAACACATCATTAGCTGTATTATTCTAATTAAATTTGATAAGATTTATTATGATCTGAATTAAATTTGGTCGTTTGATTGGAACAATAACATATAGAGTCGCTGTAATATCGAGAGACGTAAATTTCCAAATTACGAGTAGAAACACGACGTATACTTAGTACTTAGTTATAGTACAGGGGCGCAATTACGGTGGAATAATGTTATGGGAGGATAATAATGTATTATGACCTAACCAGTGCTCTTTTTTTCTTTATAAGAAACATATTACTATAGTGGTTAAATTCTTCTATAAACCACGAGTATATATTAAATTAATAAAAACACTGGAATGTTTCAAATATCACGTTTAATCAAAAAGATATTATCGATTTTTTCATGAAAAAAAAACCTTTTCCCTTATATTTTTACAAAAATTTATGGATGTTAAAATAATAATAATTTTATTAATTTGTATTTGTTTATAAAAATAATTTTATTTAATTTATTTATAATATAACAGTTAAATTAAAATTGACATGTTCGTTCACGGTAATTTGAATGTGCTTATATATTAATTAAATATATTCTAGAAAAAATTACGCCACTAAAATAGTATTCCTAAGTTCATGGAAATTGAATAATGTTTTTTTCATTAATAAAGTTTGAAAAATTATTTCTCTAAGCAACCTCGATGATGTTTTTCATACGACGTACCATGTATAGACTGGTGCTATACTTACTCTAAATCATAATAATGTATTATATGTACGTTATAATATATACATTAAATAAATTTATTTAATTTATTTCCAACAAATATGTTATATTATAAAATTATATTGTAAAATCTTTTAATTTGCATTGTATATATGGTGTTTAATATTATTGTATAACCTGATTATAAACCTTAACGTAATTGTAATACCAGACCGAAACGAAATTGTAAATTGTAATTTATAAAACTTCATTAAAATTCGTCTGTTTTCGGTACTCAAAGTCAAACATTCCGTAACTTATTAATTATTATGTCATAATAAACAAATTGTATTTCAATATTTTTCTGTTATAATTAATTTTTTTAATTGTATATTACGCACTCAACTCGTCCGCATACAAGCTATTAGCTTATGTAACAACGTTTTTATTAAATATTATAATTCGTCGCAATAAATTTTTATAATTAGTTGAGAGATACAAGCGAAACTTTTATAATGTATTGGACACGCAGTTTTTCGGACAAAAACAACACCACACGTATACTGGGTGTCACCTACGGATATCAAACAATTGCTATAGCTTTTGTTTTATTCAACATTTTAAAGTTTTCTTTTTTTTTTATAATTTTAATATCTCGGCGCCATAATAAACATGTTTTTAATTTAATTTAAATTACAAAGGAAAAACAAAATTAAAACTGTTCCTTATTTTTATAAATAATAATCAAGACGACCAATTACAAAATATACATTTTTAATTACGTTACGTCATTAATTTTAAAAGGTTGTTGAAATTCAAATATCTCTCTTGCCGATCAATGTTACGGTAACGGTAGATACTCGATATTGAATCAATTTCCCCGAGAAATAACTCGTTATTAATAAAATAATTACCAAAAAAACTCATAAATATTGAATTGAACAAAAACTGTTTTATTTGTCTAATCTCCGTGTGACACTTTGTATTATATATATATATATATATATTATATACGAACTGGGGAACGTTATTATAACAATAAATGCACAATATTTATACAATAAATATTGCATAAATATAAGCACATATAGATACGATAATTTACGAATTAAACGTATTTACAGGAATTAAAATTCGTTTCGTTTGAAAAAAATATGTCATCAAACATAATCCGTAAGGTCGGAATAAAAAAAGGTAGCGAGCCGCGGGGTGTTGTGTAGATATCGCTTAAGTGAATACTTGGACAAAGATTTTAAAATTTTGTTTTTATTATAAATTTGATAAAAACGGTTCTGAGCGGATCTTCGGTGTAATATACTTTGTATATGTTTTGTACGAAATTAAAGTAATATATGTCTGACGTTGTGTCCAAATTTTGAGTAAAAAAAACTCAAAATTAACGGTTTTTTGAATGAAAAACCACAAAATCTAAAAATAGCATAAAATTGAATGAAACTTTTTCAAAATTTTTTTAAGTTGTATAGTATAAAAATACAATTTTATTGAAAATTTCAAGACAATAGAACGATTATTTTCGAAATTATAGCCCAAAAACTATACGTGATATTGACGAAATCCCATTTTAGCGGTTTTTCGGTAGTTTATCGCGTCGCGTTAAAAAACTATTGAGAAAATCGAAAAATGATCTCTCTAAAGTACCGTCTTGATGTGACTTGATTTCAGAAAAGGTGCTACACGAAAAGATCGGAGCACTCCTTCTGGTCGTAAATCTGTACACAGGATAGAAGAAAAAAAAGTAATAATAAACGTCATTGTAAAACCACTAGGTCCGCTCAGAATCTAAAAAACGAGAAACGAAAACGCGTATAACTGCCTTATATATTCCAGTGTATATTTAATGCGGTTTTTTTACAAGCTGTGGCGGACACTTTTGGGACAAAAACGCGACACTCTATCATCATACTAACACGCGTCAATACGAGTAAAAAATATTATTTTGATATCGACTTTCCAACACATCTAATTTATAATAAAACCCTCCAAAATTAATGAAACTAAAAAAATTTTTAACACACAATTTTTGAAGACCGCAATAGTTTATATATATAAAAAAAAAAGTGACGAAAAAATTGGAATAATCGGTCTATAGTAAAATTCACGGAGAATTCAAATCTGTTTTCAGAATCTTTATCGCACATCACTAAATCGATCGGTACGCGTTGGAAGCAGGAAACGTCTATTTTACTATTTTCGTGTGTGTGCAAGACTGCAGAGAGAGAGAGAGAGAGAGAGAATATCCGCTTCCAATCGCCTTAAGTATAGTACTATTGTATATAATATGTTTTACCGTTTATACTTATAAGAAAAATTTTTTTCGGTTCCGTTTCGATTATTGGGGGGAAAAAAATTGTTTAGAGTTTCGGTTTTTAAATTGCAATACCGGTTCCGGTTGATAGCAATATATTAAATTTTTCACAATTTATTATTATTATTATTAGATATTAATTCGTATTTAATTTTAAAGTAAAAAGCACATTTTTGAGTTTAAAGTGATACCGTTGGTTATACTTATTAATTATAATTTTTAAAATGTTTATTAATATTTTTTGATCATTATTATTATTTTTCAAATTATTCAACAATACTGTTGGATTTTCATACGAATTGGGATATATTCAACGAAAACATATATACACTTAGCTCGATAAAATTTAATACATTTCGACGCAATAACATTAAAAGTTAAACGACTCCTTTGCGTATATAAAACGTTTAAAAATTATTTTTCTCTAAATATTTATATAGGTATATAATATTTGAAAATATAATAAAACCAAAATTTTGAACATTATTTTTAAAAATTATGCGGTGACGAGTGCACGAAAATCAAAATTATTTACGAATACGCGTTTTCTGCACGTTGCCATTACGTTATCGTGCATCGTGCATAGCCGAGACTTTTTATTTTTGTCGAAAATACAATATAATTCGTCAAATATCTAATACGATTTTTCGTCAAATGTTTGTACGTAGTAAATCGCGTGAAAACATTATTTTATTATAATTTCCTATTATTATTATTATTATTCGTTGATATTGTATACTTTACGAGCTCGTATATTTAAAAGCCGTGTCAACAATAAATACGCTAAGCGCATAAAAACTAAAAACTAAAAAAAACTAAATTCAACGGAACGGGAGAACCGATAAAACCGAATATCGCGGATTACGCGGTTTTCAATTTCGGATTAGGAAAAAAAGAAAAATTAAAATTAGGTTTCGGTCCCGACATTTTCGAGAAATCGGGTTCGAAACCCTCTTTTTTTACTGTACGGTTCCGGTGCTTGAACTAAACACGTATTTACACGAGGCGTTTATGAGAAACGTTTAAAATAAATTTAAAAAAAAAACGTTTCGTTACACTAAAAGAAAAAAAAAGGAAATATTTCTCGCGCCATATTCCGGTTTAACGTTTCACTCTCTCTCTCTCTAATATCTTATGCGAATTTACTGACCATGTGTTTGTAGGTTTCGTAGCATTTCAAGTGAGACGTGCAAGCGACAACGGTCGACTCGTCGGCGTTCACCGGACGACCAAACATGACACACTGCAGGGCCTCGCAGACTGACGGTCGCCAGCCGTGGCCGTCGCCGTCGCCGTCGTAACACGAGCGTCTAAACCGCGAGGACCGTTGATGACGCGCACGCGCACGACCTGTCCTGTTCCAGGCGGTTTCCCTCCGTAATAAAAAAAAAAAAAAGCGGAGAACGTTTTTTTCTAAATTCAAGTCCCCGACACGATTTTCGTTTCAACGTAGCCGTTGACAAAATATTATTTTACGTTTTTAACAATCCGTCAAAAAAATATATCGGTCGCGATCAGGCGCGGATACAGAAATCACAGAAGGGGGCCAGATAGTTCAGAGGTTTAGATCAGCTACCTAAAATTATACCTATTTAGGTAGTTATATGTATAATTTTTAAGCAATGACTACAGCCCAAGGGAGGGGGGGCTAAAGCCCCTTAGCCCCCCCCCCTTGGATCCGCGCTTGGCCGCGATATGATTTTTATTTCGAAATCGGCTCGGATTTTTTTCCATACCACCGGTGCTATTCCTGTGTTCAGACAACCCTACGGACTAGCGATTATGCGAATGGTGATAATAATAATTGTCGTCGAGTCCTCGCGCACGCGCGTTATCCACGGTCCGTTCCTCGGTTTAGACGACGTCGGTGCCGTAACCGCCGCCGCCGCCGCCACCACCGTAAGCGTTGCGATAGTCGTCGCTCGTCGCTCGTCGTCGTTTCGCTAAAAACCCCTCTCACCCACCGCCCACCGAACCCACTCGGGCGGTTAAACAACGACGTTTTATTATATTATCGACACGCGTGCCGCGCTCGTCGTCCGCTGGACGGCGTCTTACAACAGTGACGTCCACTGTACCGAATAGTCGGGCCGAGTATTTACATATTTTTCGCGCCCCGGGGCAATACAATTTTTACAATAAAAAAAAATTACACTTTATATTTTTTTTTTTTGTTAACACACCATATATACTATGTCTATAAAAATTTACCGCCCCGGGCAACGAGGTACACTTACCCCCCTTCCTTAAATACGGCCTTGCGAGTAGTGCAACGCTGCACTAGTACTCGAACGGGATGGGTCTAGGAAATCTTGTGTATTTAAATTGAATAGAATCGTCTTAGGTCGACAACGACAACAACGCGATTGGAAAGCCACAATACCGCGTGAAATATAATGATATAAAAATTAATTATAACGATGCAATAAACAGTCTCGGTAAAACAAGACACCGTGTATTTAATGCATTAAATTAAAAACCTATATTAGATTATTGAGCGGAGCGAGGAATCTATTGGTTTAACAATGACGTTTTTTTTTCTATGTCTGTACCCATAAATTATACGAGTATTACAGTCACAATTTGTTTCCGGCAGCAAATTACGTGTAGTCGGGTACTTTAGACGGGTCACTTTTCGATTTTTCTCAAAAAGCGCCTGAAAGTATTTACTCAAAAACAACCGACAAATTACAAAAAAAAAAAAACGGTAAAAACGCGATTTCGTCGAAATCGATTATCGTTTATGTCTTCGTAATTTTGAAACTAACAATGCGTATAGAAATGTGAAATATTCATCGAATATGTAACTGTTTATTATAATTATTAAGGAAAAATAATTTTCAAAAATATCCTTTTAATTTTGGACTATTTGTAGCGATTGTAGGTTTTGAGGTATTTAATTCATAAAAAGAGTTAGTTTTTTTTATATAGCTAAAATATTGCACCGAAGCTCCGCTCAGAATCGTTTTATCGAATGCAATGATTTATCATTGCTTTCAAATTTATAATGATAATAAAATACAATCTTTATACAAGTAATTCGCTTAAACCAGCGGTCGCCAACCTTTTGGACCTCACGGACCACTAAATCCATAACTCTAAATTCTACGGACCACATATTATACTATATAGTTTTAGGGTGGGGGGCTACAAGCAAGAAAAAAAATGGTCATCAACTTTCAATTAACCCACTTACTACACTAACCTAGAAATATTTTTGGGTCTAAGCCCCCTAGTAACGCCTATGACTGTTATTTTGAACCGAAATCTTTTTTTTTATAAATACTGTTCTACTGATAAGTTGTATACCAAATTGAAAAATTTAGTTTAAAAAATATGGTCGGTAGGTATTTTATTTCACGGATTTTCTCTGAAATCTAAAGATAAATATTTTAAATAAATTACCTATACAATTTACGTAATTAATCAAATTATAGTATGAGTTCAAATTTTTCTGCGGCCTACCAACATTTTTTCGCGGACCACCGGTTGGCGGACTGCTGACTTAAACGACATTCACAACGCCCGGGGCTCGTTATCTTTTTTTCGCTTATTTTTCAACAATACGGATCGTTCGCAACATTGACCCCCCTCCCCTTTTAAAACTTGAAATAACGACACTGCTTCCATCCTCCCCCAAATAATTTTGATCCACTTCGACCACTGCATATACTGCATTGTAATGCTCGAGATTCTGCACTTCATATTATAGTTATAGTAGTTATAACAGGCACTGACATTTGTTATTATTTTCACAATCAACGAAATGCGATTTAAACACTTTAAATAGCAAGAGAATTTTTTTTAGGAGATATAAGTGTGTGGAAACCCCTTGCACTCTACCCGTTAATACTCCCCACTGAGAATGAGTGATTTTATATTTTTATTAAATCGTGTGTAAGCACGACGAAACCTTGATGTCCTCCTACACCCTTAAGTACCTACACTTCAGTTAATCTATTTCTGTACTAATATTAATTTTAGGTTTAGTAGTTTAAAAATCCTATATATGGAAACATAAAATTTACCATATACAATGTGTTATATCGTACTACTGTACAAAAAAAAAATCCTAATTGTCCGTCCCTTGGATATCTGTCCTCGGATAACATCGAAATTTCCAATTATTATTCGTTGTAGTAGCCAGAGGGCACTGGGGTACGTGCAAGTACACCCCCCTCCGGTCCCACTGAAATGTTTATTAATTATATTTTGTCAATATACAATCATCGTCAATAACGAGAATTCGTGTATGTGATATGCAAAAACAAATCAAAAATTTAAGCGCATAAATTAATCAACGTCCACTACAGGACCGTACGATTTTCTATTACTTTTATTTTATCATACTTTTATCGCGTATGCTCGTATGCATAGCTTTACAGAATTAATTTTTATAAAAAACAGTCGTACACACGACAACTCGTAGCTCGTTTCGTGTTGTGCAGCGCGCATCATGCAAATACTACTGGAAATATCGGTTTGTTTTTTGTTTGTAGAGTGAATTACGCACAGTCTGAAAAATACTCGTGCGGTGGGGCGAGACGAAATGCTTTTTTCTTTTTTAAATAAATATAAATAAAATGTTTGTTTATTATTAGATTATTATTAGTAATATTATTTTAAGCGTATCCAATGTCAATTGAAATTATATTGTTAAAGATAAATACGTACCGTATGCATATAACGTAATATTATAATGAAAATAAATATTTATAATGTATAATAAAATTTAATGTGAGAAAATTGTATCCAAGGTAATTGAATAAATAAACGTATAAAGTACCTTGTATCTTATACAAGGCTGCAGTAACCAGGGAGGTTCATGGTTCAGACCCCCACCCAACCACGAAATTTTTCTTAAAATAAAATTTAATAATTTATATTGTATTATTAGCTTATTATTTTTATTTTATTTCGTATTTACGAGTATACTCTCAGCCCCCCTAAAAAAAAATCTTTTTTTTGCTGGCTACGGTCTTGGTCTTATATGTATCTCAGTTACTTGTATCTCGTATCTAGTATCTTTAAAAAATATCATAGTATCTTGTATCTTGTGTTTAGATACTAATTATAAATGTATCTTGTATTTAGATACTTTTTTTAAGGTATCTTCAGGCCCGTATTTATGGGGGGTGGCAGGGTAGGCAATTGCCCCTCCTGGTGGAACTTTGGGTACGGTAAATTTGTATGAACTTCTTTTTTGTGTTTAGGATATAGGTTAATAATTAAGTAAAATATTTGTTTAATATATTCAACATTGTCGATTTTTGGGTGAAATTTAGTGAAAGTACGATGTTTACTGCGGGAAATTCTCTCCGTGGGAAATCCATTATTTTTATACGAACACGGGATTTTTTGATAACATTTACGACATTACGCAGAATGTACGTAGCCCGAAGCTGGGGCGTAGTTACTAATGTTAATTGTACATAATACATACTTTATTATTTCACTCAACTTTATAATATTATATTGTGTGGTACGTGTTCATATATTAGAATATTTAATATCAATAATAGTGTATTTAATAGTTGTATAGCGCGTATTAAATTAGATTATATTAGTATATACAATCTATATATAATAATACAAATTACAAATAAGGGTTTTATAATTTTTATTTGTAACACCCCCCTCCTCCACCGCATAAAAGGGGCGGACTTAAAAAAATTGCCCCGGAGCGCCAAAATTCTAAATACGTCTCTGGGTATTTCGCCCAGCCCTGGGCCCCCCTGCCTGTCGCCGACCCTGCAGACTATAAACTCGTATACAGTTGTGTGCTGTCAACCGATTGTCGTTTTATGTCGCGATAATACACACGAGAACTCGATAAAAAAAAAAAAAACTTCCTATACACTTCCACAGAAAAGTATTCGAACGCGACATAAAACGACCACAGCGCTGTACACTGGCCAGTTGGTTTGAACGAAAACGCGATAAAAAAAAAAATAATATAACACTTCCGTCGACACAACACTCGCGCGATTCGATTGGACAGTACGAGGGGCGGTCGGTTTTATCGTTTTGCCCGTTGAACGAAAGTAAACGTTTCGCACTGCGAATACAGCTGTTATTTGCTATAGTTCGCAATAACACAATAGGAGAACAATAACACAATGGCACGTTTTATTTTTGGGTCACGTTAAAAACCGAAAGACAGTTATAATAACGACACGACGGACGGTATTGTCGTTTATTTATCCACTGTAGCAACACGTAACGATGTGTTTTCGAACGACCCTGCAGAGGGCCGAGGAGGAGTGTCCCCGAGTGTTTTATTGTTCCGTTTTTTTTTTATGGCGTATAAACGCCTTGTCAAATGCGTTGGTTTTTTTTTTGTTGTATTTTTCGCGACTACAACGCGAGCGTTACGACACACTCCTTGAACAGATCGACGAAGCCGAATAAATAATAATAATAATAATAATAATAATAATAATAATACGCGCGTTGATCCGTACCGGCCACGCGTACGCGCCATGAAACTCCACCGGCCGTTGCACGTCTGCGCGTACTTGTTCGGCGTGTTCCCGGTGACCGCGGACCACCCGTCCCGGCCGCAGCAACGGTTTCGCGTCCACTGGCCGGGCGTGGCCCTCAAGGCGTTCCACACGGTGTTCTACTGGCTGGTGTCGTTCGCCGTCACCGTGGTCACCATCCGGAACATGCAGAACTACCAAAAGCTCACCACGAAGATACTCACCGCCCGCGTGCTGGACATCGACCAGCTGTTCGTGTACATGATTTTCGTGGGCGTCGTCGCCACCACCGTGTGCCAGGCCCACATGCTCTGGCCGTCCGTCACCCGCGCCGTGAACGAGTGCTTTTTCGAGCTGTGCCGGCTGGACGACGTCACCGGCGTCTGGCAGTTCTTCACCGCGTTCGCCATCGTCCTGTTCGTCGTCTACGAGCTGGTCATGTACTTCGTGCTGATCACTTACAAGTAAGTCGCTGTTGGGTTTTACTCATTTTTACCGGAAACCGGAACGTTTCGTTTCCGCCAAAATTAGGCGATCGTAAATCATTTTTGAAATCTCGTTAAACACAATACTATAGCCTCGACGTAATGCGCAATACGACCGGATAACAAAAGCGTATACAAACTGATCAACTAAAACCGTACCAAGAAGAAAATTATAGAAGATATAACGCGCGCGCGCGATTAAAACGGGATGTGAAAATGAATTGGGAATTAAAACGAACGTTGACCGAGAAAAAAAAAATGTAAAAAGAGTTTGATTGTTGAAAGAGCGAATACGATATGTAGTAGGTGAGAAGTATCACATATAGCCTCGGAGTCGTGTAGAGTGTAAAGAGAGGAGTCGTTTGAGTATAGTTTATAGGAACGGGAAAGAAAAATGGTTCCGTACCAGTACGGAGAGGTGGAAAAGGAAACGATTATTTTTCTATTAAGATTTAAATATTGTTGAAACATGATAACGGGAAGGGATGGATGGAGCGATGCTTCTACATCGGGTAGAGAAGTTTGACTGTGAATTTGACCAATGATAATTAACGTAAGCAAAATCATTGTTTTTCGACATCTCTTTTAAAATATAATTAATAGTTTTGCGCGGAAATCAAAAAATTTGCAACAGTTACGTGTCTAATATATTATGACAAAAAAAAAAAAGTAAATAAATCCGTAAGTACCGTTTACGAATTCGAACTTTAATCTTCTGTACAATGCGTTACACAACAACTTACAGTTTATATAAAATTTTAATTTCACGATATTTACCGATTACTTAAACGTGCTTATACCGTTTCGATTGTCGTCATGGCATGTGCACAATGTACGTAGCAGCAGTGATTATAATACACATAATCGTCTAATTAATGTTATTCGTTCCGTGCGGAGATTCACGTTCAGTTCGGCGAAGCTGATTTGCCTGTTCCCGTCGCTGTCCAACATCACGTGCGTTGTGATCGAACAGTTTTTCTACCTGATGTGCGTATCTCTCTACCTCCGGCTTCAGCTCCTGCACAACGACATCGACACGCTGGTGCACAGAGCCGAGCACACGCGGTGGAGATGCTGGGCGAATCCCGCTGCCGGCTACGGCAGACCGACCCTGTTGGGCATACCCGCGTTCAGCGCCTCCGACATCCGCGAACTGCGAACCGTCCACGCCGCGTGCATGGAACTGTTCGCGCGCATCAACCGCTCGTTTCAGTTGCCGCTGTTGCTGTGCATGTTCGATTGCATATTTCGGATCGTCGTCTACATGTACGGCATCGCGTTCGACGTGACCACTGTGATCTGGGAGAGAAAGAAACACGTGAACTACGCCAACGCGGCCTTGTGGTCGGGTTATTGCGTGATCAGGATCGTCAGACTCTGGTACTTGCACCTGTGCGAACATTACGTCACCAAAAAGGTATGTTATGTGAACGAGTGTTGCGGAAGTCGCACGACTTGAGATAGTTCTTGCCCCGTTAGAATGTTCAGAACTTTCGTTTGACGGACAAATCACTCGGAAAGAAGTATCTAAATATACGACAAACTATACGTACATAATATAGATACCAGTTCCGTCTTTACTTTGAAGGGTACGTGGGGCACGAACCCAAGGCCCCCCACTGTCGACTTTAAATGTTAAATCGTAATAAAAAAAAAAAAATAGTTAAATTCGTTACAATTACGATGATTACTTCTCAGAGCAATACATTTGATTAAGACAATATATATAAGATCTTCGGATTCCACTATTTTCGTTCATGTGTCCACATTGTCCACCTGACCTAACGCTCGGCTGCGTTGAATTGCCTATCCGTAGCGCCGTCCGTCGATCGAATAGTAGTTATAATTTCTAATAAAGTCGTTAGATTTTTAGGTTAGCGAAAAAAAAAAATAATACGTCGAATCGTTTATCATATAACAGGTAGAATCTCGAGAAAAATAATCGTTTTCTGTGCAGCGAATTAGGAGACGGGAAATTGCAAAGAATGTGACCAACGTAATTTTTTGTTTTCCCGGTCAAAAATATTTTCCAATGTGCACTCTTTGCTGCTGTGAGAGTGGGCCGGATTACCTGAAAATTGCCAAATGTCGTGTGTCGAATTTTAATAAACGCACGCTGTATTAGGATTGCGTTTATTGATTTCAATTTATTGGAAAATTCGCGAAATTAAATAAAAATTCTTAAAAAAAGAACATACGATTGAAAAAAATGAATAAATCATTTCTAGTAAAAAAAAATCAACACTAATTAAACATTGTATTGCGTTTTGCATAGATTTTGCCGATTCGTTTGTCATTGAGCTGGCTTTCATTGGTATTGAATCCCGTTACAAGTCGAAAACTGATGCCCGAGGTAATTACGTTTGAAAAAAGTAAAAAATATTTTCACATATTTACGTTAATTATAATTTTTACTCTGCATATTACAAACACCTTTAGCGCAAAAGTCAATCCGTTTTCATCGAATTTTAACTTTTTTTTTTCTGGAGTCAATGCAAACACGAGTTATACATGGAGCTGTGGTATAACGTGTGATCCACTTATGTCAACTGATCACAGAATAATATTATTAATCTTAATGGTACCGCGTGCAATTTATAAAAAAAAAAATAATAATAATAATTTTGGCATGAAAATTTTACCAATATGTTTCGTTATATTTATTATGTATTTTTAATTTATTTCAGAAAATATGATCGAATTAATAAATAAGAACAATGTTATGGAAAAACAACCGTACATCTTACTCTGATAAATACGTTTAGTCAGCCACGTGTAGGTCATGAAAACTTAGTGAAAAAAAAAAGAATTATTCTCCATGCAATTTATATTATATAACATTTGAAATAATTAGATATGATATATTCAATAAATTAATAAAAAAATAAAATAAAATTTATATAACACCTCCGATTTTATATTCTCAACATTTAAGGTACAATAAATATATATTATAAAATAATTATGATATTATATTTAGATGTGCATATTATTAACATTCGCTGACCCCATTTATTATTTTTTTAACCTGTATGTATAATTGTTAATTCAACAACAATGAAAATAATTTCGATGACATTGAAAAAACATTCGATCAATTAAAAACACTAAAATAAAAATAAATATATGTTTTTTTATAAAAATTATAATTTCAGATAATTCTGTTTCAACATCAACTCGACACAATTAAATCTAAGTTCGAAATCTTTGGCGTTTTAAACATCAATATGGCAATGTTTTATGCAGTAAGTGTGTTTGGTAAATGCTATAAAGTTCATCTACAAAAACTTTAAAGACATGATTATTATTTTACAGGGATTTGGTACTACATTGGCTTACATAGCGTTATTGCTACAGTTTTTCGTATTCAATCAGGTTTCAATGAAAACCATTAATTCTACACTGTTACATAACGCGACAACAACTGACAAATAATTTATGAATGCGGTAATGCGTTATAAACCTACAGCTGGCTACAATCAATTTTATTTTATAATAATCACGAAACACCTGTGTGTGTCTATATATATATATATATATATAATTTAAAATATGATTAAATAATTATTGTAAATGATAATGGTAATATTGCTAGCTTTACAAATCAATAAATTATCACACTGTATAAATTTTAATGATTACATTATATTTTACACACTATTCTTTAAACATTTATAATTGATAATTAATTAAATTAATTTTATATATAATTTATTTTAGTAGGTACGTAACCATAAAATCATTTCTATATATATTTATATATAGAAATAAATATGAAATTAAAAAATATATATATGGAAATAAAAACATTAAAATATGCAATTTTATTTAAAAATACACAGAAACACGTGTTTTGTTTAAAACATGTAAGAAATATAATTATAATCAAAACTATAATATTCTATTAAATACAAATGAAGTTAAATTATTTGAATTTCACGTTTAATCGTAGATTTATGTTAGATTCGGTGAAAAATTATGAAATTAAAAATTATGAAAATAGGAGAAATAAAAAAAAATGTGTATAAAGAATCAAAATTTGAAGAAATACAACAAAATTTAGAAGAAAAAAAAACCTAGTTAAAATAATTATTATAGTAGTAAATATACGTCGAGACCTGGGAATCCTGCAGGAATCTTCTACATAAACCTATATATTAATTATAGGTTTATGTTTATATTTATAGTATTAATTACCCATAATTCATTTAAAATAAAAATATTTAATATACTTTGTATGCAATACGTTATTTTTGCCTTTGTCAACTTTCATCGAATAAGTAATCGTTGCAGGTAGAAAATTAAAACACATTTTACTGCTTAGTAATCTCACATAATACATACAGAATACATCAAATTAAATTCACATTATTTAATACCGATTCAATCAATTCCAAAGACGTTTCGTTCTCTTTTCTTAGACTTGTCGGGAATGATTTTTTTGTACTACTCGGGATCCTACAATGTTACTTTTATCTGAAACTTGAGGTTATATAGGGAATATGGTGCATCGTGAAATTTTTTTTTCTCTCGAAGGAAGTTGTCTGTTTCTAGGGGAGCGTCTTCTTCTTCAACAAAAGCCATGTAAAATACATAGATTTTTGATAACACATATTTTATTCATATAAAACCTCCCTTCTTCCATTACGTTTTTTATCAATTTTCTCGTCTTCATTAATTTGTTTATTATTTGTTTGCATACCGCTAGTAAAAGGAGCTTACATTCTATGACTGATGTCCTCAGCACATATTTTCTTTGAAACAATATTTCATTTTTTTATCGATTTACTTACGTGATAAAAGTCATTATTCTACTTTTATTTAACTCATTTCTGATACAGAATAATCGAATCGAAGTGAAAAATTTTTAAATTTGGTGTAAATTATTATTAAAAACCAGGTACCGGTTTTTAAAAATAAAAATACCCGAAATTAGGGGGGAAACGTTTGCGGCATATAAATCGAACCGATTTAAATTTTCTTTTTTTTTCACCTTGAAGGGGACATATGTTTTCCACCCGTCTGTAGTAATTATTTTAAAAAACTATCATTTCGTATTAATTTTTACAGAGCATTTTACAGCTGAAAAAAATATATTTAAAAACATCAAGTAAGTTAAAATCCGATCTATACAATTTTCTTCTCTTTCAAATAAAAAAAAATCATTGAAATACCTAAATTCTGCATGGCGCTATCCCTTTTCCGTTGGCTTTTATTGTAAATATCAAACATGGGTAATATTATGATCGAATATCAAAACGAATATAATCTAAACCAAGTCTCAAATCATAGTAGCTGTTAACGACTGTAATGGGTGCAGATTCCGTTGCCGACACGTTATTGTTCCAATCTCAGCTGATAACCACTTCAGGAAAATCGGTAGATTTGCATTTTAAAAACTGTCAAATAACCTTCCTGACGAGCTCAACGCCGGTCCAAAGTCGTGCAAGTGGTCTTTATTGTCATTCGACCACCACGGTTGAATGTGTAACTAAGGTTTTGAGTTTGCATAGTGAGTCATGAGATAGAATATTTTATATTATTTTAAATATAAAAACCACTACTTTGTTCAAAGGAGTTTTTTTTAATGAAAATATTTTAAAGCAATCTACTTATAACAATAATATATACACCGTCTCGGTTCTTACAAATTATTATGTTCTATACATATACTTAATGTTATACATTGAATTTAAATATATATAGGTATATATTTTTTTAACAACATCATCAGTGTCTACCGACATCTGAATTCCGAACGGTCAATAATTGGGTACTCCAATCATGAACTCGATGTATATTTCGCAATCGATGGTCATGGTTACTTTACTGGTAGTGATGGATTATCATCTCGACCTCGTTTGTTTGTAAAATGCTTCCAAAACCTGTAAAAGTTTAAAAAATAAATTCGTCAATGACGATACAAATTAAGATTATTAAAAAGGCCCGCGTGTAAAACGGTTAAAAACAACAATTATTTAATATACCGACCGACAGTATAAAATGTATGTGCTGTTATTAAAGTATACCGACAATTTTAGATTCTTGTCGAAAAGAAGAAGCTATATAGTGATTTTACAACGACGTTTATTTTTATTTTTTTCTGTGTGCTACAAATTTTCGACTAGAAAAAGTGCTCGTGTTTAATGAAAATCCTCAGTGCCGCAACCACACATTACGGGGCTGGTGTGCGAGCTTCGTTTCGGGGCCTAACTTTGTTGGTGAATAAATTAATGTTATTGACAATTATATTTAATTTTAAATTATAAAAAGTTTTTTTTTTGTGATAGGTTTTTGGGTTTGGCGTCAGGAAATTATAAAATTTTAAATTTCTTACTAAAATATATGTTATTAAAGATTGTTTTATGTTTAAGGTTAAACTCCTTGGACAAACCGTGGTTGCGCGCACTTACGCCGCTGGTTATCGAATAAGTAAATTTCATGATAATTCTTGAAATAATGCGTGCAAATGTATATTTATTATTATTATTATTAATTATTAATACATCGATTATAAAGGTATACAAATTTTAACATTTTATTATAAAATCAAATACTTATCATATACTAAAACTTTTGGGCGTCGATTTGAGGGCCTAAATTAGTTTTGGAGGGTCGGGGGCTGGTGTGCAATGCACAACTTGCACACACCCGGTAGTTGCGGCACTGAAAATCCTGTAGCAAATTTCGTCTATTTAGTACTTTAAAAAGGTGATTTTTCGATTTTCCCAATAGAATTTTAACGCATCGCCGAAAAATGACAGCAAAACGGTATAGAAACGCGATTTCGTCAAAAATCACATGGATCCATTTTACTTATACCTTCGCGTTATTTCGAAAATATAATGGTCCTAGAGATTTCACGTATTCAATGAATACACGTATAGTATTAAAGAAAAAAATATTTTTAAAAACTAAATAGTTTTTTAAAAATTATACCGGAGCTCCGCTCAGAATCGTTTTACGAATAATGCAACGATTTATCATTGCTTTCAGATTCACAGTAATAAAATGTCGGTCTACGTAATAACCAGATAACCTAACCCGCGGCGACTCGTTAACTTTTTGTTTTAATGATAACGTTAAAAATCGAATAAATTTGTAGCAATAAATTATATAAACGCGAAACAGTGTACTTATTATTTTTACAATATGATGATATTACACACGCGCCGTCGAAATAATAATATCTGATTTTCACGCAAATTGACGAGAAATGGTTCACTTCTGACGCTATTTTGTTGAGGCTAAACGAAAATATTTATTTCAATCACATTTACTGGCAAAAGAAAGAAAAATGAACGCAAAAAATTGTGGATGTCGTTTCGGGAGCGAGTGAAAACCTGGAATGTATAAATCTGGACCGTTATGCGGAACTGTACGTATCACGATACGTTTGTTCCGGGACAATTTTAATTGTATCGCACATTAATTTTTACGTGTAATATTATATTTTGTATTATTATAATTATACATTTTTTTTTTTTACTCTATGTATTTTTATCGTAATAATCACGATTTTCTATGCGTATTCTTGTACGTTTTAATTTTTAGATTCTGAGCGGAGCGAGGAATGTATTGTTTTTACAATGATGTGTTTTTTTTTTATGTCTGTACCCAAAAATTCCACCAGAAGGAGTGCTCCGTTCTTCTGGTGTAGTACCTTTTCTGATTTCAAATTGCATTTAGTTTGTATTTTAAAAATGTTATTTTTCGATTTTCCCAATACTTTTTTCAAAAGTCAAGAAAAACTACCAACAATTACATAATAACGCTAAACATGCAATTTCGTTTTAATCGATTGTCGATTATTTCTTCGTTTATTTATTACACCGAAGCTCCGCTCACAATCGTTTTATTGATGATTTCAAATTTATAATAAAAACAAAACTTTAAAATCTTTATCCATAAGTAATTCACTTAAGCGATATCCACAACACCCCGCGGCTCGCTACCTTTTTTTTTTTTACATTTGTATTTTCTTTTTCACTTTATGTCTGACAACAACTTTTAATCGAAACCATTAGTAAACTAAATAATTTTATACAAAAACTCTA
Source organism: Slavum lentiscoides (assembly GCA_032441835.1). NCBI lineage: Eukaryota > Metazoa > Arthropoda > Insecta > Hemiptera > Aphididae > Slavum > Slavum lentiscoides. Next base: position 7,786,764 of record CM063718.1, on the reverse strand, counting down.
TATTTTCTTGATTTCGTTACACTCGTTGGCAGTATTTAATATATATTATAACTTCTTAACATTTAATGATATTTAAAAAAAAAAACAGCTCTGTTATTATTGTTTTATAGATAATATTGTAATTTATTTCTCTGAAAAAACGTGGTGTTTTGAATTTTTTAACATTTTTTGTGTTTTAACGGCGGTATCCCAGGTCACGATCTTAGGATTAACGAAGCCTGAGACAGAATATTATTGTGAGGCCCTTTTACTTAAACCTAGAACCTAACGTTAAAATTACATTTTTTTTTTTTTAGCTTTGTAACAAAGAATCGAATGAAATAAATTACTATGTCTAAGTTTAAAATATTACATGGTTCAAAATATATTTTTAAAAAAATAAAAAAGCATAACTACAATATTGTCTAATATTACGATATAGAAAAAAAATTATGTAATTCATGTAATTCAAATATATTAAATATTTGTAATTTAAAAAAGTAGAATACAAACGAAATTATAAATCTACAAAAAAGAACACAATATTTAGATAAAATTAATTTTTCTTGCCTTCGCTTCTGAATATTTTACCATTAAATAATCATAGCCTAGATTTTCACAAATTTCGTTTTCAATACATATGATAGCGGGTTCATGAAGTCTTTATTCAGCCAAAGTATAGACCGTAAATAATTTTTAATAAATTTATTACTTTCGAAAAACTTCTTTCAGCACTTGCAGTTGTAATTGACATTATAAGCATAATTCTTAGAGCCATTGAAATGTTGGGAATTGAATTACAGGTCATTTTTAAAACGTCGACACATTCTAAAGAAGTTTTTCTTTCGTTTAGTGTTTGAGAAAATATTGTTAACTCATTAAACGAATCAATACCATCCACGCCCCGAATCTATTCGTATCCGTTATACAGTAATGTGTTTTATGCGCGAGGCCCCTTCAATAAGCGAGGCCCAGGGCGTAAGCCCCGTAAGCCCTTCCCTCTCAAGAGCGGCCCTGGGTAAACCTAACAGCGCGTAATCTCGGGCGTTGCACAGAGTCCTCTTATAAGCTCTACAGAAGCGGTTCTCAACCTGTGGTACGCGGAAACTCCGAAGGTGGTATGCGAAGAAATTTTTTGTTATAATTTTCGTTGTAATAACATAAAAAAAAAGACAACGAATCGTTCAATGACACGATTACAGTGACAGCTCAATGAAAAACGCATTTAATGACAAAACATTGGTTTCGTTTTGGATGTCAACAAAAAAATCGGATACCCATCTGTTTTCAAGCAAGCGTTACAACGTTTCATTCCGTTTGTCACGAATTATATACGTGTGAGAATGGATTTTCTAAACTGTTGTATTCGAAAAATAAATACAAAAGTACGCTCTGTGTTCAAATAGTGATTTACGAGTGAAAATAAGTTTGCATATTCGACCCGATGGTTCTGGTACGCAATAAACAACGACGAATCGCGCATTAAATTTAAACATTGTAATTATTAAGATTTACCTGAAAATTATGATTTTTTTTTTTTTTTTGGTAACCGCTGATCTATAAAGTACTTTGAAAAAAAAAAATGTCCTTAAAATGTTCCCGAAATTTCGGCGGAGCCCTCTCAGTCCCCGTCCGTGCGTAATACGTGCGCGTACCCATTACTAATCGTCGGAAACGCGGTCGCCGATGGCGCGGTGCTGCTGACGACGGTGCCGCCGGCGATCATCTTGAACCGCGGGGACGACGGACGACTGACGGTGGGACAGAAAGCGTCCACGTAGGAGTTCGGACCGAACGTGACGCCGCGGTCGGGCTCCACGTAATGACAACGGCCGTTGATGACGCCGTCGCGGCAAACGATCCCGTCGGCTATCCGACGCGTTTCGCTTCTGCGCCTGTCGCGGCCTTTCCGCTCCACCGTCTTGGCCATTATCCTCTGGACGAAATCCGGTTTGGTCTTGCCCGTTTGCTGCGCGTAGCTCTTGGCGCACAACATGGTGTCGTAGACGAACGCGTGACAGGCGACCGGCGAGCTGATCGTCCGATCGCCGTACTCGACCGCGGTGCCTTTGGCGCGGTACAACTCGCCGCGGACAGCCACCACGCCGGCGTCCAGCACGGTGCCGCCGAACTGCCAGAGCAACACCAGCTGCACGACGAACATGGCCAACGCGGGACGTGCGGCGACGATCGGGTCCATGCCTTGGAACGGCGAACACTCCAGGCACTCCTCCAGATTGACGTGCACCACGTTCAGCCGGTCGTCACCGTACTCGGACGTCAGGTCGGACAGGCTCTTCGACAGGAACGACTTCGAGAACAGACAACAATCAGAAACGATATTTATACAGCGCACGGTTGCGAAGAACGCAATTTTATTTACCGTATTCGGAATATTTTTTTACTCGAATACTTCAAAAGTATTCCAGTCGTTGTTTTTAGTCGGTGTTACGATTATTATAATAAAATAATTGTTAACAGTAAAAAAAAAAAAAGTATTCAGATATACACAGTGGCGCCGAACCTATACATGAACTGAAGCGATCGCTTCGTATAGTAAAATTTGGTACATGCGTTTTTGTTTTTACATCACATGATATACTAAATAATTAATAAGTCTGATATTATAATTAATACAAGTTCAGTTAACAATCACTGGTTTGGTTTAATTCGATTTCACTTCACTTTAATTATTTACACGACTCGGCGCCACTGTATATATATATATAGCTAAATTACCCGGCGTTGCACGGGAAAATAATTGTGTGTTCAACTCCTTTTGCGTGTGACTCGTTGTGGAAGCAATTCGTTTTCAAGACTAATCACCCGAAATAACGGTTAAAATATTTTAATAATTTGTATTGTATTGTAAAATAATTAAAAAATAGTCTCTAGACCTATAGCGATTTGGGCTGTGTGTTAATCGATATATCAAACTTTTAACCCCTTTTTCGCCCCTTTAGGGATGGAATTTTAAAAAATCCTTTCTGAGTGCTCGCCTACGTTATACGATAAACCTCTGTGTAAAATTTAAAGTCTCTAGACCCAGCGGTTTAGACTGTGCGTTAATGAATCAGTCAGTCAGGACAAGTTATTTTATATATATATGGATTATATATATATATATATATATACGAGTATATATATTTTTAAACTATTCAGAACAGTGTTCGAATATAAAAAAAGTATTAATAAATACTTTGATTCGAATACTATAATAGTCTGATATTTAGTATATAAATAACTATATAAGCAGCGCCGCGTCGTGTCTATAGGGCTCGGCAATGCGATCCTCGCCGAGGGTGTACTTTCAGTATTAGAAGTTAGAACTCAATTCGAAATTTTCCATTTGTATTTAATAATCGTTTAAAAATACGCCTACTTAATACTGTAAATTATATATTATAGATACAATATTAAATAAAATAACAATAATCGATTAATTATTTGTATTTCGCATAAGTAAGCATTTGACAGATTTCTATTATTTTGAATTAATGTATGTCTTATTATAATTTTGTATAAGTATATATATATATATATACAATATATATACATGAAATAAAATTAATTCGAATCTTTCGATAGTGTCTAACTACAAAAATAACTATTTTTTTTTATTTCGTATCTTAATTTTTCAAAATTGAAGAGGCTGTAGTAGAATAGTTGCTAACAATCGACCAGTATAGTGAGGCCGCGAGGGACATCGTTGGATTGCAGACGCCGCGCTGTTCACACAACACTTTCTTATTCCTACATGGCTTTTCTATTATAAATAGAATATTCATATTAAAAGAATATTAAAATAACGTATAACGATTATAAGTTGACGTCGTTTTAAAATACTGAAATTTTAAACACCTGCTCAACATAAGTTTACCATAACGACTCGGAACTAATATGCGATTGAACCTATAACGTTCATAAAATATCAGCCTTGTATATTAAATATTCTGCCTATAGTGCCTCGTGTAGTTAAGTTTTTTCAATTTACATAAATTATTAATAATATTATTCATAATGTCTACACATACAATTTAGATAAGTAAATACGATTGTGCGATTAAAATAGTTACGTAGAGTTTAAATTTTAAAAAAGCAAATTTTACCATATTATTTGTATAAGGCACTGTAAAGAATCAGAAATTACTATTTATATATATATATTTCTTTTTTCTAACGAAATTTATTTTTAATTTTAATTGAATATATTTAATTAAGGTGTGTATTATTGAATAACATACCATTGAACAATACATGAATTAACGATGTTCGCTTAAGTGTACATACAATCAATGATCAAAGTAAATGAAAAAAATTATTTTTAAATACAATACACATATATTAACTTATCGGACCGTAGTTTTATTAAATTAACAAATAACGTTTGTCCATTTAATAATATTCGATGATAACAACCGTGTTTACGATTAAAATAATCTAAATTAGATAGAAATAATATTTTAAATGGTCTTATTGCATTATACATGAATGTCACCTTGATCGATTACTATCGTTGAGTCTACGTAAAAGATTTATTATTGCAAATAATCATAAGTCATAAATATAGAGCGTGGATTTAGAGGCATTTAATTTTTTTTTTTTTTTTTGGTTAATTGTGTGATATGCGCTAAAATACGGACATTGTATGTTATATCCCATATATGGGATTAAGAATACGAATTTTTTTAGCGCGCATTTTCGAATATTTTAACATTTTGATGATTTATTTCGCAATTTTAACTGCATATTTCGTCTTTTAGTGCATATTTAGGCATTTTCTAGATATTTTTTTAAATATTTCATAAATAATTATTGACAATATGTATACGACAACGGAAAAAAAAAAGTTATTTGAATTTTGGTTTTTATATTTTATGATTAATATTGACGTTCATTTCTATATGATACAAAATGATCAAAATTCTATTTCTGAGAACCACTTAACAAACATGAATACTAGTATAGTAATGGAAATAAAAATACGCAGTTATATTTATGGAATAAGATCGCTTACTTAAGTCGATAATAAATAAAATAAAATCGATACTATTCAATATAATTATTGTAAACATTTTAATGTGTACATAATATCGTTGCGACTCGTGACTGTAATAAAAACAAAAAACAAAAATTAAACACCGTCTCGGGTCTACACATCGTTGAATTATAAAATACAAAAATAAATTATTCCGAAATTCTGAAATTCGTACAAACAATGTTTGTACAATGTCATAAATACGATATAACGTATACATTATACACGAGCATTATTGTTATTATTATTATTATTGCTGTATTTATTGTTGTCATTATGATAAATGTTTTAAACGTTTAATTCGTTATTGTAAAGCTCGTTTATAATATTTTCTCGGGGATGAAATCGTAAAGGCGAATTCAAGTTATGATTTTATTATGGAAATAATAGTGAAAATACCTGCACACACAATATTTATACTCGTATATTTTGTCAATTATACTAACGGATAAACTCAGAGCGTTCGGTCATTACTTATTTTAATCGATCGATGACAGATAAATTAATTGTATACAATTCAATTATTATTCTCGTTTTTACAATATTTATTACATTAAGCGTACGAAGTGGAATCACTTTGTGAAAAACGAATTGAAGTCATATTATAAGCGAATTTATTAACTGAAAGATGACATAGTCGCAAGGTTTAAAATTTGTATTTTAATAACACATGAATAATTTACGGTAGGTGAACGTGAATAAATTTCTATTAAACGCTACAGGAGACTGAGGCCATCAGCAACTAACGTTTGTATTGAAAATATTTAGCAATTACCGAGTTCTGACGGCGGCGTCCAAGCGATTTACAATTAAGCGCGACGTCCACAACGGCCTTTTTTTGTTTTTATTAGTATTAATATATATTATAATAATTATTGAATAATCCGTAAATATATATATATATAATTACCAGACGTTGTCGACTGTTGCTGTTATTGTCGGGCGAAGGGAGCGCCGCGGACTCGATGCCGTAGACGACGAACACGTTGACGCGGCTGTCGTTGCCCGCGGCCCTCAAGACGGATTCCAGCGAGCACGTGAACAGCCACGGGACGTGCGTGCTGTTGACGAACACGTAGTGCACGTCGCCGGTGCCGATTCTCAACGCCATCAGTTTGGACACCCGGCGGTCCGTGTCCACGTAGCCCACCTGTTCGAACGAGTACAAGTCTTTGGACACGGTCGAACAGAACTCCCGCGTGGTCACGTTCACGACAATCGGCGCGGAGATCGCCGGAGAACGGAACGGCGACGGTCCCGGGAGCGCGAGGACCGCGTCTCCGCCGGCCGTGGACGACATTCGGTCCGCGGACCGTTCGAACCTCAGCACCAGATACGTGGCCGTCACCAGAACGAAGACGAACAGCGCCGTCGAAACGGTCCATATAAACACGGACGTCAACTGGTCGGGCACCGCGGTTATGATTTTCCGCGCGCCTTTGTTCACCTCCGACATGTAACTCACGGAATCGTCATCTTCCAAAATGTGGTGGCACTTTTGGCTGCCTTTCATCCTATATATACGTATATACAACAAAACAATAAAAAAAAGCTTTCGAATTATTATTATTTTTACCGCTCGCGAAACATCAGCGAACCGTCTTTGCAGGAGAACAACTGATTATCCCGTAGTCTTCAATAAGATTTTTACCAATTTTTTTTTTTTTTTTTGCTGATCTGTAAGCCCCGGATTTTTGTGCGAACGCACAGGGCGGATCTACGGGGTGGGAAATGGGAGAAATTTCCTCCCCCCCCCCAAAAAAAAAAAAATTAAAGTAGAAAAAAAATTAATAAGACAAAAACAAGGTCATCGACTTTTTCTGTACTTTTCCGCTTTTTGGATAATAATATAATAAATCAACTCTTAGATCCGCCACTGGAACGCATAAACACGCTCGACACGGAATAATTCTGTTTAAAATATATTCTGTTGACGCGTACATTCTACGGTTGATTTCTTTTTTTTTTTTTTTTTTTTTCATGTTTTCACTCGAAACGCGTAATAATCGCGCGTATATTGTTAGATAAAATGCATAAAAAAAAAATACTAAAAAAAATATATTATTAATTCGAGGAGGCCCAGTGGCCAGTGATAAATGGAGTTTTTGAGAGGACATTTGCCCCTGCGTATTTCGGATTGGATGGTAAACGAGTCATGTCGGAAAGTTAACATTTTATTATACGTCATATGGTCGCCAAATGTTACGGAATACTGACGGATTAATCCTGTAGCAATATGACCGGGTCATATCAGAGCATATTCGATAAAACTGTACACGTGTTTTACGTCTACGTATACAACAAATGTAAGGAAAAGAAAAAAAACCTTTGAATCCAAGATTTAAAAAAACTATATTTTTTTATTTTATACATTGTACGAGTGAGATGGTCAAATATAAAAAATAGTTGGGATAGAGGCGAGGGAGAAGAAGAAGAAGAAGTACAAGTAAAAAAGAAAGCGTATATTTCGTATTTCAATGAAAACAAAAAAAAAAAAATTCAGGAATTAACTGGATTACTTCCGTCTAGTGACGTTATTTGTGGGAGACGATATGTGTGTTTGCCCACTATCGTTGACAGCGGGGCTTTTGTTAAAAGAAAAAGACTTTATTTTTCACTCATTTTTCCCACCTTCAAAACTTGAAATGACGACGATCTTCCATCCCCTCCTCACTTATTCTAATCCGCTTCTACCGCTGATTGTAAACGTTTTTAAGTCACAAGGAAATAATTATTTTCCCCGCAACATTCAAATTTGTAATATAAGAGTTCGAACAATACTATAAACATGATTTTCCATTTCAATTACTTAAATTTATTTTAATTTCATTTTTCTATACGCTTATAGCGGACAGACACAGAAATACCGATGTACCTACGCATTACAAATACACCGCCTAATATTACGCGTAACGTGTTTAGAATGGTGAAAAACCACGTGTTATATTGTAACATGACGTATACGAATACTTTGTGCCTGTATAAGTTGTTTCTATATTTTATGTACTTATAATGTATAAAAAACGATTATAATTCACGTTTTGTACACAATGTCTTCGCTTTCGTTTATTTATTTATTATTATTACGATTTTTTTTTTAACTGCTCATTTTTATTTTAATAATCATATACGATTTTCCCTGTATAATTTCTTGCTCATTTAAATTTTTCAATTTTGTTGCTTTTCACGTTATACGCCTGACGATGACTTTTAGTCGAAACCGGTAGTAAATAAACACATTTTATACAACAACTCCACAGTGGCGTCTCTAGACAGTTTTCAAGAAGGGGGGCGAAACTATTTTTTAAATCAATAATTACCCTATGCGTATTTTTCAAAAGTTTGGGCAAATTTAAGTCAATTTTACTGAATTAATTTTTTTCTAATGCGACTACATTACAAATAAACTTTTAATATGAATTTTAAGTAATTTTATACATTAAAAATGTGTATGGCGAACGCCCCTTCGTCCTCTCCCCTCCTTTGAAGACGCGCCTGCAACTCCGTATTTTTTGATTTTATAATAATCATTGGCTTTAAGAAATACATAAAAACAAATATGTTATCAATTAACAGAATTAATTTATAGTTTTCCTCTTATTTTTGTTTGTATTATTTTATTAAAATGTATGCGCAAAAACAATAATGTTTTAAATAAAATACACGATTTTAAACGAGAATTTAATTTTTTCTTTCTTTTTTTTTAGTGTTATTCAATACGAGTAAAATGTTTAATTTTTTTTTTATTTATGTACAGTATAAAACACAAATAATAATAAAGCCAGTGTACTTATAACTATATATAGGCTTTTAATTTCAAAAAAAATATATAACTGCACACTGTATCAGAAGTCTCTCGCTATAGTTAAAATAAAAATCAATGCCTATTTTAATACACAAAATAATTAATGGATTTGTTAATGTACCTATGGACATGAACTATATAAAATGAACAATTTAATATTATAATTTATAACTAGGGCAGATGTTTTTACGCTCTTGTTTTTTTTTTTTTTTTATCGATTTATCTAAAAAAAATAGCTAGTTTTTACCAAAGTGTGTTTAATGATCTAACGATTCTGTATAAGTTCAATTTTATTTTGGTATGTTCTAAATTTTTTTTTTTTTTTTAATTTATACGTACTACAAATTTAAAACAATGCTCTATTTATGCTGGACAAAAAAAAATTTTAAAACATACAAAATCTCGTGTATTATAAAATTACTTACTCTATAACTTGTCAAAAAAAAATATATAAAAATTTAATATGGAAATATTTTTGGAGTCTATATATTTTATGTAAGTATACGTTTATATATAATAAGTATGTAAAAGATGTATGTTTAATTTTTTTTTATATAAATAACATAATTAGTGTATGTATAATATATTCATTATTATTTAACTTATATTGATATTAAATTTTGGTTTTAAAATAAAATATTAGAATAATTATTTATAGGTTATTCTTTTAACATATTTTAGTACAATCGTTTGAATATTTAACAATTGTTTTTAGTGTTTTTTTCTTATTATTAACATTTTTTTTCCCCGACCTTGTTAGGTTATGGCATAAAACTCTAGTGAACTATAACTAGTGAACTAATTTAATGTTTCAATTCGGTCAGGTGTAATCTAAAATATAAGTAATCTTTTTTGTTATCAAGTTATATTATAATGTTTTTCATTATAACAACCAAAGTACAATAATTGTATTTTATATTGTTAAATTTTAAAATTAAAAATGTACAACAGCGACAAAATGTTAATTTTTTTAAGATATTAATTAATATTTCTTTATCATTTCTTTATGCCATATTTTAATATTGATTATATAATATAATTTTGTATCCTAATTCTAATTATTATAATTTACAATTATTTGTAGAGTGTAGACCGTAGTTAAGTGTATTCTTTAATTACCTATTGTAGTTAGAAATTACGTTTATTTTTTTATGTAAATATATTAAGAGGGATGACAGAAAACGTAAATAACTTACACAATTTAAAACAAATTGTATGATAAGATCGATGGTGCAACAGTCAAATTTTAAACTTTTAGCAGTGTGAAAGATCATTCTAGGATATTTTTCGCCCCCTGGTATAATATTCCTATAGAATATCCATACGACCCTGTAACGTTATCTCAGAATATTTATACTCTCATCGAAGTGCTGATTTGATTGAATTTTCTTGAAAATTATTTGATACATTTCTAAATCCATATACGCGTATAATTAAACATACATTCAGTATACCTACTATTAATTATATGTAAGTGTTCAGTGACAGTCTAAAACCAAACAAGAGGTCGCAAAACGATTGTGGTTGTTCATAATGATAAGACCAATAAATTATACCGACTAAATTTTACATATATTGTACAGTACAAACACGGAGTACTCGACACGGTAGAAATATCGGAGCTAAAACGATACTAATGAGATTATATTGTATTTAACGGTAAACCGTAAAAATTATTAACTTGGATTTTTGCTAATAGACACAAAAATATTTAACCGTAATAAAACTCCGTGAATTAAACAAGTTGTAAGATAACAAACGTTATATATTATTATTATTATTATTATTATGGTCAATAAATAGAATAATATATAATAGATTCTGAGCGGAGCTAAATTGGTCTTACGAGTACATTGTACAATGACTGTTTTTCTTTTTTCTGTATACTACAACTTTTTTGATTAGAAGGAGTGCTCGATCGTTGCTCGATAAAAATCCGGTAGCAAATTTCTTCTAGTTGGTACATTAAAGGATTCGTTTTTCGATTTTTCCAACAGTGCTTTAACGCGTTACAGAAAAAAATTAGGTACATAAAAAAGGTAAAATATAAATATAAAACGGTATTTTCGTCCAAAAAAATTCCGTCATTTCAAAAATAATGCTTAGTACTAAAGTTCTGAACTTTTCAATGAATATGTGTATCACTAAATTGAAGAAAAAATATTTTTTCAAAATCTTTATTCCAATATCGAGCAATTTATATCAAATGCATAGGTGAAAATGAAGACAAAATCAAATACTATACTTAAGTATACTACGGAATTCATAACCGACAGTTATGACTGTATAATATAATACCACCGAGCTATTATATTTAAAGCGGATTTGTCAATATATTTCTGTCAATTACACTGAAAAACTCCGTTCAAAATCAGAGTATTTTTTGAATACAGTAATGATTTACCATTGCTTTTTAAATTTATAATAATAATAATATTCTAAAATCACTGCCTACGAGAATCATTTAAACGACATCCACAACACCTCTTTAAAATCATATATTAAAATGAACAGACTTACTTTGATATATTCCCATATGATTATATTCGTGTTACGCGTACAGAATTTGTCATCTAAAAATAATAATTATAAGATATTACAATTCTATTTAAGTTATTTTGAAAATAAATTCTGTAGACATTTTATTCAGTAAAAAACATAAGCGATAAATATATGTAGTTATTAATATGAAAATAAAATTTAAGGATGACACATTTCTTTTTGAGAAATGTTTTATTATCATTATACACAGAGTATTAACACTAAGATTACAGGAACGGAGAAATTGCTGAGGAATTCAGAATATACTTTGAAAACCCCTCAGAAAGGTACTATATATTATATAGCAGAACCAAAAGTATCAAATCAGAGCATAGAAGAGGTGCAGTATGCAATCCAGTCACTTAAAAATTATGACACCAGGAGAAGATAAAATTAGAGCTGAACGAAGGAAATATTATACTAGCGTATGCAGACGACAAGTGATTACTGGGAAATCACGAGTGGAAATACAAAAAAACTATTACAGAACTGATAAAGATAGGAAAAGGTGTTGGCTTACTAATCAACAACGAAAAAGCGAAATACATAATAGTGGAACGAGGAGGAGGTGATTAATAATAATTATTTAAATTATAATTTTAATTAATAATAATTATTATAATATTAATCTACGTGAGGGAGATAACATTTTTGAGCAAGTGCAAGAGTTCAAATATCTAAGTACTGGGTACTCTAAATAATTAAAATATCATGAATGGAAAAATCAATGTCAGATTGGGTTCTGCTAACCGATGCCTTTATGCGCTAAATAACATTTTTAAGTCCAAATTGTTGTCAAGGAAAAAAAAGAATAACTAAATTTAAAGTACCTATTTTGATGTACGTTTGTGCAACATGAGCAACAGCGAGAGGAAATGAAGAAAACTACGAAAATTTAAGAGAAAATTCCTTAGAAAAATTTATTTTATATTTTATATTTTCAACAATATGGAACAGAAATAGGAAATAAAAATACTAAAGTCCAATTGTAAAAAAAAATCAAAGAGAAAATGTGGTTCAATCCACCTGAAGAACAAGGATAGAATGGGCAGGCCATGTATGGCAGACTAATGAAAGTATGTTGACAGATAAAATGAGAGGAAGAAGATCAATAGGACAACCCCGAAGAAGATGGAAGGACAGCATTAGAGAATTACTAGAAGAAATTGAAGCGCACTGGGAGCAGGCGTATAATAGAGAACGATGGAAGGAAATAGTTTTAGCGGCCAAGAGTCTAAATGACCCGTAAAGAATAAAAAAAAATATATATATATATATATATGCGCAATGCGTGCACATCTGAATAATTAATAATCGTATAATCGTACCTGATATATGTAATTTATTCAAATGTTATAATTTCTCGATAGATCAGACGTCTCTCAATGAATATAATAATATAGATGTACGCAATTAATTTATTCGAAACGTTTAGTAACAAATTTTATTATTTATATGAATTTTTAGAAATTCGTGAACTACACTAAAATATAGTGCATAAGGTGCACGTATATGATCGGTAATAATATTGTGACATTCGTTCATTAGATCACTTTTTTAAAACACACGCCATATAATTATAGTAAAAATAACAATTAAAATTACACTAAATAACTTACGTATTTCAAATATAACACATTGGTGTTGTAAACAATAGTTGTATTAATATTTAAATGGAAAACTATACTGCAAACAGGAATCGTTTAGGAGTTCACACACTGCACGTTACAATTCACAATGAACGCAAAAACAACAATCAATTACAATATATTACGAAATATTAGTGGTATATTGAAAAAAAATTGTCACTACACCACGTACAAGCTACAATTTACAATATACTGACTATGAAAAACACCTATACTAATAATATGAACTCGTGAGTAAACAATATTTTCCTGTTGTCATGTATAACAATATAAATGTTTATAATTTACGTGTTGATTTCAAAATAAGAAACAAGAGAATATGCATACTGACAAGTGACAATACTATAATTTATACTCGATCGATTTAAAATTCACACAACATAATATAGTCTTGACATATTTTTCAAAAAAATATATATATCGTAGTAGACTTTTCGTAACTAGATAAAATGTGTAATAATCATAATTATTAAAACATTTTAAACCTTATTATTATTATTATTATTATTATTTTTTTTTTTTTTTTTTTTTTTTTTTTAGAATTTAATCACACTTACAAACAATTTGTAATAAACGATTTTAATTAATTTTTAAATACTATTAAGGTATTCGTGTATATGTCTAAGCTATTGTAATAAATTTTTGAATCTTACATCTTAAATAGGTACGAAAATTTCACATACCCGGAACAAGTATGTTAATAATTTTACCATTTTTTTTTTCAATTTTTTTGACATAAAGTATAGGTGTAGTGCATCATTTTGTTGTATATAAAAGAAAAAATATTTCCTTTGAAAATACACATATAATTTCAAACTGAATATTATACTTAAAATTCAATATTAATAATCTCTGCTTAGCAAGTACTTAGGTATCTTAAGAGTTTAAAGTTTACCAATATTCACCCATATTTATTAATAAATGTATAATTAATAAAACTCATTTTATAAAAAAAATGCTTGAGTATTTTAAGTACTCAAGAAATATTTATTTTAACATTTTATTTCGAAAAATTTGATCTATGTATCCTTTAATAATTATAAGATAAAATTAGGTTAAATTAGATTAAATATTTTATGCTATCTGTTTTAAGCAATAAAGTTTATGGGTCGAGAAAATAATCGCTAGTAGATTTCTAAGAACTACTGAATGCTAAAATAAACTTCTTTATATATATATATATATATATATATATATATATTTATAATAAATAAAAATCACAACAAATTATTAATTAAAATCGATCGACATGGAGATACGAATCAAAACATTAAAACATTTAATTATTGTCTATTAATAGCTTAATATGTGTATACACTATAATATATATATATATAGGGACTATAAAATTGTGTGCACTACAAGACACGAACACTGTATATTACAAAATTTATAGTATAATTATAATTTAAAATCATTATTATTTTACATATATTATTTTTCTATTTAATTTATATATATATATATATATAATATTTAATTATATTCAATATTTTTTTATTGGGCGCGAAGCGAGTAATATATATATTAATTTATTATAAATGTTTTTTTTTCGGATTATAAAAATACAAAATATGTATTACATATTATGTACCAGTTAATAAAATAGACATTTTTTTTAAATTTCTCGAGAAATTCGCGAAAAAGCGGTTTCCCATTAATCGTAAGGAGATTTTAAATGTTGATTTATTATTGCATCCAGATGTCATAAATGAGAAGACATTACTGGGACTTGTGTCGCGCTGAGTGCCATACATAATGTACACCCTATGGCCGATATATATCTGTAAATATATCCAGCCCGAAAATTTTACATTTTCATTGCTTACGTTGAGATCAAATTTAGTGCGGATAATCGACAATTTTGGGCTCTTTGTAAAAAAAAAATGTTTTTGAGAAAACACGTACATTAATACGTTATACATTACGTATACAAAATTATCAATTAACGGAACATTTTAAATATGATAATATACAATTACGTTTTGTTTATACAGTTATTTACTGTATGTATTATATAGGAACATTTATATTATTCATTTTGACATAAGTATAATATATCATAATGTATTTATTCGAGATAAAATTTTGAATAAGGTCCTATAATAAATTATTATAAATACAAAAATCATTCATATATTATTTTATTGCTGCAAGAACGGAAATCAACTAGATTATAATAATTAATATTATTTATTTATTCATTTATATTTCATTTTCTTTTTCTTTCTGTTGTTGTATTTTGCAAAAAGTAATTTATACCTGATGATGACTTTTAGTCGAAACCGGTCATAATAAACTTCTTTATACAACAACTTTATATTTTTTATTTCATTTTTACGTAATACTCATTGGCAGTATAGTATATTTAAGTATACATTTATTTATATGTATGTATATTTATTGTTTATATATATACATATACAGATTTTTAGATTATAATAGTTGAAGTTCACATTGACATAGGAACTTTACTTATAAATTTAGTGTATTTTAACTTAATTAATTACGTAGTTAATATTACAGTGAACAAGTTATTTTTTTATTAACTTTTTTCGCAAAACACAAAGTTAAGTTTAAGTAAATTTAAAAAAAATAAATCAGTGTTTACTGACAGAATAAAAATTGTAATGATACATTATTCACAAATCCTGATTTATGTGCCTATCTATTTTTATCTAAATGAAGTCTGCTTTTGTAATTTCATTTTATTTTATAATGTACGAAATTAAAAAATTAAAAATCAATAATGTATAAAAATTTAATTTTACTACAGGATTAACTGGTTTAAATAAAATCTAGTTTTAACTTTTAACTTTAACTACCCAGTATTTAGTAAAATCATCAGTTAACTGACTTTTAACTTGTTAAAATATTGATCTTAACAATATAAATTTATTTAGTTAATTTTATAATTAACTTTGCTCATTCTTCTGAAATAGCGTAATACGTTAGTACGTGTTTTTTGTTAAAATAACATACATCCGCAATTGATCTTGATTATTTAAGATTTTGATTAAAGTGAAAAATGCGTATTATTTTTACAAAAAAATGTAAATTTTTTTACTAAATATTTATCGAGACAGTTATATACTCAAAAAATGTTATGTGGCAGGTTAGGCAAAGGTAATAGATAATAGGTTTAAAACATTTTTTTTTTTTAATTTCGCAGTATTTTTCAATACAATTGAAAAGATACACAAATGTTTTTGCTTATATTTCTTGTATGAGTATTACTCAAAGTTGGCGATTTTGGGGTAATCCTAATTTCTTTCTGAATAAGGTATAAAACGCCATGTTTTTATTTAAAAGAACAATACAAACACAGCTCTAATATCTAACTATCACTTTCATCAATGTGTGAAAAGCAAGATGAGTGCTGCAGAATACCAGAATTATTGTTCTATTTTTTTTTTTTTACGCATTTGATTTAACTTGGCCATTGTTTCACAATTTTTCTCTTAATATACGTAAAAATTATTAATTAATTATTTATTTCGACTAGCTTTAATGTCAGTCTCAAAAGTTTATCCAAATAAAAAATATTTTTTTGTCCATTTATCGGTATACGTGCAATATAAAATGTAAATAACATTATTTTTAATATTGTTTACATATTATAGTCGCAAGAGCTATTTTTTAAATTAAATAAATCGTACAATACATTAATTACTATATTTTAATAATTATCATAATTTATCATAATTGTCTTTGGTTGTTATTTTACAAAAATTGTTTATAAATAAAACAAGCTATAGATTAAGCTTGCCCATTATATAGTTATGTAAACGTCGTATTCATTACGAACATATGAAATGGACACGTCTAGTTAATAAATGTGTAATACTACACTCCCCTAGAATTATTTTTTTATCTAATATTTATTATTATTATTATTATTATTATATTATACTACATTGAGTACATTAGTACTATAATAACGTATAAGTGTAACTAGATATTGTTTTACACGATGTTTATTGTTTATAATTTTAAGTCCTAAAATAATAATCATATAAGAAAAACCTCAGAACCATATTATTATCAAAATGCACTAATTATTATACACATAATAGAATTCATAGTTGTTGATACTTTAAAAACTAAAAATTTAATCATATTTTTAATTTACGGAATACATCGATTTTAAATTTCAAATAGGTGCATATACATTTAACATGGGTATTCCTCCAAGTGATCCACCTATACGTACTTGAATACTTGTATTTTCATTGCACGTGTGAATGAGTACGCACGAACAATTATCGCATGCTTTCATGAATATAATATGTTATAAAAAATAATTATTTGTATAATATACGAGTGTACTGTATTAAATTAAAAAATGTTATGTTGTATTACCTATATATAGATATAGTCGTATAGAATAATTGTGTTTTCACTCGCGCTTATGTGCATCAATATTTAACATTTATCTATTTTTATATTTAGTTTAAATAATAAACACCGTTTCCAAGTCATAATATTAATTATTGTACCGTCATTAAATGATTGTTTTTAATTAAATTCGACGAAGGTTTTTTTAGATAACTATATTATTATGATTTAATATAAATGCATTTATGTAAACTTTGTTCGAGAAAATTCGACATTGAACGAATAAACAACAACACAACGGTTTATCTCTGTTTTCTCGTAATATTTGCACTTGTGTCCCATCTGGCTCCGTTTAATTCACATAATATGTTGTGTACAAAACAATTCTAAAAAGATTTCGAGGGTAAAACGCATTACGAATAAATAGGTATACCGTGAAGACTACATATTATTAAGAGACGTATAAACCTAGGAGGTGTATTATACGTAAATATATTATTTTATAACATACACAGGGCCGGATCTAAGGGAGGGCCGAGTGAGCTGCAGCCCAGGAGACCCCACAGTTTTGTAATTATTTAACAGTAAATACCAAACGAAATTAAAATTAAATTTACTTAATAAATACGCATATATTTAGATAAACTGAAAAGTAATTTGAAAGATCATTCTCTAATTTAAAATACGTAAAAAAAAATGGATTACGTACTTCAATGGCAGAAGGTCGACTTAACCAAATTGCTAGAATGTACCCCGAGTGTGATATATTAAGAAAAGTCGATTTTCACGATGTACCTAACCGATGATTTTGTACAAAAAATAAGAAAAGTTCTAAGTTTATATATTTTACCATTGTAGTTTTTATAATATTTTAAATTTAAGTTAAAATTTATTTATCGAATATTTATAGTCTATTTCATCGAATAAATTTGTTAATTAAATTAAATAAAAGTTAAGACAACAATAAAATTTCGTGTATGAGTAAAAAAATATATACCTTGCTTATTTATTTGAGAGCTCTACCAATTTTCCACCTAGGGGCTTCCACAGTTCCGCATACCTAAATGCTGCCCTGAATATATAGATACATATACCTAAAATCTAGATATTATATCATGATATCTGGATATCCAAGTCAAGACTGCAATTGGCGAGTGCCATACGTCCATACACGTATAGCTCGCAACGCGAAACGAAAAGAGTTTTGTACGAAATTTGACGTAGATATTATTTAAAACTCAATTTGAACTACTAACTTTAAAATTTAAATTGCTCACTTACTAAAATTGCTTACTTCTAATAAAAAAAAAGTACTTAAATGCAAAATAGATTAGTAGATTTAAGTATAGTAAGTTTAATAAATTAGTAGATGACTAGATTTAGTAAATTAGTAGTAGATTAGTACTCCAGAAAATCATAATGTTAGGCCACATTGATAGTATAAATGTATAATAATTAATAATATAACTAGATGGCTAGATGCTTTAGGTAAAAGTAACGTAGTACAACTAAAATAACTACATAATATAAGTACAGTACGTAGTATGTAACTATGTATACCCAGCATCGGATTTATAGGGGATTTCTACAAAATTCTATTATTCATAGTCCCTTGCAAAAGTATTTTAAATTTGTATTTAGCAGCAAACATTTTCCCAAATTTCTTTTTCGAGGAATTTTTGTATTTTCCAAACCCGAAGTCTCCAACCTACGGCCCGCGGGTTGTAAAAAGTTTGGCCGCTTCAAAAAGCTTGATGGGCCGGAACCGGCCCGCCAAGCTGACTGACGTTTTAATCTTGAATCAAAATATCAGCAAGTGCTAACTCTAAAACGATGAATTCCCAACCGATTTTCCTATTGAAGAGGTAATCCACATCTGCAGCAAGATATGTTTTAAAATATGCAGCAGAGTACATTAGAATTTTCAAAAATACGTTCGCCATAGAAATCGAAACACTAACACCGGAGATCCACCACAGTAGCGTAGCCAGGATTTTTATTTGGGGGGGACTAAGGATGATAATTAATTAATTAATATGTTATTAATTACTATGTATAGAGTATATACGGTACCTACTAAAAAAACAGATTATTTATTCACTTCAGGGGGCTTCAGCTCCATCAACACACTCCCCCCTTGGCTACACCACTGATTTACCATAAAGTATTATCGATCATCATATCAAATAACTAGCTTGAAGTGTTTTAATGGTGACCGGAGTAGAAAAATTTTACACATTGTTGCCGGAGAAGTGTTTTCCGAATTTCACAAAATTTGCGCGTGAGATAACTTTAATATTCACCTCTACCTTTACCTCTATGCGAGCAGTCTTTTCAAAAATGAATACATGGAATCCAAGTATGGAACGAACTTAAATGACAGAAATTTATAAGTGACGCTGCTGATCGGATCAACCGAGTTTGACACAGAGTGCTAAGAAATGTTGTCACAAAAGCAATTCCAAATTTCTCGTTAAGTAACATTTGTACGTGTGTAATGAAATGATCTTTTTCCTTTGTAAAATTATTGTGAAATGTATGGTTCATTTTTTTTCTCGGTGAATGGTAATAAAAGATGATTCGTCGTTTCTCTTCAATCTCTTCTACCCCTCCCCTTCAAACAATTATAGCCTGTGACGTCGAAACGTGTCTCAGATCAGACGGCCGTAAAAAAGTTTTAAATTAGGATTTGGATTTTAGAATTTTCACCAACTATACTCCGTGTAAGCAATAAATGTTTATTTTCATTGTGAAATTTGTTTAGGTAAAACGTTTTAAAAATAATTACGACACAATTGTTATTGTAATTTATATTTTGTACTCTCGTCTTTATTAATAATCATCGCTCAAAAACAAACGCTACACATCCATTAGTCCAATTATTTCATTTTACAATATAAAAATAGATTGATAGGTATGTATTGCTATTGATGCCGATGTTGACCTAATATTTAAGTTAGATTAAGTCCTCGGACTTTGACGAAGCCATTAAACGCATTTCTAACGATAAATCAAGTTAAAAGTAAAATTATTGTAATTATGTAAATATTATATATATCATAATGGTATTTACTCATATTTTACAAAATAACAATATATTCCCTATATGTACAATTATTTCTTATATAAGTTTATAAGTTAATAGTAATTTCAGATCAAATTGTTCCTATACGCTATGTATAGATAGTAAACAATGTATTAGTTTCACAATAATGTTCATCTTTCCAGTCTGAGCACAAATTTTCGAATAGCAAAGTGCTCCGTCGATTTTTACATGTACATGCCATTTTTTTGATAGGAAATCATGAATAACATTATGTTTGTCTTATATTTGACATGTTTTACAATTTACGTAGTAGGTTTCTTTCAATATGTAAGGAAAACTATTTAAACATTGCAAAATACTGGTAAAAATTTTGAAATACCCGACTCGTATACAAAAATCGAATATTGCTGTTTTATTGTAATTTCAAAAATAATAACGTACAACACATTCTGATTAATTTTAAACTATAAATAAATCGTAACGTTATTTTCCTTTATATATATATATATATATATATATATATATATATGTATTATACTAGCTGAATTACTCGGCTTCGCCCGTGAACAGTTAAAATTGTATTGCTTCGTTTCTAACAAAAATCGAATACCAACTTTTTTTTTAATGGATCTAAATTTCGAATTTTGTTCAAATTTTTTCGATTTTTTCCACTTACAATGAGTGATGACGATTTATGAATCTCGGAACGAGATGGGCCCTCCTCAGTCATCCACCCCTAAAATTGTACGAAACAAACTAATTATATATACTCATTACTCGATTAAAGAACACGTTAAATTGCATTGATTTTATATTGTATGATAAAGTATACAATATATTATCCGATATTTATAGTGAAACTTAAAAATTTGTACTAAATCCAACTTGCATTTAAATTAATGTTCGGTTCTGTTCGAAAATCGAAATCATGATTGGAAATATTCGAACCGAACTAAACATATCGAACCTTGAAAACGAAATTTAAACTGAATTTGTCGAAAAAAAAATTCAATTAAGGTTTAATAAATAAAATAGAATTTTTTCTATTCGTTTTAGATTAAAAGTAATATTTCCGCCGATCCGTAGTAAAACGAATTTACAAATATTTATTATATTATCGATCGGCCTGTTTGTTTTCAACGTCAGAAGTGGGCAACTCTGAAAATTCAAAACCTACACCATTCATATTCCAATACCAATTTTAACGTACCTATGATATGTAAATCAATAACAATAATATTCTCTTGTATTTATAATGTAATTTAGTAGGTACTATAATACCTATTATCTTATGAATTAATTATTAACTAATTTAATTTACTTTTAATTCTATTTAGTATACTTTGTTGTTTAAAATATTTTAAAATTTAAATCCTTTAAACTTCGCGTTCGATATTTAAACTAAATAGTTCGGTTCAGTTCGGGTTCGGTTCGACCTCAAAAATCTGCGTTCGTGACATCACTAATGTTAAATACACGATACATACATGAATGCACACCTATTACATGGAATATAATGGCATTGGCTTATCCCATTTTATTGGGGAAAACGAGTGTTGCCTGCATTATGAAGTATGTACCTACACTCTGTACTCATAAATCTTAACGACTACTTGGCTAAAAAATTCTTTCCTCGTCCTGCGGCCTCTCTCATCTCTCAATTCGGCCCCGTATGTAAATCAACGAGATGCGTACAATATTGGAAAACGATTATTAACGAAACCGCGGTGATATTACAATATATTTTTCATTATAAACTGCGATAACAGGTATATAATGGCTAATACCGATGCTATATTTTGTTATTATTATTATTATTATTATTTTTATTATTGATTGCCTGTTATAATTAATAATGGAAGCGTTTTAAACAAGCTTATCGGACTTCTCTTATCTGCCGCAAAATCCTTATGGGTAAAAGTCTCTGTTTTCCACCACCGCTGACCGGTCGACGCGGCCGACCGTCCGACCGATCGCTGCATTTCGCGCTGTGCAGTATACCACCAGCTAACTAGTGGACACACACGTTTCACGATCTACAGGCACGAATACGAATTTATATTCTCATCGTTTCAACAAACGGACGCGTTTCATAATTTTGCCGGATTTCCGTACAAGCTTCGTGAAAAGTTAACGAGACAAACGGCCGGCCGAAACATGGTTGTTTGCAACAAGCCCAAGGTGGAGAAGCGCAAGCAGATCAGCGTCAAGTCCATCGCGGACGTCGAGGACGTGGTGGCCATGAAGAAGACGTTCAACCGACACCTGCACTTCACGCTGGTCAAAGACAGGAACGTGGCAACCATCCGGGATTACTATTACGCGTTGGCGCACTCGGTCAGGGACAGTCTGATTTCCCGATGGATCCGGACCCAGCAACACCAGTACGCTGTCAACCCAAAGGTGAGTACAGCTACAACGATTTATCCACAATAATATCAATAGCGGCGCGCGATATCGTTTCTATTAAAATTCCCTACACGGTACTGTTATTATATAATCAAACCGATGTCCCGTCGTCCCCTTATATACGAACCGTTCGTAATTTATAATTTCAAATTGAAATCCTTTTGAGCACTCGTACATTTGACTGAATGTCGATTCGAGTTGAACGGCGCGCGGGGGCGTATTCTACATTCGAAACGGATGAATTGCGAAAATAATTTGGAGTGGAGTCGGATTTTTCTAATTAATATTGTGTTAAGAATGAGATTATGTGAACGCACTCCGCATAACGACTAGAGCGTCGATGCAATTAACAGATTTCGTCAGAAATTAAATTTTGAACGTTCACATAAATATTTGTGTATAAAATACTGATTTTTACTTATTGTAAAATGTACTAATATATGTGTTAGGAAACGTTACGCGCGGTATTATATTTTTAGACTCTAAATACAATATGTAGGTAATCAATAGTCAATGCTATATAAATTTTAATAAATTTAAAAAGATCTGTAGTTTTTAATCAAAATCGCATCACCAAATTTTAAACACTTGAAAAATATTGCGCCATAGATTTGTAAATATCATTTGTAAAAAAAAAACGTTAAAACGTAAAATATATGTAATAAATGTTTTATTAAAAATTCAAAAAATTTTAAATCGTGAATTTTTTAGTAATTTTTTTTTTTTATTTATTAAATAAAAAGAAACTCAATTTTATGACAATCTAGTGTTGCAGGTAATTTTATTCGCTTTTTCCGTCGCTTTTTCCAGAATTCAATCTGAAACCTATAAAAACACTCGTGTGAAATTATTATTTTTTTAATATTTATATATTTTCAGAAATCTCAGTAAAGCTTGTATACTAAATTTCAAACTGATTCAAATTCATTTGATATTTAGTTTAATTCGTAAAACGACTTATTTAATTAATTTTGGAAATGAAATTACCGACATTTCCAAAATAATATATTTGACCCAAAATTGTTCGAAAATCATTTCCCGTATATATATATATATATATATATATAATATAAAAATACATGTAATTGGTAACGTTTCAAGTGTTTAGCGAGGAATTTTTTTTTAACTTAAACAAAAAGAATTCGATGTCGTTGTTGTAAAAATTATAGATGTGTACAGTTTTACTCATTTTAGCAAATATTCGGTAATTGTTCGCTTATAGGCTTACGAAAACAACTGGGAAAATAAAGTAGAAAATATAATCGAAAATTTAATCTTGTCAAGTCATAATTATTGCGGAAATAGGTTTAAAAATAATTGTATTAAATAATAATATTATTTAGCTTTGATTTAACATATTATACTTACCTGTTATTTATACAGTAATTATCATTATATAAAATAACAGTTGTAAATTTTATAATATTATATTACGCATCAAACGATTTTCAAATAAAAACGATAAAATGCATACCAAAAACGTTTTTGCTGACAGTGTATTCTCAAAAAGAATCAAAAAAACGCGTTCAAAAAAAAAAAAAAAATGTTTTATTATCGGAACGGTTACATATTTCACTCGTAACAGTCGACAATATTCAATTATAAGACATAAAACAATATACGTTCACGATATTTAATTTAATATGAATCGTTTCATTATCACGACGAATACCTACGATCAATATTTTCAAAAATAAATTTTTCAATTTTCGTAAACACTAAGCGAGAATAATAATTCAATACGCACAGAGCCAGAGTAGGTATTTAGAATTTTTGCGCTCCCAGACTTGAAATTGATGATGCCCACCGTCAAAATCGCAATAATATTACACTTTTTTCATCGATGATTGTTGATTGATGTACATATGATTTTTTTAAATTACTCTATTTTTAAAAAATATAAAAAATCCTTTTTTTCCCAATATCCTTATTTTCAAAATACTGTTTAAATTGTTTGGGGTAATATATTTATTATTCAGCACGTAAATTGAAGACAAAATTGGAGTTTTTTTTCTTACCCTGTTAAGTTCAGAAGAAAATAATCCTAAAAACTATGTGTAATAGAATTAAACGGCATAGATATATTAGCTAAAATCAAGCTTTATGCCATTTTAAGTTTAAACGTTACCTATTTTTACCGTCAATTATTATTACTATTGCTGACAACAAATGCAATAGTGATTCACATCTTCCCTTACATTTCCCCATTCAAACAATAATATTTATTTTAATAATTTAAAATTTTTATACAATTTTACTTAAATATTTTCTGCCCTCAGGCACGTGCTTATCGATAAGTTCCTCTCGCCCCTAAACACGTCTCTGAGTAAACTGTTAAATTTTAACGCTATAAACGTTAACGTCTGAATAAATACCACCGTATGTCAATTATTCTGTACCAATCAATTATTCGGATATTAGATATGCATGTGTACCATGTTTGTAAAATGAGAAAAATGTACTCGTATCTCGTTTGTATAATATCATTTCGGACATGTATTTTGTAACATAAATCATGTAGCACGTCTATAACCAGTATCGATGGATG
Source organism: Slavum lentiscoides (assembly GCA_032441835.1). Classification (NCBI taxonomy): domain Eukaryota; kingdom Metazoa; phylum Arthropoda; class Insecta; order Hemiptera; family Aphididae; genus Slavum; species Slavum lentiscoides. Next base: position 7,761,411 of record CM063718.1, on the reverse strand, counting down.
ACTTAAAGAACATGCTAAAAAGTAAAAATACATTTTGAACTTGGACAATTATATAAACTTATAATAAACTGAAGCGGACGAGCGTAGAATATATTATTATAAAAGTTTACATTATTACGTACCAATTAATTCTATTGAATTATTTTTTTTTTTTTAAATCACTATTTTGTTTCGATAATTAAACAAGTTTTAAGTACAATTATTAGTTATTGCAAATATATAACGGTAAAATGATTTTTATGATATAGATAGTGTACCTTTACGATAACACAAAATATTGAAAATATTATGTTATATATAATAATTTTAATAAAATAAGTGCATTCTAATCTCCTATAGTATTTTATTTCGAACTGTTTGATTTATTCATTAGAAAAAAAGTAGAATAATAATTTCATTCACAGTTGAAATATATACTAAAACCATAAAAATCAAAAGAAAATTTTTAAAATAACATAAAAAATAATATATTTATGTACGCTTATACTTTATAGCAATTATAATATTTTATTCTACTTTTTTTTTTTTTTTTTAAATTACATTTAACACTTATATACTCGTAGAAATGGATCGTATACTCACAGATATCCCGGGATATTTTTAATTGAATACGATTTTCTCGAGAAATCTACTAAATGTTTGAACAACTGCTGGAATACAATATATCCCGAGTTTAATAATTAATACATATTTTTTACTAATATTTTTACTCAACACTGTCGTAAAAAAGCGAAAAAAACGCGACTGTAACGAAACATAACTACTACGCTATTGTTTCGATTATTCTTGAAATACTTGCAAATAAAACTGTACTGCCGTGGATAAGAATTACGTGTGTTATCTTCATTTTACTTTCGGTTCATATGATATTACATATATATTAAAAACAACGGTATTTTTCTTACGCGAACGATAATACGAGTAACACACGCGCAGTTTAAACTGCCGTCTGTTTAGATATTTAAAATAATAAAGTAAGTACTTATAATATTGTGGGGCTCCTATTTCGACAGAGATCTTTTTGTAAAACGTAATAGTGGTTACCTACATAACTTTTATAAATTATTCTCAGTGTTCGAGACTTATAAAATTTGCATATCCATACCGAACGTTTAGTAAAACATAACAGAGTAATATGTATAATATATATATATATAAAACATGTTTCAGAATGTATATATAGTGAGTTTATATGTGCAATTTTATTTCGCATATTTTTTGCATATTCCGGAGATTTTGTTATGTAAAGACATAATTTGCTATTTTCGAGCTTATTTTACATATTTTTTATGAACATTGGTAAAAAATTTAATTTTCACTTTTAATGAATGATTAAATGAATATATACGTATTAATAATACTACCGCGCCAAGGTTTTTGTTATTAAATCTATGGTTAGGATAAAAGCTACTGAGGAAATGTTTTTAATTTATTGTACATTTGTACCTGACATGTCTGCAGGAACTTACCTAAAATATAAAGCAATTAATTCGTTCATATATATATATATATATATATATACGGACTATATTTTATAAATATGTTATATATAAGTACTTAATATTATTATAAAATAACAATTTTTTTTTTTTATACATATTTTACAATTTTAAAAGAGCATAATACAAAAGAGAAATATTTCAATGTTCTTTACTACTATAAGTCCTGAACTCTCCAGATTATAGTAATACCTTATTATTAGTTTTCGTTTAATTATTTTACTCATGAAAATAATTACATATTTGCATAACAAAATAGTAAAAACAAAAAAATTAAATAAATAAAAGAATAAAAGGATATGTGAAAGAAACAGAAATTAAAAATAAAACTATAATTTAATACTCGTAAATAATAAATTTGTATATTATATATTTCCTTATACAATACCTAATCGCTGCATCTATATACGCATAAATCTATGCATAAATCACTTTAAATCAATAGAACGCACTAATATTATTTTCTACTTAACGTAAAACATGTGTATATACATTATACATATATATATATAAATGCATATTTTTATTCAGCTTCGTCCAAAAATTGGAATAACAATTATTGATTAATTAATAATTTTTTTCGATGTAAAGTTATGAGATTGTTACCATAATTCAGTTTACGAGTATAGAATGATTGATGAGCAAGTTATACAGTGGATTTCACTTATTTGTGCTGAAATTTAGGTTTAAAATATATTAAAGGTACTTATTAAAATTTTAGAAAAACCGAATAAAACATTGTTAATTAAATATTCGTGGATATTTCTCTATATGTATTTAAGTTGTTTAATTAAATATCTAATTTTGATACACCAGCTAAATACACTAAACCAATAATATTATTTTTATATAACGTTAATTAAAATCGCGCAATTATAATACCCATACTCGGAAATGATATTGTCATATTGATTATATGCCCATCCGTATATCAATATTATAATAATCGTGTTAATATCGTAAAATATAAAGGGAATTTTAATTTCAATCGACTATAATAACATTTAATTAACAACGTTTGAAATAGAAATGTTAGTAGGCATATGAAAATAAATGTATTTTGTTGACATTCACTTTAGTATAGGTACGTTATTCAATTATAATTCAGATGCAAAGAATGTATTTAACAATTTAAAACACAATCAATGCATTTGGTCATTATTATATAGTTTATTACTTAATAATAATTCTCACTTGTTTTATCCGCTATAACTGTTCTTCTGTATGCGTAAAATGTTTTTAATCTACATTTTATCTTATATAATAATTTTTATTTTTTAAACTCAAATTTTGCCTTTTTTCAAAATGTTATCTCAACGTCATTTTTTCTTAATTTTACAAATAATTTTAATGTTTATAAAAGATATATATATATTTATATGTACAATTTTATTATCCCAGTTGAATTGTCAAAAAATAAAAATATTTTTTTCGTCCACGGTACGTGGTTAATGACTTTTAACCTTGTTGAAGGTGATTTTATAAATATACGATACACAAGTATCTGGCAGCAATGTGAAGAAATCATCGTTGCACAATACTTTATCAACACAATATAGTGCCATCGCACGTATATTACAATTGTGTTTTTATACTAAAACCAAAATAAATACACTAATTTTAATATTGAAAATACGAATCAACTTTTGTTCCAATTGTACCCATAAAACCTATAATCAATTTAAAAATATACCTAATATATAATTATTTATTATTTATATATATATATATATACGAGTACATAATTTAAATCAATTTATTACAAATTTTTGTTAACAATTAATATATCCCGCAAATTTCCCAGTTTGTACTACATAGCGCTTTATTTTTTTCCAGTGAATAAAAGTTCTGCGTTTATATTAATTTATAACTCTTTATTGGTACTTGTATCAAAGTTTTGAATGCGTGCTTAAAATAACATTTATACTTCAAATGCCCTTCAATATTCGTTGACCGCATAGTGTTGTTTATAATAATTTATTTACTCGTATATACCTACGCGTGTACTCGTTTGTATGTAAAAAAAAAAAACACCTGTTTTCAATCCTTAACAAACCCAATATTATTAAATATTTAAACCGAACTTTATATAATTTATTAGTTATCAAACAAATTTACCTACATTTATAATATGTACAAACACATATAAATATTATTATTATTATTTTATACATTATATTGATATTGACGAATAGTACTGTATACGCTGATATCTATACGAATACAATTTAATTGGAAAATTCAAATCGTTATAAATTCAGAGTTTTGTGACTATAATATATTGACACCGTCGTGAATATATATATATATATCGGATTTTCGTTATTATCGCTCTTAATGACTTTTGAACGCGCTCGAACTAATTATTGTTCATTTAATTTTAATATATATCATCCAGTACGTATATGAAAATGAAATCTTATTTCTTATACAATAGTTATCCATAGACGTGCGTTTAATCAAATAACAACTGACGTCATTGTTGATGTGGCGGTAATAATTACCAAAATGATATTGTGCCCGAAACAGGTGGAATTAATTTTTTTTTGTAGGTAACGCGTTTATAAAAATATATTGTTCCACATATATTTGCGTATACGTAATAATTTTTTTTTTTTTTTAAATCGCTTTTTCTTTGAATTTGAAATTCTATTTACAAACCACGAAACTAGAAACTCATTTTCAATGTTTATTGAATTCTTCGTTCGTTATATTTTTATAATAAAATTACGGATGTAATGCGAACTGCGATTTCTGCGCTATATTATCATATACCTACACCAGTGGCGTCATTTCAGTTTTCGAAAGGGGAAGGCAAATATAACTATTTCCCACTTACGTCTAGCTCAATACAATTTCTATTTTACATGATTTTAAAATTTTCGTGATCATAGGCACGAATCGCCCGATATATACATCTTTTTTTTATTACTTCACATATAAAATAAAATAATACATACATATAAATAATACGGGTTAATCTTAAACGTTTTTCAATTAAATATTTATTCGTATTTTACTCGATTACCTATCAATACAAAAATATTGTAATGTTTTATTAAAATTTTTAAATTATTGGTTAAATACATTTTTTTTTTTTTAAATAGTTTAGAAAAAATATATATATTGAAAATCGAAATCAGCTGATAGTGACAATAACGGTAATAATAATCGAATAGGCATCGAAACCTTATATGTTATACAATTAAATAATATTAAATTATAAATAATTCCCATACGTGTATTCGTGTTTTATTAAGTACGCAAAAATAATGAAATTATTTTTACATATTCGTTTTATATTTTTTTTTTTTTTAGTTTTCCGTGTCGAAACAGATATTGTCGTTGTGTAATAATACGATTGTATAATATTACGCGTTTAAACTGTATCATCTATATAACTACACATGTAGTAGTACAAACATATTTATTATAGTTTGGTAAATATAGATTGCACGCCGCTCTCGTTTATATCCTGTTGAAACCTTCTGCCAAATATTTCGTCCTACTAAAAATAAACGTAGAAAAAAAAAAAAAAACGTATTGTTCGGTGCCTATCGAAAAAAGGCGAAATTATTTTATACCAACACAATTTCTTTCGGTTTTTAAACCGATCAAAATTAAAAAATACCTAGAACAAAACGAATACCTGTTTAAATTATTTGTAAAATAAAAATCATAAAATATATTATACGATATTTCGCGCTATACTCGTCGACACTGTGTCGTGCGCAGCAAACCCGGGTGGCGGGGAGGCGGCCCTTCCCCGGTGAATATGTTTTCGTCGCGTCTCTTTGAATACAATAACTACACGGTGTGGCGGCTCACATATTTTGTTAATCACAATTTTCTTTTCAAGTGCTATCCGAGAAACCGCAGTGGACGCAAAATCATCATTTTTAAACAAATACAGAGAAAAATGGAAGTTTCAAATAATAATAATAAAATTTCGTAATAGACGCATATGAAATAATACGTATATAGTATTGAAAATCAAAAGGTTTTTTAAACGTTTTTATAATAAATTAGTATCGTGTGTACACTCAATTTTATTTAATTATTATGTATACGATTTTGATTGTTAATAATTTAAACATTTTCCCGGAGCCCGAATAATTTTTTTTTTACTCTTTTACATTATAGTAAAATTAGCATTTAGAATATAAAATTGTAACAAAACTTCCACATTTTTTACTCCTTTCCGAGGCTAAAAATTAAATGTCTGAAATAATAAACTTATAACGCTTTGTGTATACCTTTCCAAAAATTTCAAATAATTGTACCTATAAAATAAAAATTTAAAAACAAATTATAATTAATGTAGTGCATTAGTATTTACGAATATTATTATTAATGATGTTTCAAATAACGCAACAGACGCGTGGGTATCGTTTAATAATAATTGAATATCGATCCGTAAGAGAATAAAAACGAGTCCCTAAAAATATCGCCGTGAATTTCGACCGCGTATCATAAGCGTATATGAAAAATTCCATATTATTATAGCGTTTTCTGATAGTATAGTTATATAATAATATACCTAATTCAGAATTTCGGTGTGTTCTTCTGTGGTGTGTGTTATCCGAACGAGTGCGCATAAAAATAAAATATAATACGATGAAAATTACGCAGTGCAACAGATGGAAAACGGCAAATAAATACCTATTCAATATTCAAATTTTCGTTTGGTCTTAACCGGGTATAGGGCGTTTGCCCTACCTCGTCCCTTTCCCTCTCAAACGCCGCCACTGACATCTAACCACCCACTACTGCAACAAATAATACATGCGGGATGTGCGCATAATCTCCGGGGTGCAAAAGGATGCACTTGCAACCCTGGAATTTTTGTGAAGGGTGTAATACAATAATTTTGACTACCCCTAAATTGTCTATATTTACAGTGTATAAATACATATGATGACAACGGTAATAATAGATGTCATGAAACATATTATGATACCCGTACCGATTCTCGGTTCTCGATTTTATGTAAACCGTTATTCTTTAAATCCATGTTTTTACCATTACCCCCCTCCCCCTATAGTGACGTACTCTACTCTTCCTAATTCTTAACTAAGTTGTAATCGCGTGTATCTTTTTAACGGAGATGGTGATAGTGTGATACCGCGGGATCGCGAAAATCGTCGTATGATTTATTATAGTAAAAAAAAAATTATTGCGTTAAGGAACTACTATATGGGATCGAGTACAAAGCGGTGAATTAACTTGCGAGCGAAACGAGCAGTTTTGCAGAGACTGTGGTAGGTAACTTTACTGAATCGTTTTGCACGCCCCCGGCCGAATTTTAACGAAATTACGCGCTATAATATGGACGTCAGTGGCGGTTATATCTGTTTTGAGATGGGAGGCGAACTCAAACTCGACGGTGAGCTGACGGCCTCCCACCCCGATCATAGATTTCAACCCTCCGCCACCTCACCTTTATCGGTACCTATTATAAGTGGACGACTCAAATCGATTACGGAAAATACGGATAATTTAGATATTTTTAATTGAAAAAAAAATCCACGTCCTCTTCGTCCATTAACGCTTTTTGAGCGGGCTTGCAGTATTCAAATCACGCCGGAACATATATATATATATACCCGACACTTGTTTAGACCGGGAAAAAAAAAATGATTTTCATACAAATGAATATATGAATGTGTACCACTTATTATTTTATAATATTATGTAGCCAGTAGGTAATAAAGTGACGAAAACTCCAAGGGGGGTGGAGGAGCGATCCACCTATCGCCCAGATCAGGGGCGTATTTATGGGGGAGGCTGATGGAGCTCCAGCTCTCCCCCGAAATTTTAGGAACTTTCTTTACCAATTTCTATGCCCTATAGCTATAGGACGTAATATTTTTAATAAATTCCTAATATGTAGTTGTTTTTAAAATGTTGAGAATTTGGTAATTTGTCCTATTTTTAAGACTTGTATTAGAATTTAGAAATAATTCAACAATGATATTTACTCAATGTCTCAGCCCCCTCTCCCCAAAAAAAAAAATTTCTAAATACGCTCCTGGCCCAAATGTCCGCCTGCACTGGTGAGTGGTGGACGTGCGCCACTGCCTGGCCACGGACTGAGATATACCGAGATGTATTATGTATATATCAGTCCGTGTGCCCGGCTGACAAAACCGGCGTATAACGAATTCGCGTGGAATAAAAAAAAAAAAAGTACATATACTTAAACGATATTTCGTACCGTGCGTCGGTGGTACTACCTACTATATAGGTGAACACTGTGTCAAAAGCGGCGGCGGCGGCGGCGGCGGCGGCGGTTGAACATATTATATTTTCGTATACCGCCGCCGCCGCCGCACCCGGTCACTATTTTAACTGTGGCGACTGCCACACGCGCAGCAGTCGTGTTCTGTAAACGGCGCGTGTGGCACCGGAGAAAAAGATTATAACATAAAAGGAGCCGTGCGCCCGACGTTCGTCCGTCGATTTCGCTGGCAGTTCGCGTCGGTTTGAATCGTGCAGTTCGTCGCGCGCGTTAGTGTGTTTTACTCGGCACGGAGGGTTGGGATAGAAAAAAAACGAAAATCCGGCATAATATTATTATTATTATTATTACTACGGTATATTATTAATTGTCGGGCACAAGTCCGTCATGGCGAAAAACGTCGAACAGCTCCGGAAACAAATCAGCGTGGCGTCCATCGCCGGTCTGGAGGACGTGATCTCGATGAAAAAATCGTTTAACCGACACTTGCACTTCACGCTGGTCAAGGACAGGAACGTGGCCACGTCCAGGGACTATTTTTTCGCGTTGTCCTACATGGTCAGGGACAACCTGACGTCCAGATGGATACGCACTCAACAGCACTATCACGAGATCGATCCGAAGGTGAAACGCGCGCGCGGTGCTCTGCGTATAACAATAAACGAGAAACGAACGAAAAGAAGATAAAGGCTTTTTCGTCTTGACCTATATAAACGTTTTTTTTTTTTCAACGCGTTTTCTATAAATATCTATTATACCGAATGCAGCTCTCGTCATCGGAACGGCGTGACGACCAGTGGCGTAGATACGATTTTTTTTTTCTTTTCTGAATGGGGTTCAAACGAAATTTCGAAATAAAAATATTATATTTAATTAGATTTATTGAGTATAATTTTTAATGGAAAGAATCGCCTCCCTCCTTTGTAATATTGCAAAACAAAGTCGACGTGTGCAGTTCACGTCAAAAAACTTCCAAGAGATGAATAATAATAATACACTCGACTCGGTTTAAGAAAAACTATCGGATTTTCTCCTACAAAATTTTATAACTTTTTCTGCAATCCAATAAAAACAAAAACCAATATTTCATATACATATATATTATTTATATCTTGCAAGTATAATGAGGGGAGGTGAAACCCCTCGCAACCGTCTCGTATCTACACCACTGGTGATTATCTGCAGTGTTGGGGAAATTACCTATTTTTTTTTTTTTTTTAACTAATAAAATTACGTTACAATTTTGGGGAGAAAAAACAAATTCCACAGAACAACTGCTGCTGCTGCTGCTGCTGATATTATAATGTATAGTAACAATTTACAGAGTATTAAAAAAAAAAAAACATTAAACCGAACCGAATGAAAACACAAAAACGCTTTGGACTATTTTATATAGATATCCTAAAAAAAAAAAAGAACATATTTCAACGCGGAAATTCACCAGTAAAATATAATGTCATTTACTTGACTGTTTGCTATTATTTTTAATCGATATTACCGAATTTTGTGATATTGTAAAAAGAAAAAAAAATCTAACTCGTATATTATAATCAAATTATTCTCGATAATGCGCCATTGCGTTACTATCAGAAAAGAAGAAAAAAAAAGGTAGCGAGCCGCGGGGTGTTGTCGCTCAAACGAATTACTTGGATAAAGATTTCAGAGCGCAGTATATTGTTATCACTGTAAGTTTGAAAGCAAAGGACGGTAATCTATGGATTCGATAAAAGGGATTCTGAGCGGAGTTTCGGTGTACCTAATATTCTGGGTATGTTATAACTTGTAACTTATAAGTTATAACCAAAAACTAACCGGTAATTTCGACGAAATCGCGTTTTTACCGTTTTTATGTAATTTTTCGATAGTTTTTTTTTTTTTTTAATTATATTTTTATGCGCTTTTGAGAAAATCGAAAAATAAAGTACCGACTATAGATGCGATTAGCCGTACCGTAAACAAACCGTGACTGTACAAAGATCGCAGCACTCGTTCTGGTAGAATTTTTGAGTGTACAAAAGAAAAAAAAAGCCGCATCATCGTTAAACCAATATATAGATTCCGCACAGAATCTAAAACAATTTCGTTATCAGTAATATTTGTAACTCCCCGAGACTGCGAATGGTACCTATATTTGATTGGAAAATCACGCTATATATTTATACGCGTTTAAAAGAAATCGTTTTTCCTCCAATATAACGTTCTTCGCGTACCTAGTCGTTTGAAAATAAAATTCGCGTCGACATATTATTGAAATTACTACTGTTTGGATATTGTTCCGCGCGTATGTAAATTTACCGGAAAAAATGGGTTTTGTATAAAATTATTGTTTTGTTTACTGCCGCTATTCGCTGGAAAATAATCAAAAAAGAAAAACCAATTGCACGACGTCCTAATAGAATATATTTTCATTCGGCGTTTTCCAAAACCGCGTATTATTGCGGATTAATAATTATTAAATTAGACCGCGGAATCCTACGACGCGTTTCGCCCAAAAATTTCCGAGTTTAAACGTTATCGATTATTATTGTCGACGACAAATAGGTACTTGTATACCTAAGTAACCGCGGTGATTTTCATAACGTTTTCCCATTCAAATAACAATAATAATAATAATACAGGCACTTGTTTTAATGATTCAACCATTTTCAATCGATATCCTGCTTAACGTATCGTCCCTCCTCCCCGTTATTGCTGCCCCTAAATGTACTTCTCCCCAGTCTCTGGTATAAAGTCGTTATTGTCGACGGAAAAACGCTTTTTTTTCTATAATCGTGAGATCAAACGTTCAATCGATACGGTTTTTCACGTAAACCAGATAAAATTTATAGTGTATTATTATACACCTGCCAACTTCGTATTATAGGTACTTGTGTAGAGGCAATACTATAATGATAATCAGACGAGTCGTTTGCCGCCGAGCTGTATAGGTTATCGTTTCGAATAGTCCTTGCTTAAATTATACCATTGATTATAAACTCTACATATTTATAATCAATGATTATACGTAGGTACACATTTTTATTTTTTTTTTTTTACTATAACACGTTTTCACTCGATGAGTTATTGCAGATGTACCTGATCTATTCAACAGATTTATTACTACATAGGTACCTATTTAAATTAATCGCGGTCTAATCTACTACTGCAAGGGGGCACATTTATAAGAAGAGGTAAAAGATGACTCTCTTGGGGTACAGAGCTTAAAATCGTCGTGTTTTCATACACACACACACACACACTCCAAGCTTTAATATTATTTAAGATTTACTTTGTTAATAGAAACATTTTTTTTTTAATTTACAAACAGAGTAATACAAATAGAAATCGACGAATTCGGACAAACAAAAAAAAAAGTGTTTACTTACCTATGTATATAAACGTTGTCGAAAATAATTTATTCATTTTGAAACAACATATTATTATTATTATTATTATTATTTTTTTTTTTTTTTTTGAAAATAGAAATTTGATTAGTTTAAGACATTTGAATAATATAGCTCAGAGGTTCCCAAACTTTTTATGGTACGACTCGTATTGGAAACGTTTTAAATTTTGGCGACCCACAATAATCAATGATCTTCTTTTTTTTTTGCTTGTTGATCGTTGATCAGTTGCTCACGACAAAAAGTAGAAAATATACATATTATAGAACAGTAAATTTTATTTTTAAATTTTTATCAAAAAAATTTCGTAATTATTTATTTAGTTAGTAAAAAAAGTAATAATTAATGTCTAATATATTATTGAAATGCAGAAAATTATTTTATTTTTATCTTTATATATAATTGATGTGTATTATATAGTTATCTAATATTAAATAATATTAACGTACATATTTTTAAAAAAAAGTATTATTTAAAAATGTAACCCGACCCACTAAAAATATAATCGTGACCCAATTTTGGGAACCTCTGATATAGCTAGTAGTAGTAGGTAGGTACAACGAATTCTCATATTTCTCGCTAAGACGCTACCATAATATTTTATACGCAGCATAAGTGTTAGTGCACACAATTTTAGAAGTCCTGTAACTATCATGGGTACGTCGATAATAATTACTAATTAACAGTCTGTACTATAAAATATAGTTACTTGAAGATGTGATTACTACCTATTTGTTAAGTCAAGAAACACACGTTACACGTTATCTGATGAATCGCATATAATATGATCATCGAAAATCTCGAACTTTGCTTATTGTTATATAATATATCAAAAAAAAAAAAAATTAATCTTGAGCTCTGTATGGAGTATATTATTTTTTATCGAATAATGGATGTAATAGAACGCATTGGGTTAATAAAGCGATAAAAAAAATTATATATGATGTTTATAATATAATAGTAATATATTATTATTTGTACAAATATATATACTTAATTAATTGTTTAAAATTAGGATATATATATATATAATACAATAAACATTTAACTTTTAATCTATACAATTTATTATACACTAAAATTCCAATTTCAGAATCAATTTCACACTTTAACATTAGGTGCTATAGGTAAGTAGGTATTGGTCAATTATTAGGTGGTATTATAAGTATAGCAGGTATTATAAGTAGCTATTATTGGTGTTAAATAACAATTTATTTAAAACGTAATTTCGGAATATATTTTAAACGATATATTATATTATATGAATTAGGAATATTTAAAGGTAAAATATTTCGCCCAGATAACAAAAAAAAAAAAAAATACATTTTATTTCCTCTTGTTTAATTTTATATCAAAATCACTCATAAATGTATATATAATATATAAAGTTTCCGGACAATTTTACTATTGACACCTAATTGTATTTTTTTAAATTTTTTTGTAAATATTTCGTTTACATTTTAAATAATTCGCGTTAATAGGATGCTACACATCTCAAATAAACGACTAAAAACTGGTTTACGCGGACATAAAACACCAGGGCTATAATCAAAATAAAATGATCAAATTTTGGTACCACACTGAAAAGAACCTAATCTATGTAGTAGCGTTTTTTTTTTTTATAAAGTCATTTTAAATTAATTAATTAACTGTTAAACTTTTATGATTTGTGTTTTTTTTTCTACATATATAATACAAAATCGAAACAAGTTATGAAAAAATTAAAAACGCTGTGACATAGATTAAGTTCTCTTCTATGTAGTTCGAAAATTTGGTGTTTTTATTTTGATTGTAGCCCCGGTGTTTTATGTTCGCGCAAACTAGTTTTTACACAAAGTTACGGTAAATCGCATGTGTTTTACCATCAGTATAGCATCCTCTATTAAGAGTATTAGACAACAAACAATTATTTGGGATGGATCCCAAATTACATATAAGTATAATAAAAATATGTCGTATATGCGCGTTTTAAAATAGACGACCATCGGACCACCTCGAAAATGCGCGCTATTGCGTTTAGAAAATTATTTATCCTATTAAATAAATGAAAAATTAATAACACTTTCGGTGAATGCGTTGTTGTTGGTTACCTTATATCGTTTTAAAATCTCATGATTATATTGTACACAATAAAGAGTTAAATAATTTAGTTTGATATTCAGTATACTGCTAAGAGCCTAAGACTCGGACGTCATTACCACTCTTTTCCCCGTTTGAATTTGTTACTAAGTAAATAGGTTTCAATTCATTCCGAGAGCGCGTATACGAGCTGAAGTCTGAAATTTTTTTCAATTTCATATATAATACATATAATTGTATAATACAATTTTTGCTAGCTTTCGACGTTTTCACGTCATTTTTAACGACGCGTTATTGTTAATTTTACTAATTGAAAATGTCTATATAGAAACTAAGGAAATAGATGCGATCATTCATAAAATAATGTGGGTAAAATAAAATAATTATTATACGAGAGTACGCATGATGTACTTACCTAAATTATTTAAGCGTTTTTAGACTTTCGGTAAATAACTGCACAAATAAATCAAATCGCCCGTCCACCAGGCGAAAATTTTTTTTTTTTTGATGCAACTTTAAAATTTTTTGCGACTTTTTAAGTGCATTTTTGATTTTTTTTCTTTGTATCGATTTTAATACTTTTTTATTTACTGCAACAGCATCTGAGCCGCGATTATTATACCTATTTATCAAGGCTTAAAATCGTGTGCAATTAATTCTACACTGCTGTTAATTAACGCGTAACTAATACGAAATTTTCAAGTGTAATGCCGATCGATTTACAATAATATTATTGGTATTAAATAATTATTAATTAATTATTCATTCGATTAATATTTCCTATTAATCGTTAACTTTAATTTTTATATTTATCAGTAAATTATTTTGTTTGAAAATATAAAAGACTGAATTTATTATAGTTTAAAAGACATTTGATATTATATAGACTATAGAGTATATAGTACGAATTTTAGAACCGCATATTTAAGTACTGCTCTACCTACAACTATGTTAGTTACATATTTTGATCTAATTAATAATAATCCTTAAAAACTATAAACAGACATTGAAAAAATAAATAAATTTTAGTATTTACATATTATATAAATATAATTTATAATGGAAAAACGTTACTAAAACAAAAAAATTAACTGGAAACACATTATGTGTGCGGGGGTATTTTATATATAAATATATATATATATATATATATATATATATATATAAATTATAAAAATAAAGGTGCAAAAGCAAGGCTCTACCTATAGATTTTCTTAAAGAAAAATGTGAAGAAGGGCTCTGAAATATTTTTAAGAGAGAAAATAGTGTACTTTCCGTTTCCCCGTGTCCCTTTTTGGAAAATAAATTGGCCAATTCAAACACTAGATTAAGATCCATTAAATATTATACTTATTATACTATTCATTCCATTTTTTAAATTCTTTAAGTATTCCGCAGGTTAGACGGTCAATATAAAGTTTTTTAAAACCCATAAACCGGTTGAACTGCAAATATCAACTTGGAATAATAATTTTTCATATTTCATTACCTAATTATACAAATGTATAGTAAAATTTTTTAATTTTTAAACTCCTCATACACATTTAGGCTTAGCGATTATATATAAACAGCCGCTTTTTAAAAACCACCTATCATTACAAATAGGTGATAAAATATTATTTTTCAGAAGTTCAGTAAGAAGTTAAAAATTGAATTTACGATTAATTATTTATTATTGTTGTTGTTTTTAGCGTATTTATTATTTGTCTTTGGAGTACTTGGTCGGTCGTTCTCTTCAGAACACCATGATCAATTTGAGCATTCAGAGCAGTGTCGATGAAGCATTGTACCAAATGGGATTAGATATTGAAGAACTGGAAGATCTCGAAGAAGACGCAGGTTTGGGAAATGGCGGTTTAGGTCGTTTAGCTGCTTGTTTTCTCGACTCTATGGCCACTCTAGGCCTTGCAGCTTACGGTTATGGCTTAAGATACGAATATGGTATATTTGCCCAGAAAATAGTCAACGGTGAACAGGTAAATTTCAATATACATTCTATATAGTTTAAAACATAACACCGTTTTATATTAAATAAAAATCAATGACAGATTGAAGAACCAGACGATTGGCTTCGTTTTGGAAATCCATGGGAAAAGGCTAGACCCGAATATATGTTGCCTATTCATTTCTTCGGAAAAGTACTTGATACACCAACAGGCAAAAAGTGGATTGATACTCAAGTATGTAATATTATTATTGTTATTGTTTTTATTATTATTATTATTATTATTATTATTATTATTATTATTATTATTATTATTATTATTATTATTATTATTATTATTATTATTATTATTATTATTATTATTATTATTATTATTATTATTATTATATTGAATGTTCTATAATAATAGGTTGTGTTTGCAATGCCGTATGACAATCCAGTACCTGGATACCAGAATAATATTGTTAACACCATGCGATTATGGTCTGCCAAATCTCCCGTTGAATTCAACTTGAAATTCTGTAAACAAAAATTAATCAAAACATACGTATTTATTTATTTATTTATTTATTTATATATATGTTGTTTTTAGTCAACGATGGCGATTACATTCAAGCTGTTCTCGATAGGAATTTAGCCGAAAACATCACTCGTGTCTTGTATCCCAATGACAATTCATTTGAAGGCAAAGAGTTGCGACTAAAACAAGAATATTTCATGTGTTCAGCTACGCTTCAAGTAAAATTTAATTTATTATCAAAATATAGTTACAAATTTAGTGCAACGCATTCAGTATATTGTATTAACAATAATTTTGCTTAGGATATTATTCGGAGGTTTAAAGCATCTAAACAAGGCACACAACCACGTACAGATTTCTCCCAATTCCCAGACAAAGTCGCCATGCAGTTGAACGACACTCATCCCGCACTGGCCATTCCTGAATTGATGAGGATCCTTATTGACATCGAAGGTCTGTCGTGGGATACTGCATGGGATATTACTGTAAAAACTTGTGCGTACACCAACCACACCATTTTGCCTGAAGCTTTGGAACGGTGGTCAGTGGCATTGATGGGTAGCATATTGCCAAGACATATGCAAATCATATACCAAATCAATTTCTTGCACTTACAAGTAAATAAAATAAAATAAATTATACCTATATATATAACAATAAATGTTTGTTATTTTATGAAAATTTCATTTTATTTTCATAGGATGTGCAAAAAAATTCCCAAATGACATTTCGCGTATGAAGAGAATGTCATTGATTGAAGAAGATGGTGATAAGAGAGTAAACATGGCCCACTTATCTATTGTTGGATCTCATGCTGTCAATGGTGTAGCTCGTATTCATTCAGAAATCATCAAGAATGACCTGTAAATATTATCGTATATTTTATATTATTTCTCATTATACATATATTCTCATATATATATATATATATATATATATATAATATGACACCCAGTTTTTAAAAATAATAAAAATTTTAAAAAAGTTTTAGCAGTTAATATATGTAATACCAACAATTATGTACCTAATAATTTAAAACAAATTGTTTTATTCTCGTTTCAGATTTAGAGATTTTTATGAGTTGACACCAACAAAGTTCCAAAACAAAACGAATGGTATTACTCCGCGTAGATGGTTACTCCTCTGCAATCCCAATTTGTCAGATATCATTGGAGAGGTATTACATATACATAATTCATGGCTTAAAATTGTTTGTAGTAGCACACACACTATATGTGTAGTGTCTAGTCTATCTAAATTTAACCCTCATTTAGCGCAGCTATACGAGTATATTGACTCAAAGAAAGAAATAAGCATAATACAGTACACCCCAATGCTGTTTTGCAAGAATGATTTCGAGGATCTTCCCTGAAACCACAGAAAATATTTATTTTGTTGAGAATAGAAGTACAAAAGTGTGTTTTTAACTACATTTAGAAAAGTATTTAATATTTATGTATTGTTCCCGAGTAAACAGTGGATCTATTCGTCATTTTTTTATTTTCTAATTTTTATTATCTATTTCAAAAAAAACTCGAGTTTAATAACGCAAGTCAGTTCAGTTTTTAATAACAAGTTTTTGATTATATATCAACGAATCTAATATGAGTATAAAATATTTTACAATAATTAGACAGAATGACTGCTTTTCAAATTTTGTTTTGTTTTTAAAGGTGTAGTAATGCAGTACCTATAGTAATTGTGTATGTAACTTATGTATAGAATATAGCAATAGTTGTGAATTTGTGATATTAAGTAATACAACACTATAGGTATAATACCAGTAGAAAATTGTGTTTATAGACTATAGTTATACACAAAAATCAGTTAGGTAGTATAGGTTCATGGTTAACTAAGACTGAAAGACTTAAGACCTAAGACTTCTAAGCCTAGAAGGTTGTGTTCATTATAAATAATAAATAGGTTCCGAAAAGAATTACACAAGACATTCGTATACATATATAATATATATATATTACATCATAGTGTGCTATGTTCCTTTATTTTAAAATATTTCGATGGTGTGGAATTTCTACTAGGTGTGCAGCAACAAATACGTGAATTTTAAGCACTGACATACATATATTATTGAAAACTTATAAATAGGTATGCGATGTTCTAACGTTTTTTTAATAATAATTTAGAGAATCGGTGATAACTGGATCACACATTTGGAAGAGTTAACAAAGTTAAACGAGCTTGTAAATGATCAGAGCTTCATAGTAGACATACAAAAAGTCAAAGTAGAAAACAAAATGAAACTTGCTCATTGGCTGGAAAGTGAATACAACGTTAAAATAAACGTCAACTCGATGTTTGACATCCAGGTAATTCATATCATATTTTTTATTAGAACTTAAATAAGTATCTACTTCTCGAATGACGAATTTGTCTTACTATTGTACAATAACGATATTAATGTGTTATATAGGTTAAAAGAATTCACGAATACAAAAGACAACTGTTGAACTGCTTACACATAATCACCCAGTACAATAGGATTAAGAAAAATCCAGATGGCGTGTTTGTACCGAGAACAGTTATGATTGGTGGAAAAGTAAATTGCCCATAATATAATATTATTCAAATATCACGCGTCTATAATGTATTTGTGCATGCTGCAATAAAACGGTCCAAAATTTTTCACAAATTGTGAAAATTAATAATAACTTTAATAATTATTAACGATAATTTTTTGGGGGGAGACTGTATTCACACGGATGCTATACAGTAGTAGTAATAGTTTATGGATTTTCTTATACAAAAGTCATTATGCCTTCATAAATACGTTTTTGTTTTAGGCCGCTCCAGGATATTACATGGCCAAAAAAATTATCAAACTGATCAATTATGTGGGCAATGTGGTGAATAACGATCCCGTGATCGAAGACCGTTTAAAAGTGTTGTATTTGGAAAACTATCGGGTGACTTTTGCTGAAAAAATAATACCGGCCGCAGATCTTAGTCAACAGATATCTACCGCGGGCACTGAAGCGTCTGGCACCGGAAACATGAAATTCATGGTGATTATTATTATTATTATTACACTACAACACTATGTGTGATAGTAGCACTTACTATACACCTGTCTGCTGCAGAAACAATCATTTTAATTTTCTTGTTGTAATAATGTTCAGTTAAACGGTGCACTAACTATCGGCACACTGGACGGTGCAAATGTGGAAATGGCTGAAGAGATGGGATCCGAGAACATGTTCATTTTTGGAATGACAGTTGATGAAGTGGAATTGTTGAAGAGAAAAGGCTATAATGCTTATACATACTATGAGTCCATACCGGAACTCAAGCAATGCATAGACCAAATTCAGAGCGGATATTTCAGTCCGAACAACCCCGATGAGTTTAAGGATATCGTTGACATTCTTCTCAAATGGGACAGGTATTTATTGTTATTATTCATCAATTATTATTATGCATTTTATAATTATGTTCGGATGTTCCATAATCGTTATACTGTTTTGTAATATATTATTTAAATAACGTCAACATTCCTACTGTTGAGTATTAGATTCCGAGCAAAAGTCGAAAAACTTATTGGTTTTATGATAATGTCTCTTTTTAGCTTTGAACTTTTGTCTGTGAACACTTTTTCGAGTAAAAGCAGTGCTCCAATCTATTCACGTATACTCATTTTCCTATAGTACCGAATTTTATTTTAAATGAAAAAAAAAATCTATTGAAAAATTGTCATTAACTGGTGAAATTGTCGACATGTCAAATCGGTTTTTTACCGTACTTCATGCTAAAAAATATATATGTATATATATCTAATATAAACATATGATTTATAAAACTGTTAAAACGCTTTAATTACTTTCGGGCTAAGTTTTCAAGACATTAAAAAATGTAATATATTATGCTTTGCGCTATACTATACTGGAATTTAACAAATCTTAAAAGTTGTTTTAACACGATTTTTTTTTAAACGTTTTTGTGAAATGATTCATTATTTCTACGTATAATGTTTATAGGTGTTTCGATTAAAATTATAATACTTTTATTTTATTATTTGAATACCTAAAACAAAAATGAGTTGCAATCAAGATCCTTACCATATTCAGCCGCTTAATCGTTTTTCGGCTCTTTTAAAAACGCAATAATTGTAGTACAGCTTTTGAACACCACCTGTTCAAGTGATCTACATCCGCGGCTCGCTTCCCTTATTTATTCATAATATTATTTTAATTTTATAGATTTTTCTTGTTGGCCGACTACCAGGATTACATCAAAGCCCAGGATAAGGTCAACGAGACATATTTGGTAATAATCGAGTCCATATGACATCATTACACCTACGTTTATTTATTTTACATTTATCATACATTTTTATTTATTTCATTTTATTCTACATAGGATCAAAACAAATGGACACGTATGTGTATTCGAAACATTGCATCCTCAGGAAAATTCTCGTCCGACCGCACGATTACGGAGTATGCGAGAGAAATCTGGGGTGTTGAACCGTCGTGGGAGAAATTACCTGCCCCGCACGAACGCATTGCTGATCTTCCAAAACAGTAGATTTATTACAATTTTAATCTTGGGAATTTTTTTTTCTTTTTTTTTTTGTCAATTAAAAATAAAACATATTTGTAACAATACATTTTTTGAATTGTTTTTTAAAAATTGTGTTTCTCACTTCAAATAATTTCATGTTATTAATAATATTAATTTGTAACAAATAATTATTGATCATTTAAATTAATTAAACAGATGTGTCAACTACTTGCATATTTACCTGTCACGCAATTAAAATCATTATTTAAACAAAATTAAATTGCATGCGAATATTATGAAGAGAAATTATTATAATATTATGTGAAAATTATTATTTTATTATTATTATTATTATTATTATTTAATCAATAAATTATTATTACTTTGAAAGAATACGTTTTTTTCATCACCTTTATGTACATATGATTTTTTTTTATATTATCCAGTAAAAATGCTAATTATTATTGTGACAATATTAAACAAATTGAATACAAGTTATTAAATTTACTACGTGATCATATTATTTTATTAAGGTACGCTTAAAATTTGAATCGTTTCAAATATTAAAAATTGATTAGAGGTAATTGAAAGTTATACATTATTATCCAGCGCAACGGTCGTTGCGCGCGAAAAAAAAAAAAAGATGCGCGGTATCGACTACAGAGTATGTTATTATCTCGAACAACAACGTTCCCATATAAACGCATGTAAAAAACGACTCATATTTTTTGCTCACGCATAACTATAAAACAACTGAATCAATTGACTTCTAGTCTATGTCAAAACATTACAAATGTTATTGGAAAGCCCCTTTTTCTAATTTCATGCAAATCGGTTCAATGGAACGAAAGTTATAAGCATTTATGTTCATAATTTTTACCGAAAAAAAAATGGTGTTACGATTCGGTCTCCCACTCCACTTTGTTTCTTTCTCGGTACGATTTAATATAATAATAGATGGGGGTAAACTCGGCGGCCGAGCGCCGAGCAGCGCGTACAGTCATTGGACAATCGTCGTTGTTGTTTGTTGTCACGTTTATTACTTAGCGCGCGCAACGACCGTTGCACTGGATTCGCGTGGTTTTATATATTAAAAATATTGTATATTTACAAATTCTAAAGATGTAAAACACATTGGATGAGAAAAACAAAATTAAGGAAAAAACGGTATTTAATTGAAAAAGAAAAAAAAAATTAAATAACCAAACTAGTAAATATAAAATGTTATTCCCACCGCCCGGAGCGTTTAGACCCAGTCAACAAGACATAAATAGCAATTCCGTTTATTGCAGTTAATTGCAAAAAAGCGGTGATATCACAACAAAAACACTTCGCCTGCAGCTACGTGTAAAAAAAAAACGGCCGAGTAAAAATAAATCTATCGCCAGTTATTACGTATCTCGTAAGTGTTTAGCATCATAAAGTTGTGATATCATTTGTGGTGCTAAGCGATTTACTTGGCGAGATCAAATAAACTCTCCTAATCAGTTGTTATAACAGTATCACTTCTTATTATAGGGTGTAATAGAGTGCATATAGTTATACAATGTACAAGTTACTGTATTTTTATAATGATAGGTACATAATTAAGTTTCAATAAATGTACAAATATTTAAAATACTTTATATTTATAAAAATATAACAGTGTTATAACAACTGATTAAGAAAGTTTATTTGATCTCGCCAAGTAAATCGAAAATTTTACTTAGCACCAGGGGCGGACTGAGAGGCATGCGGCCCAGTATTCCACAATTATAAACGGCCCAAACTCATTTTATACCGACCTATTTATCGATTGATTATATAAATACACCACTGGTCTTGGATCTTTGAAAAACACAATTTACATTATCACGATTACAATAATGAATAAGTGATATCTCCAAAATTTTAATCAGTGCAAAACAAAAAAACGTAATAATAGGTCCACGAACAAAATAAAACTTATGTTAATATTCAAACTTCTTATTAGAAATAATCAATTACCTATTATATTGACATATTGAACCGGCACGGTGTGCTACAGCACACTAGCACACCCTAGCCAGTCCGCCCCTGCTTAGCACCACAAATGATATCACAACTTTATGATGCTAAACACTTATACGAGATGCGTAATAACTGGTGATAGATTTTTTTTTACACGTAGCTGCAGGCGAAGTGTTTTTGTTGTGATTATATGGTATACATTACACGAAAAGAACTTTATAGGTACCTCATTTAAGAAAACTAATTTTAACTATTAGACAGTGGATTTAAAATTATACGATAAGTATGCAGGGCCGGGGCTTCTCATACTAGCGCCCTGAGCGAAACCACCATTAGGCGCCCTTCTGAAGAAATGATTTTATTTTTTTAACAGGGATATTTATGAAACAATATGTTGTACGCTCTATCGTAATTCCGTTATATAAATTTTCTAATTATAGGTACCTCATATCTTACTACTATAACTACTAGAAACACAATGTAACTAAAAATCAAAAACTGTTGCAGTGAATAAGTAATCAAAATTATAATATTTTATTACGAATTGATTTATTAATTATGGGTACATTGACATAATCAAATAATAGGTACTGAATTATGAATAACGATTCATCAAGTTAGATTTGATTTTGACAATACCAATGTACATTATGTACTCAAAGCATAACTTCTGTTTTTATTAGATACTACAACCATTGGTGTATACAACTGTGATTAGGTAACTATTTTCCTATTTTCCAATACAATTCAAACATTATTCATTATTCCATTATAGTGTGGGTAAACTATTAAAAAACTTATAATACTCGAGGGGGGAGGGGAAATATCACAAATCGATTCGCTACGAACACAACACGTATGTTATTTTTTGGTAGTTTTGCAAGATGTTTATGCTGCAGACATTGTTAAATCATCACAAGATCATGTTCGCCATGCCACTGTAAAAATTAGACAATTTTCAATGTTTAAAAACAATTTTGAATCATACTTAAGATAAATTCAATTCGTTCGATTTAGACTGCTGACACACGCGCACATATACTAAAATGAATCCCACTAGTTTGGTAAAATACGCAAAGTTAGAAAGACGAAAAAACGTCTTGAAAGAGACGAGAACCTCTCTTTGGAACACTATACAGACACCCTAAAACCGATTTCATGAGGTAAATCAATACTGCATTTAGCAAAAAATAACAAACCATTAGCTTAGACAAATCTTTCTTTAATCAAAATTCAATATTATTTGCCGCTCGTACTTATTAACATAATTGTATTTTCTCATTATTTAATACACTTAAGTCAGTACTTAAATCTCAAATAATATAAATATAAATACAACAAATAAACATATTTACAAAGCTAAAATTAAAAATGTAATAATCATCACTTATTTACCAACTTACTAAACATATTCCTAACAGTAACAAAATATGTATATATATTACTCCCTTCACTGACGAAATTTCAAGAAAATATACAAAATACATACAATGTACACATAAATTATCATAGATACTTAAAATGGATAATATTTGACACGTTTAAAAACTATAATCCGTTCTTAATATTATAGTATAGATTAATTTATCAATGTCCTTTGCACGTAAACATATAAAAGCTAAATTAATTGACATGAAAGGTTTAATTATATTAATTGTCAATGAAAACAATATCAGTTATGTATTATGAATATATAGAATTAAAAATTAATACTAATAAAACAGTAACATTTTCAGCCTTTAAATAAAATCACTGAGATCACATTTAATAAACCACGGGATATGACAAAAAAAAAAAAAACGTGAATATTAATGAGTGAAATAATTATATAAAATTTTATATTTAATTCAATTATATATAACAAGGTCCGAAAAATATGATTCTTATAAAAAATTATCCAAATTTAAACGTGGTCTTTTCTTCTTATTGTGAAACGAACGGATTTCAGAAAAATTTGACTCGACGTTTTGATCAGTATTGATTATCATATTTATTTTTGCAGTATTATAGTTTACCATTCCAGAAAATAATGCTGGCCATCTGAAAATGGCAACAAGACGTTGGTGTAATTTTTTTGATTCTTCATTATTCCAATTAAAATTTATAGTAGATGTTCTAGAACTAAAGGTTTTCAAACAAGTTAAACTATTAATGTACGTATACAACATTCTAAATGTCTCAAAGTTCGGTGGAACAGAACCCATGTAATACAATGGTAATGGATGTGTTTTTCTTTTATAGGAACTGAATTTTGTTTATTCTCATTTTTTAATTTTTGACATTCAACATTTCTCATTCTAATATCAAACAGACCTTCCAATTCACTTACATCGGAATTAATAATGTCACTTGTTCTTAAGACATCATGAACTCCTTCATAATGAAATGTCATATCAGTTGTATTTTCTTCTACTGTGCCATGTTCTAATGTCAATGCTTCAATGGAACACTCTTTTAGATAAGTCATCATGCTCATAAGACCTTCATCATTCAAATCATCTGTGTGGGCAAATTGTTTAGGTACAACCAAATCCGCTCCCAAATAATCAAGCACATATTTTAAAAGATCACATTTACTAGAAAAATGACAATGCTTATTAACATAAACGTTGTCTAAAAATGATTTTTTTAACTTCCTATCGGCTTCTGTTTCAATGGGTTTACTAAACTTTTTTAATAGTTCACGATTTTGTTTAAAGTTTTCCTCTAAAATACTTGTATCTAATATATCATTGTCTGTAATATTATGTTGTGGATTTAATATGTATTGCCGTTTTGAGCGTGGAAAATTATCAACAGTCATTTTTGGGTTTTCCTGTACTTTTCTTTCAATTAATTTGAATCTATGACGGCACTGTTCAGCATTACGTCCATACACTTGTTTAGCCACTTGTGACCAACTTAACTCATTAGGTGCATATGGATTAACAGCGCATAGTAACGCTTTATCTTCTTCGGTCGTCCAACCACCCTTAAAAATTTCAGGTCGTTCATATGATGTAATTCGACGATAAGCATTACGGACTTGTGTAGTCGTCCGATTGGTCAGATTCATTGATACCACAGATGGAGGCAAATTTCTTTTTTGAGCTATATTAATAATAAATTTTTCTCTTTCATCCAAATTTCCTTTTTTAATTCCTGGTTTTAAACAGCAAGTCCATCTGTTTAAAAAAAAAAAAAAAAAACAAACTTTTTTGTAATTTTATCTAAAATTAATATTTATCATCACATTTATTTAAAAAAATATATATAAAAAACATTAAATTATAGTATAAATTAACCATTCATTTCAATTGTATATATTCAATGATGATTATAATTCATAAATAAAAAGAAAAACTAAAATTCAACTTGTATAAATGTATTTATAAAGGCAGTAAAATTAATTAATTAATTAATTAAAATAAATAATTTCCTTTTTAATGCATATAATAATATAAATTATAAATAAATGTATAATCAATAATACGAGTAGGTATATATGAATAAAGCGAAAACATCATATTTACAACTGGGCGTATTAGACAGTATACTAAGGTAAATATAATCAGTGGTCATGATAAAAATAATGGAATACTATCACAGTATCACTGACAACTAACAACAATATAATTTCCCATAATATGATATATTACCAAAAAAAAAATTATGACCAAAATCCAAAAATTTGAGATTTGCATTTGATTTTCCAGATTAAGCCAGTGCTTAATAAGCAAGATCCTATCGTATCTATGATTTTATAAGATTTGTCCATAATGTAAAATATATAAAAATACTAACTTTGTATAATTTTGTGTGTATAAAATAATATCGCAATCGTAACAAAAATATTATAAAAACATTATGAATTACAATGATTTTTGCATATAATTACTATTATGTGTATTATCAAATAACAATAATAACTTATCACTGGGGCTCAGAAGTTGATGCATTTTGCATTTTTTTTTTGAACTTCTTAGACGATGTTTTCTTAGTTGAAAATATGTTTCAATAGCATGCGAATCTAAATAACTAATTTTTATTTTGCATTTTTACTTTTTTAAGTCATTTTTTGTCATTATTAGACCATTTTTACTCATTTTTAATCATTTTTATTCATTACCCACTAGTTTAAAGAAAAAATAACGAGTTTATTGAAAACCCACTATTAAATTATATATATTTAATTTATATCTTAAATCATATCATTCGTCAAATAACATGTACCTTATTATAGCACTCTCACTTATTTACAATCGCTTCACTTCTTATAGTTTCGAAAAATTCTAAATGGTAAAGAAGCTTCAAAAGAATGTTTTTCTGATCACCTTAGTGCTGAAGATTTAGCTCATTTTAAATTTGCTCCAATCACTTCAGTGAACGTAGAGAGGTTTTTCAAAACATAAATATTTATTATCCGATAATCATTGTTCGTTTAATTTTGAGAACATCAAATATGCTTTAATAGTACAAGGCAATAATTTTGAATAATTTGTAAGGTTTTATAATTTGTATTTTATAAATTTAAAAAAAAAATTTTATTCTTATTAATTTAAAAAATTTTAAATATGTAAAACTATTATATGTAATTTTTTAAGGTCAATTTTTACAGTCATTTTTTGTCATTTTATGTCATATTCATAGGCGGAAATCTATTAAATTTTCTGGGGAGGGGGGGAAACATTTTTAACATCAGTCATAATCAGTCAAATGTCCAAAATACATACAAATTATAAGGTATTTGGGGGGCTTAGCCCCCCCGTTTCCGCCTATGGTCATATTTGCATTTTATTTAGGTCATTTTTTAAACTGTTTTAAGATAATCAACTTCTGAGTCCTACTTATCATTATAGTTTATTATGTTTAAAATGTATTTTAAAATATTATGATCAGTAGTGTGTACTGAAGGATAAAGTTACTTTTTAGACTTAAATATTCTGAATGACATTATAATATTATAAATCCATGAATGATATTATATGTCACACATATAATTAAATTATAAATGTAACCAATAACAATTTTTTTATATGAAAAATCTTTAAAAGCATTTGTAGTTTATTTATTAATTAAATAAATATAATATGTTTTATATGACCATTAAAATGTATTACCTACTATAATATTTATTTTTCTTATTTAATTTTTAAAGTTTAATATATATTATTGAAATTATGTATTATTATGAATTCATAAATTAGCAATTACAATATACAATTATAATTTATGAATTCTTAAATTTAGAAAAACATTTGCAGACAATAATGAATATAATACTATTTCATGGTAAATTGGCTATATGTTACTAATAAAATTTATAAAATAAATAGAAATGAAATGACCTAAGTGGTAACAAAATAGTTTACTTTATTATTTAAGAATTTCACTTAGGTATTATAATTTTTGTTTATAAAATAACAATTTATTGTTTATAATTTATTTGGTTGGTCTCAATGGTAAGAAAAGTTCAGCACACACTCGTGTACAAATTATACAGGTATTCATTTACTCTAAAAAGGTGAGAAAATAGTCTATTATATATAAGTATTCTGTTACATGATCCTTAATGCCTAAATAATGTCCCACACAAATTTAATTTAATTATTAATATACTTATTTATTTAATTGCCCAATTAATTTTTCTATCGAATTTTAATTTACTTCAAATCAAAAATAAATATAAAATAGAGTAATTTATAAAGTGTTAACTATGCCTACATAATGTTATAAACAAAAAATGAACTAAGAACTAAAAATACATAAATGATATAACTGAATTGACATACCTATTATAAATTTGTTCAACAGATCTTCCTGAATCATGCATAGCAAAATAAACTTTTTGCCAATCTATTATACCATCAACGGAATTTTTTTTAATCATCTTCAAAAGCATTTGGTCTTCTTCTACGGACCATTTCCCTCTTTTGTGTAATATTTTCTTCTTCTTTTGATAATGAACAAAACATTGTAACTCATTTCGGTTAGTATCCAATTCATAAGCTATTTGTTGCCAATTCCTTTCTCCATACTTCTTCGCGATTTCCATTAATTTATCTTCTTCTTCTTTAGTCCATTTGGCTCTTGATATATGTGGTTTTAACAAAAGATTCCAAAACCTTCGACACTGCAAATCAGGTTTATTAGTTGCTTTAGCAATTTGTAACCAATCATACTTTGTGTCTGATTCCATAAATTGAAAAACTAATTGTCTAAAAGGTGTTTTTGATATAACATCCAATTCGTTTTCAATATCTAACATTTCTTGTATAATTTTATTTTTGACTTGTGGGTCTTTTTGAATGTCTCGATCTTTACCCAGACGTAAGTGCTGTTCAAGCATGGGTGTTTTTATTTTATTTAATACTTCTGCATGGATTGCTTGTTCTAATTTATTTTTGAACTCTTGATCCCACAAATTTCTCTCAGTACATTCTTGAAGTATAAAACGGTTGTTGTAAGATAAGATTAATTTGCCAGATTCGTATAATTCCTTAAGATGAGGATTTTGCGGACAATTTGACAAACCAATTTTGAAAAAGTTTGCTAAATGAGCTTTTAATGTCATATTTCGCATTAATGTTTTAGACATAGACTTCTTTTCAAATCTAATTAAGTTATAAGCCTTGGTGGCATTTCTTTTTGAAATTTCAATATTTCTTCTAACTTCAAGGATCATCTCTTCTAAATTAACTATATTTCGGCCTACAGTATCAATAAAATTATTACATCGTTCTAATAATTCGGAATAAGTATTATTGTTTTGTGAAATATTTGTATTTTGACTAAAATCAATATCTTTAATTTCTTCAAAAAAATCTTCAATATTTATGGGATTTGATTCCACATCAACCTCTTTAAAGTTATGACTGCTATTCAAATGATCATCTTTATTAACTTGATTTTTTAAATTTTCGTTGACATCATCATTGTGGAACTCGTTTTCCAACCATGCAAAATCACACGCAGCAGTTGATTTCATAATTTCCTTGTTTTCAAATTCTTTTGAAGATCCAGGTATTGGATTACCGTATTCGTCCATATTTATTTATTTTATTTTTTGTGTTAAATCTAAAAAAAAAAAAAAAAAAAAAAAAAATAAAGTACCTAAGTAGTTAATTTAATTTATATTGATTATAAATAGAATACAACATGTTACATATTATTAAATAATAATGTTGAAAAATTAATAAACAAACAATTCGAGTTGTACAAAAGAAAAAAAAATATATGTAGACGTTTTAGTTTTCTGTATGAAAAAAAATTGAACAAGACCAGTAAAATAACAGCAATTGATTCGAAAAAACTTTTTTTTTTTTGTTGGTATTTTGTTGTTATTTAATAATTATTAAAAAATAACAGACATGTAACTTTTATGTTGCTTTATAACACAGTTACTTGTTTGTTTTTTAAATTCCATAAAGTCATATTAGTTGTTTTACATTAAATGTTTTCTGTAGTTCTAAAAAACAAGAGAAATCATAAACTGATATTTAATTTTTATATAATGAAACCCACATAAAAATAATATTATTATCGGGTGATAAATTTATAGTAATATAATCAATAATTATTGTTTAACACAAAATCGTCTAAAATGAAAACGTTTGAACAGAATAGGTACTCCAGTATAGTTTCCAGCAGTCCAAACGGCGCAGAATTACATTATGCCGGGTTCACACGCGGTTGTCGAAGAAACCAAAACTCAAAACGAACTTTTTTTTTTTAGTTCCAAAAAAACAAAACGTCTATCAATACCGAGTCGGCAAGAACATCAACAAAATCAAAAATTTCGTTTTTTTCTCCCGTCCACACCAAATAAGTCTGTTTTAAAGTATATCGTATAACTCGTATATTTCGTTTTCACCGAACAGCCATTCTTTCGGTCATTCAAAATCGAGCAGTTCAGACGGTCAGCATTCGGTCGTTATATTAAAATTGTGTAAATCAAATAATAGTACATCATTATTCGTGCGTATTTCAACAAGTCAAAACAATTAATTTCAACAACGTATGTGTGTTATGTAAAATGTACTGAACAGGCTGTGACGACCAAACGGTACTAACACAAGTTATACGACACGGACAAAAGTAAATACGAATAACAATATTCGTCAAAACAACGGCGAAACCTCAGGATGTTCATCACCGACACCGGGATACGACGACGATTTTGTTTTTAAAAACTCCCAACGATTCGTTGGAGAAAAAAAAACTACAACTGTTTACGAAAAACGACGTTTTGATTTCGTTGAAAATACACAAGAGCCGCGGTTTTTAAATGTTGTCATTTACGTGCGCGGACCCGGCATAAACACACGACACTATCTCAACGCGCGACTGTAGTCCGTTATAACACGGACCGGGCTATCGTTAACCTACGAAAACGGTGTGTATCAACATTCGAATGAATTGTGCGGCTCACCTTATTCCGTAGTTATCCCATTTGCAGAACGAAAATATTGTCAAATAAACGCCGTTCACGACGGCGTAATTCAAAAGAAACAATTGCATTCAAATCGCGTGTAAAATGTAGAACACGAAAACGTTAAAATCACGATCGCGTAATAGGCATTGCAATTCCGTTTCCGTCCATCGCGAATCGGATACCAAATAACGAGTCGAAAAACGCCATCTATCGACATTGTAACGTACTACAATATACATATATATATATTTTTTTTTTTTGGGCAATTTTTTTTTTTTTTGTGTACTCGCGTCGTACACGAGTATCCAGTGGAGTGCCCAGAAATTTTCAATGGGGGAGGAGATGTTATAAGTAAATAGTAATAATACATTTTAAATTTTAATTACTCGTCGTGGTAATACCAAAAACTCAAATGTTTATGTTTCAAACTCTCCAAAATCGTTTCTAGCTTATAATTATGTACATTTGTAAATTGTTCTATAATTAAAATTAATTTATTATTATAACACACTAATACCAAGTTGTTCAATTAATATAACATATGTTATGTATAGTGAATGTTTATTGTCATAAGTAATAACTTTTTGCTAAATAACTATAATGAAAAGTATTAAGTAATGACTCTAAAACTGCAGCTCTTATAAGTTGTTTTCTGTAAGTCGGTAAAAAAGACAATTGGGGGGGGGGGATATAACCCCTAACCTCCCCCCCCTGAGCACGCCACTGCGAGTATCATACAAACATTAATGAATTATTCGAGTGTACAAGAGCCAAAAAAAATTTCATCATACAAACATTATACAGACCATCTGCACAGGACAAATACGTTCGGAATTTAAATTTTATACAGTCCATTCTTCCAATATTGGATATATTATTGTATTTATTTTTCTATTCTATCATTATACGCACGCAAATACGCGTATAATATGGAAGTAATTGGTCATAACGAACATGGTTTTATATGGTAAAAACGGGCGTGTTACGCGGCCTCTTAATGTTTTTTTTTTTTTCGAATTATTGCGAATACAAAATATGTATTTGCATTATTTATTACCGCGTATATAGGATACTTATCGTTAAGATTCCCAGTTATTAGTATACGGTGTTAAATCATTACGTTTATGATGATTAATCATCGTTTAACTTTTGCACGTAATCCGAGTTTATAGATTTCTCGAGTAAATAAAATCTGGAAAAAAACACTAAGCGAGTAAGCCGTAAATAAAATGTGAAACGTCTAAAATTTGATTCGTTTTTCGTAGTGGTGCGTGTGTGAGATAAAATATAAAATAAAAGCACGTTAAAATTTCGATTTGTGAAAAATGAAACAACCATATGTTTACAGTCATAACGGTGTATAATAAGAAATTCGTCGTTATCATCACGCAATAATATCTATATGATATGTGTGTGTGTGTGTTATCACTTCATCTTCTTTTTTTTTTTTTTTTGTGATACCTAAATGTTTTTAGAGCTCAAATAAATTAAAAATCTCGAGTATTGTAACAAACGTTTATAGTAATACCGTTTCATTTGTATTCATTGTTAACGTTAATTTTCGTTTTAAATTGTTTTTATTGTATCTGAAAATAATCGTTGTGGCTCGAACAATGAACGTTATAGAAGGTGTGGAAAAAGGAAAAGGATCGCGAATGCAACTCAACAAATCGTTAAGTAACACTGCACAGTGGGTCAAATTGAATGTGGGAGGCACTTGTTTTCTGACTACAAAGACTACATTGTGCCGGGATCCCAACTCTTTTTTATGCAGATTGTGTTCAGAGGAATCCGATCTAATTTCCGATATGGTTAGTTGGTTCATATTGTAATGTGTATGTGTTCTGTCTTAAGTACATATCTGTATAATATACTGAATTCTACCCAATTCGATATTGTTAAGTGAAAAGATAAATAAATTTAACGGTTGCCTGAATTTGAATTGTATGTGCTATGAATTGAAACCTTGAGAAAGAAAATAATTTAATAAGATATATTTAAATGGATTCTTTTATATTTCAAAATAAATCTGATTAAAAATATAGTTTATTTAAATTTAAATTATTAACTTAGAAAATATTTCAACATATATACAATAGGTATAATACATTATTATTTTTTATTCGTATGAATTGTATTATAGTTTATCCACTACCTACCTCCTATATTGATCGCCGTTGTACTAATTAAGTTTTATTATGAAACATTTAAACTTTTAAAATGTACTGAAGTCTGTTACTAAAAAAATTCTTAGAATGCAGGACTGTGTATCTCAATTATTTTTCAGAAATGTCATTGTTCATCTACTTTTTTTTTTTTAATAAAATCTGGTCAGAACAATATAAGTACATTACTACAACCTTGTATAGTCCAAAATCTAGTTTATAATTTTCTTTATTTTTTTAAAACCTCAGTACTTCTACATTTAAAAAACAATGGTGCACAATAGAAACGTTGAGATTTTTAAGCTACACTTGTTTGGCACAATGCCTATACCGCATGACAATATTGACAAACTTACTATTATATTTTAAGTTTTTTCATTATGTCTTTTGCATACCTCTAATTATTTTTAAAAATTTTATGTTTTATGTGTTTTTAGTTTTGTCTTCTGCAAAGACATATTCGATTGTTCTTTAGTTTAATTTTTTTTTTTGTTTTTAATACCTGGTTTTAGGATGAAACTGGTGCATACATGATTGATCGGGATCCAACATACTTTAGTCCTATTTTAAATTACCTTCGTCATGGAAAATTGGTTTTGAATAAAAATCTTGCTGAAGAAGGTAATTTTTGTACATTATAAATCCAATATCATTTCTAAGAATATCACTATGGAAGTATAAACATTTTTCTAGGTATATTAGAAGAAGCCGAATTCTATAATATTACCGAATTAATAAGCATAGTAAAAGAACGGATATTACAAAGGGATAAAAAACTGTGTTCTGAACAAGTGAAAAAACACACTTATAGAGTGTTACAGTGTCATGAGGATGAACTTACGTGGATGATATCAACAATGTCAGATGAATGGAAATTCGAACAAGTAATATACATACATTGTTAGTTTGGCTTTGAAAGATTTTATTTGATGTTTAAATTATTTGTATTTAGTTAGTTAACATTGGATCCAAATACAATTATGGGAATTATGATCAAGCTGAATTCCTATGTGTGGTTTCTAGAGAAGAAGGAGTTGCTGATTCACCAAAAACAGAATCAACGGATAAAGCAAAGGTAATTTTCTACAGTGTTAACATTTTTATTTTTGGTAACATAATTTGAATATCTTGTATTTGTTTTCTTATTTTTCTATTCATTTTTCATGGCACATTTATATGTAAAATATTCATTAAGCTGTAATTATCATTTAGCAAACTCAAACCGTTTGATAAATGAACTACTGTCTTATCATACTTCTCATATATCACTGCTAATCCTTTTCAATCTATAATAAATAAACATTATTTATAAATTATAATGTATTATATTATATTTTATATTTTTTAAATGTGCCATTATAATTATTCGGTTTCCTTCTTGAATAACAAAGTTTTCTATGTCTTTTATTTTATTTAATACAGAAAACGCCAATAGCCGGTATTTAAATTTTTTCGTTTCCTTTAATTTAATATAATTTTGCTTTTTTTGTACTTAAGTTAAATTGTGAATCTAAAGTTTTTTTTTTGTCTGAACTATATAAAGTATAACCTAAAGTGGGTAAAATTAAGAATCCTTTAGAAATAAACCATGTTCCGTACATGGTATTTCAAATATTAAACTCTTCTAACATATAATTTGTTTTTTAATAAAATAGTAAAACTTTGTTGTTGTAGAAGTTAGTAATGAAACCATATCAATTGTTTATATCTAGCCAAATTGATAATTTTATTAATTTTTTTGTAGGAATTACAACAACGAGCTTCACGTATGTGATATATGCAGTCTACTAAATCTGTTATCATGCGCGTATGTACATTTTTCAAGACAATATATTATGTAACCAAAGATCTATGCAGCAAATCTGTAGTTCGATTTACAGCTGGACGTCAAAGTTCTAGATCCTAACTATTTTATTACAGTTGTATATTCATTCGATTGCATGCGTGTCAATTTATTCTTAATTAAATCAATTTCAGTAATAATTTACGACCATCAAAGAAAATTATGGCATACATACAAAGTACTTAAATCTATACATACTTGAATTACACACATTTTTCAGCTGTTATGACAACAGCACCTTTCAAAATTAATATTTTATAATTTATATAGTTTATATGAAACTACTCTTTATATATCTGTTTGTATTATGAATTGTGATCATTTTTATAGATCATCGCTAACAACATTATATTTAATAAAATAGAAGTAGCTAGATTTGCGGACATTTTATAATCTCTTATATTCTAGATTTAAAATTAAGTCAAGTCTTCTCTTTTTTGTTTTCAATATTTATCTAAGTTTAATTTTAATATACTTACTGTTAGTAAATAACATATTATTATATGGCTGAAGAGCATATTCAGTAAGAAAACAATATTTAGTAAAATACTATAGAAAATATACCATAACATGTTCATTTACTATTTGAGATTATTTCCTATAGATTATGTTATATGCTCTTGATAGAACTAAAAGTCTGTAACCATTTTAGAATTAATATTTATGTATATCATTATATATATATATATATATATAGGACTCTGAAATTTTAAAAGCTATACATTATTTACACACTATTGCGATTTGTTTTATAATACTTTTTAGAACTATTTCAATTTTTTCACAAATTCTTTTTTTATACATACGTATATATTATTACATAATATATATATATATATATGGACCATTAGAATTATAAATTTGTGTTTAGATTTGAATATTTCTTATTTACAAATCATATCCAAGTATTGAAAAATATAATATTTAATTATCTTTAAGAATAATTTGTATCGTATTAATGGTTTATTTAATTTAGAAACTAACTATTAAAATAGTATATACTATAATAATATATAATGGAAATTATTTATATAATTTGTTTTTACAATCTTTTATAGACTATACTTAATACAATATTTCATTTTATTCAATATATATATATATATATATATAATGAACTTGTTAATATTAACAGTAGTTAAATAGATAATGAAATATTGTTAATACATTTTGTCACCAGTTTGTACTATCATCCTTTGATGGGCGATCATGTGTTCATATTTATACAATATACATACATGTATTATAAAGTATATTTGCATTAATCGTTTATTAAAATATAATCAATTTGTTAAAAGAACAGTTGTAACATTTTTTTATTTTTTGTTCCAATCTAAAATCGATAATACTTGGATTAAGAATTTTTCCTATAGTTGTTAGACATGCACGTCTGTTCCTGTTTTAACGTACAGATATTAGAACATAATATGATTAAGCATAGTTATTAACACATTCACATACACTCCTATTCGGCCGTAATTGTTTGTTACAACCAGAGGCAGCTTGATTGATTTAGTCTATCGGGACAAACCAAACATTTTACGTTCCACCTGCCTCCAAATGATTTGTCATATATAGATAAATTTTTTTGTCTATTATCGTAACTGATATTATATATTCGACAAGTTTTAACGTAAATAGAGGTAAATTACATTTTAGGCAAATTTCCATCATTGGTATCTCTGGTGAACAGTAATAAAATATTGTAAAATTTCAGACGGCCATTAATGTACATTTACTTAAAAATACGTATGAAATTACAGCTGTAATAAGAAATATTTCCACCTCGGCAAGAAAATATTTTTTTTATTTACTATTTTTTTTTTTTCTATTTTATTTAATAATTACATATACTGTGCAGATATTCACGAAAAAATCTAATTTTTTTCAATCTGTCCGTAAAACGTTTGGATGCGAAAAATATTTTCATTGATTATGTGTTTATTCCAGGATAATAATAATTAACGAATACTCAATAATAATTGAAAATTGTTTTATTGAAATATTTTCTTTTCCTAACATATTAAAAACACACACACACACACACACACACACACACACACACACACACACACACACACACACACACACACACACACACACACACACACACACACACACACACACACACACACACACACACACACACACACACACACACACACACACACACACACACACACACACACACACACACACACACACACACACACACACACACACACACACACACACACACACACACACACACACACACACACACACACACACACACACACACACACACACACACACACACACACACACACACACACACACACACACACACACACACACACACACACACACACACACACACAC
This sequence comes from Slavum lentiscoides, assembly GCA_032441835.1. NCBI lineage: Eukaryota > Metazoa > Arthropoda > Insecta > Hemiptera > Aphididae > Slavum > Slavum lentiscoides. The sequence goes on along the minus strand of CM063718.1, from coordinate 7,724,455 downwards.
ACACACACACACACACACACACACACACACACACACACACACACACACACACACACACACACACACACACACACACACACACACACACACACACACACACACACACACACACACACACACACACACACACACACACACCCGGCGCGCGAGCGCGAGAGCACCGCAGTCAGACGCGAACTGCGTTGTTCACGCCTGACCGCCGTGACTATACTAAGCGATCCGGCGGTTTCGTACCTCTATTTATAAGCGTCTGACTGCCCCCTCTCTACTTTGCTTAATAGCGCTACGTGGTGACTACTTTCTTTTCCGGTTTTATTACCGGTCGGTTGACGCGCTATGTCGATTTACGCGGGTGTTTATTTTTAAAAACAGATTTAAAATATTTAAATAGTCTTAACCATTTCTTTTTTTTTGTTCGAAATTTCGAAGAATTCAAATTTCCTATCGCTCCCGCGCACTGTACAATCTATACAAATCGATCGGCATTGGAAATGTAGGGAAACGTCTATATTTTATTATCGTTTATCCAAATGAAAAGGCAACATTATATATAAAAAAAAAAAAAAATACCTATGTAAAATGATTACACATGCAACTAATGCTCGAGTTATTATTGATATTCTATATTAAATAGTTTGCAAGAGACCAAAACTTTTGAAAAACTTTTTACTAACAAAAATCGCACGTCGAGCTGTTATTATTAATTTCCTTAGAAAAATAAAAATATTTAACTTTAAACAAATTTTAGTCGTATTTATTTATATAATATTGTGGCGTGGATAAATTTAAAGTATTTAATAAAATTTTGTCTATTTTATAGTCTTACGTATTAGGAAAAAATATTCGTTTCTGGAAATGAAAAATTATACAAGTTTGTAAGATTTCATGTGGAATAATATTGTAGAAAAAAAAATTTTAAATATTAATTTCGCAGGTGGCGAACCAGCTATTATACCGTAAGCAGTTTATAATGTATTAATTAATTATACAATAAATATTTTTTTTACTGCAAAGGCGCGTATTTTAATCGTGCGATGTCTAAAAACTATTATTGTTGACGTTTAAAAGAAAAGAAGAAATATCATAATTAATGCAATTTTCGAATAAGAAACGCGTAGTCTATTACACAGTATACGATTTGTATACAATTTACAATTTCGAATAAGCCTATAGGCACATTATAGGTACTATATATCTATATGTGAGAATTTTACAATAGTATTATCATTATTATAAATTACATATTATATTAAGAAAATTGTAAATCACCGCGATGATTGAAAACGTACAAAGACTAAAATTTTCTACCGAATTTTTAATTCTACTGAAAAAAATTTGTTTTTTACCTAAAATTATGCAATAATACTATTATTATATTAAATTACTTCGATATATATATATATATATATATATATATATATATATATATATATATGTATATCCGTTATAGCATAGGTACCTATATGTAGTATGTTGGCGTATGTAGAAATGTTTCTAGAAAAGCTTTATATATTAATATATGTAATAACAAATACCTAATCGTTTTATTTCTTATATGCAAAATATATATATATATATATATATTGTATATAATTGAGAAAAATCACAGTAAAACTTTCCAAAATTTAGGAATTTAACGAAAAGGTCGAACGTATATTCTAATACGACGAGTAATAACCAAGAAGGAAGATCTATTAATGTACCGAGACGAAATGAAAACGTAGAATAAGAAAGAACAACGTGCATGGAACTTAAACGAAATTACAATAAAATATAAAAAGTATGTACTCACCAGATAGCGCTGCGACACATCATAGAAGGGCGTGGCAGAAAGGCGCATTTAATAGCGGTACTGCGTTGTTCACGCTTCTCCCGCCGTGACTACACTGAGCGGTCCGATGGTTTCGGACCTCTATTTATAAGCGTTTTCTGCTACCCCTCCATGTTGCGTTGTAGCGCTGTCTGGTGACTACTTTCTCCTCCCGTTTTATTACGATCGCCTGACGCGCTGTCGGTATATGCGGGTGTTAATTTGACGCTGACTGAGCGACCGATCGTACGCGCGGATGCAAACTTTATTATTTATTTTTTTTCATTATTATTATTATTATTATTATTATTATTATTATTATTATTATTATTATTATTATTATTATTATTATTATTATTATTATTATTATTATTATTATTATTAATATTAATATTATTTCGCGTATTCCAATGAAATAAAATGAACGTTCATCTTTCCCCGTTATACACTTGTTTATTTTACACGTTTACTATTTGTTTAACTTTTACTATAGTTTACTCACATTTACACATTTACTCGTTGACACTGTATACGACCGACCGAGTTTATTAAACACTAAATTTAAAAATATCAAATCCCATGGGGGAGGGGGGCAATTTACCTTTTGCCTTCCCTCCCTTATAAGTTATAACCGTCACTGGAATATTATAGTTAAAGTGTATACGCGCGCCGCGCGAATATTGTCACGACCAGTGCCGCAATTACAGTTTTGGAGGCCCCGGTGCGAACTAATTTTGGAGGCCCCTTACAGGGATGAAGGATGATTTTAGAGATTTGACACCCTCTTGCCTTCCTTACAAAGATTGGCATTGCACAATTACGTCGGTAAATTAAGGACAAGCAGTGTACACATCAGTGGCGGTTTTGGTTGTATTTTTTTGGTGAGGCGACTTATGTATCACTCCCCCCTCCTTTCATAAACAAAAATTAAACTTCACAATAATGGAATTTAAAAGCATAAAAATAATTATAATTATATATATATCATAGGCGTGCGCACGGGTAGGGCTGATTGAGCTTTAGCCCCACCTGAGCCTTTACCTGAGAGAAAATTATATAATGAATAATTTTTAATAATAAATAAATATTAATGTTAATTGACAATTGTTAATATATATATAATAATATAATATATATTATGATTGCCCAATGGTGCTATTTTTGCCAGTCGAAAATGAGATAATAATTACTAGTTTTTACATATTTTATTTTGTCAATAGATGTTCGTATTCGGATATTCTCACAAAATGTACAAAATATGTACAATTGTATTTTTGTATGTACAAATGCAATTTTTAATAATTTACACTGTATTTCATTATACATAAATACTTTTAAAAAAAATGTTGATTTTTATATTGAACTGCAGTAAATTAGTGTACTTGTGTTTTAAACTTATTTTAGGGTAACTAAAATAAACTGATATTTTTTTAGAGGTGTATAACAGCAAAAGAAGCTGTGCACCTAACCCATATTTTAGGTAACTTTTGTAAAAATAAAAAAATTATATGTTAGAATTTATATTAAAATGATTATAAATATTAATGTACAATGAGGGCCCGGATTTATTTACAGTGCCGTAGTTGAAAAATTCATGTGGGGGTCCTGGGCTACCTATACTACCTGCAGCTATACCTTTCCTGCGCACAATTCTATATAATTCGTATCTATTCACAACACGCGCGTATTTTGTTTTATCGCTCGTAAACGAAACAATTTTTGAAGCAAAAAAAAAATAATAATAATAATAATAAAATAAAAACGAATAAAAAAAACCTCGCGCAGACATATAGCTGCAGGCGGTGCGTAGGCACGCGGTACGCGCGCGGTCTTCGTGTTCCGTATCAAATATTAATCGGTTTCCCTTATTAATAATGCACGCGCGCGTTCGACATAAAATTATGGGTTGTACGCACGTTAATTATTGTAACTCTTTTCCCGGCTATGACATTTAAACGCGAGTTAATATTATTGTGTACAGTAAACTCACACAATAAACGACGTGTCGCGTAAATGTTTGAAAACGTTTAATATTTATTATTATTATAATTATTTATTACGTCCTGTACATACAGTGTATGTACTTGGTCGTGAGCAGTATTTATATACTATATATATATATGCATATATATTCGGTACTTATTTATTATATTTTGTACCTCTAAATACGAGGTGGTATATTTTGAGACAATATATATCGCGCGTAGTGTGCAGTATTCGTGCTGGGCGCCTGCACGGGTCAAATGAAATTTCCGCCGAAAATCGACATTATGTCGGCTGTGCACAACTTCAGAAGAAATAAGCACAACACGGTCAGCCCGAATAGCACCGTCGTTAGAAAGTACAATGCGAAAGAATTCAACGATTATCTGAACAAGTTAGTACGTATATAGTATGCCCAGTGGCGTGTTGAAGGGGTAATTTAGGAGCAATTGCTCCTTAAAAATTGCAGGTGGTGGGTGGGTACTAGATAATAGGTAGGTACCTGCAGGCAATGGATATAGTAGATATGTACTGTAATAATACTGTACACTCAGCTACACGGGTGTCAGACAATCATAATATGCTAGTTCATATAGTTTGTAGTTATTAAACTTTATTTAATCGTGGATACTAGGTACATCTTTAAGGCGCTAGATGTCAGAACTGAGAATGTGATCGAAGGATCTCGCTAGAGATCCTCGTTCTGCAGTGCTAAATGACGGCCGGTTTGGGTGCAGCGCGAGGGCCGTGCGAGATTACTGTACAACGATTTCGGAGTTTCCTTTCTCGCTCTCGTGTTATTCTTATGGCCACCGGTCGAGTTACACGGTTTTGGCGAAAAAGTTTTTTATCACCAATTTTGTGAAAAGCGTGTTGATATTGTATTATTTTTTGAAGGGATAATTGGAATGAGGTAGGTAGGTTAACCCCCCCCCCTCTAAAAATCTGAAACGACGCAACTGCAGGTGGTGAGTGATACCTGAAGGGGTGGGTGACACCATTTATTAATCTTTGCTCCTCATCAGAAATAAGTTCAACACGCCACTGAGTATGCCTATATATAAGTACTTAGGTAAGTACCTAAAATTAGATATATCTAATAATATAAACTTCGTATTTTGCGGTTAAATGGTATCATATACCATTAGGACTCCATACGAAGTCATGCAAAGTTTTAATAGTTGCCGTAACTGTGCATATAATATCTATAATGTATATGTGAGATCTGATACCGGGCCACCGCATGCGCCAGAAATCGTTTTGAGACACTTGAAATTTTTTCTTCGAGATTAACGCACGCGTATGACCACAATATTTTAATGTAACATTTTTTTTCATATTTAGACTGCAGATATTACATATTACTTTTTTTATAAATATATATACATATATTTTTTATTGTATCCAAATAGGTAAATTCATCTAAAGTTATACAATACACATTTATTTATTTATTTAACGGGCGATAGTCAAATTAAAGAGAATAATGTCAGAAACATATAAATATATAACAGTAAATCACAATTACATTTATATATATATATACACAATGCGCGCAGTTAAAATCGACAACTTGTATAACAGTAATTTAAAATATATGATGCTCATATTTCCCTAAACGCATCATACGGTGAATAGCTGGGTGGTTTTATTAACCGTGTACAGATATTGTAGTGCGTGAGACGGAACAACAAAAAGAGAATTGAACGGTACAGGAGAAAAACGGTACCTATAGTAGTCCATTTTTTTTTTTTTTTTTTTGATTTTATGATTTGATTCGATAGCACATTGGGAGTAGTACTGAGTGTTGAAATCGATTCAGTGAAAAAAAGATTTCATTTCGCTAATATTGAAAGGAAAAGATCAGGTATACCGATGAAGAAAGATTGTAGTTCATGCGGTTGTGAGGAAAACAGATTGAAGTCCAACTTATAATAATTTTAAAAAAGCATTATTTATGCAAGGTTAAATTTATAGTGAATTAATTTTATTTAAAATAATCTGTAACCATTAATTGAAATTAATTATTTATAACAAGAAATAAATATATCTTTATGTTTTTATATCTCCTAAAAATGTGTTTTTTTTTCTTATTAATAATAATCAAGGTTTACCGGGGACAAAAGATTGAAGTCTACATTTTTTTTCCATATAGTTTTTTTCATAATAATTAATAACCAATATAATTTTTAATTTATTTTAATTACTTTTCAAATTTAATACATTTTTAAATTTTTACTATAATAATAGTTCATAAAGCGTCTTTTTTGTTTTATTATTAGATGGGTAGAAGCTCATAAATTTTGTTTTTACTCTCCTGAAAAATGTACATAAATGGACTATAACCGTTTTTCTCCAGTACCCTTCAATTGCATGTAATAGGATAAAAAGGACTTTAAAATTTATTTAGGAAAGAAGAGAGGCGTCCGCAGTCGATTAACTTTTGAAAAAACACCGATTTGGCTTTCAACCTTCTATCTGCTATATTTTGTAACGAAATAATTTAATTAAAATAAACATGCAATTTTATAACCTTTTTTGTATTATTATTATTATTATTTATTTTGTACAGAAATATTAAAATAAATATGAATTAAGAACTTAAGTAATTTTTCAAAACAATTTTTTTCTTTTTCTGTAAACTCATCTTTTATTAATTATTTAATAAGTCCCGTCGGATATTTTATATGAAAATATTATATTAAAAAGATTTAAAAGTCTAATAGTAGCTATATGACTGCAGTAACATAAATTTCGATTTGGAGGCCCATTTGCACGCTCTTGCGCAGTGGGGTGCCCTGCAGTAGTTGCGGCATGAGTAATGAGTACCTTACCAACAAACAAAAAAAAACAGACGTTTTCTTATAATATATGTTCAACAGTTTTAAATAAAATATTTTATTATAATTCCATATATTTAATTGTTTATAGCCGATAACATATAAAAATGATAATTATTTATATTTTAAAGTCTCTGCAAAATAAATAGTAGGTAGTAGGTATATAAAATTATATTACAAATATTTACAATGTATATAATATTTATACGACAATCCAATATATCAATTACTTGTTAAAATTTCATATTTTGTAGTAAATGAAAAGCATTTTTTATTTTGTTTTTTTTGTGTTACGATTTATCACAGGACTGGAGTTCATTATTATATTCGTTATGTGTTGACATTCGCGTCAATCTTCGGAGTTTTCCCGGTTAGTGGCATATACCAACGAGACGTTTACAAACTGAAGTTCAAATGGTGTTCGCCGGTAACTATTTACTCGGTTCTCTTGCTCTGCGGATTCGCCTCAATAGAAATATTCTCGTTGGACTACACCATAAGAAACTTGAATCAAGACAATCTGACGGCGAAAGGCACGACCTCTATTTATTATTAACAATATATTATTTATATATGTAAACTATAAAAGGAATATAAAGGGGTTATCGTCATTTCATTTATTACGAAATAATAGAGGACGTCATAATATACCGAATACTTTGTCTAAACGGCAATATAATTTAATAGATCATATAAGTATGTATGTACAGGGTTTTTCAAAATGATTCATCTGCAGATTTCAATTAATCATGTTTATTGTAAAATTCGATTAATCAGGTTAGGATAAGTAGATTACATTAAGTTTTAGTTACAATATTTACAAATGTTCAATGTGACCCCTCCCCCGATACTTGCACGGCACACGTCTAAGTGATAATCAAATTCTTCATAAACCTTTTGAAGCATGTCGACTGTAGGTAATCAAATTGATGGCGTCTGTAACGCGACTTTTCAATTCTTCAAGATCTTTTGGAAGAGGAGGTACATAAATAGTGCTTTTTATGTAACTCCAAAGAAAAAAAATCACAGATTGCAAGATCTGTTTAACGGGGCGGCCAAGGACAAAATGTAGCGTCATTATAGCACCACAGCGACCGATCCATCGCTGTGGTAGCTTATTGCTAAACAATTTGCGGACTTCTAGGAATTAATGTGGTGGTGCCCCATCTCGTTGTAAGACGAAATCATCTCCATCGGCTTGCAGTAGTTGGAATAGCCAATCCTTAATCATTTGTAGGTATGAAGTTCCTGTTAAGTACTGTGTTCCCCTCAAAGAAAATGATCAGTACACTTTCTCTCTAGAAACGGAGTAGAAAACGTTAAGTTTAGGTGAATCCCTTTTATGTTCGACAATTTCCCGTGGATTCTCTAATCCCCAAATCCACACATTGTGGCGATTCACCTTCCCATTCAAATGAAAACTGGCCTCATCACTGAAAATGATACGATAGGAAAACTGTTCTTCCTCTTCAGTTAAATTACGTCACTTGGCTAAGGCGCACTTTATTACAACTTAACGGCAATCGATAAAATTCGAAAACCCCACCTTTCAGATGGTTGGTGTTTCATTTACCACAATCTACAGGTTCAAGATTTATAGCCTACTAAAATCGGATCAACAAATATTGTTAGGGGATGGGATCTGGTGGCTGCAAGTGGATGCCTAGATATAATTTTATATTTCCATATTAATTTTGTTCATAATGCTTTGCTTAAAAATAAATTCATATGGCGTATATATACACTGTTGGACGTACTGATAAACATTTTTATCTCTCTCGACAGGAGGCATAAAGAAAGCCACGTCGGGAAGTATATTTTATGGTAATGCGTGTTGTGCCATGTGGATGTTCATAAAACTAGCCAAAAAATGGCCTAAGTTGATGCAAGACTGGCGTTTGGTGGAGATTTCGATGAGAAGGTTTGGCGCTCCCAAACTCGGGTGGAAATCGACCACTTTGGCAGTAGTCTTAATGGTGCTTGCGTTCAGTTAGTACATTATTAATTATTATACACGTATACCATATACGTATATAAGTAGATATTACATATTCTATACCTATCCATAATACGTTTTGTCTATTATTTTTAATTTTATGACGAATATTTTTATGTTATCAAAACATATTTTTAAGAAAAATGATAATTATTTTGAAAATCACAAATCTTCAACGACCATTGAGTATTGACAAAAGATGTTCTATAGACAACATTCGATATGCCGTCATATATTATTTATATATATAATTATATATAATATATATTAGTATGCCATAGTCATATGCACCTATATGTGGTTATGGTCTATATACAGTATATACGTATAATAACACAATGTAGGTACATGCAATACGCAATAATAAATTATTGTTATAGCTGAACACGGCTTACACAATTGGTTGAATACGAGACCTGGTGGTAAAGACGATATTGCTGCCATGTCATTGATCGACAATGATGCCAGTGTCAATATCACACTAGATCAGTCTGTATGTTTTATAATATATATATCTAGCACCTGTAATACACATATACGAATAACTGACGCATATCACCTACCACAACTCACAAGGCACAGCTATAATTTAAAATACATATTTTTATTATTTGTATGAACAACACACACACACACACACACACACACACTTCTAGAAATTGGTTAAATAATATATTAATTAAATTCAAATAAATAATAAATATAGGGAACATTTAAAGGATATCTTGAACGGTTCTCTTTGAAAACGCATTGGTATTTGTTCGACGACTACGAGAGTTACAATCCGGTAAAAGGTTTTTTGGTCATGTGGTTGAGTTTGACGGCGACATTTCTCTGGAATTTCACTGACCTATTCATTATGCTCATCAGCTCGGCTCTTGCGGCTCAGTTTAGAAAACTAACAAAAGCTATGTGCAACGTCAGAGGCCAAGTGAGTACCTAGTCCGAGAACGAAGTTATAAGTTATAATTATATATATTATATACAATATACTAGCTGAATTACCCGGCTTCGCCCGTGAACAGTTTGTCTCACATGAGAGGTGTTCAGGTGACAGGTGTGAAATGTAATATACAATCAAATATATCTGTATTACCCGGCGTTGCCCGGGTTAGATTGTTCTGTTTTTTAACCTTTAGAAACTTTATCTGTTATCTATATACGTATAGCTATATCTAATTTGTGGTTCACGGTATTTTTCCCGTACGGCGTACAACCAGGTTTCTTACGAATTTCAAACCCCTATTTAACTCCTTTAGGGGTAGAATTTTAAAAAATCCTTTCTTAGCGAATGCCTACGTCATAATAGCTATCTGTATGCTAAATTTCGGCCCGATCTGTCCAGTGGTTTGAACTGTGCGTTGACAGATCAGTTAGTCAGTCAGTCACGTTTTACTATATATATATATATATATATACACACACACAGACTACAGCAGCTGAACATAAGGACAAGGTAACCAAGTATATCGAGTCCAGATTAAGAGAGGGAGGGGCTCAAGGGGGCACTTGAACTTAAAGTCTTATGTTTTTCCCTCAGTCTAAACATTGCTCTTTAATTGAACGATTAGTTTTCTGTCGAATTAACTTATTCAAAACGTGGAAAAGTAAAAAAAAAAATGAAAAATGTTGCTGAGAAACTATAATACAGCACTCAAGAAAATTTAGTACCCAGTATAAGCTAGGTGCTTCGAAAATTCGAATTCTCGTAATGTCTTGATCCTGACTTGAATGTTGTACGAAATGCGTATTTTGTGAATTCCAGTCATTAATTAATATTATTAAGATTAATATGACGAAAAATAGTTCTATTTCGTATGATTTTATTATATTATAAGTCTTTGGATTGTGGAAAATGTAGATATGGAAAAACGGCTGAGGTGGAGACGTGGGAGAAGGGATTATGTACTCAACGTATGAATACCTAAAAACGATTTATGGCTAAATTAGTTACCTAATATATGTTATGCCATTTATGCGGACAATATTAAGCGATTTTTATTGACTTATGTTTTTTGTCGGTCGTGTTTGAAAGATGCTGACAATGTCGCAGTGGCAAGAATACCGGGAAACGTACACGTCACTAACGCACTTGGTAAAAAAAATCGACGATCACATCAACGTTATCATCGCATTGTCGATAGGCAGTAACATTTATTTCATTTGCGCTCAACTCATCACGGAAATTGAGTAAGTTTACAACACTTTACAATAATTTAATTTTATAGAGGTTTAAAAACGTACAATTATTATTATATAACACCAGATTCTCTGAAATATTCTAAATTTTATCGCTTATACGAAATGTGGCAGATAAGTTACGACTAATTATAGACTTTTGATTGGTAGCTGCACAAACTTACAACACATAATATGGGCTTGTTGTCATAAATCGATTAACATTATTCTTATCGATGTTCTGTATTAGATATAATATTAACCATCAGCTTTTTTTTTTTCCGGAGAGTGTGTCTATGTATTATATAAAAATTAGAATACAATGTAAATTGTTTATTTGGTAATTAATTTAAATACGATAAATATTGTTCGTAAAAACGAAGTACAATATAAAAAATAATGAATTATAAATTAAAATACATACATATAGTATAAAACCGTATTTCTGAAGTTGAAATTAAAATTATCAACTACCTACCTACTTCTTCGGGTTCAATATTAATTTAGCGTTCTTTAATAATAATAATGCAAGTCTGTAGTTATTTTATTAGCTTATTATTATGTAGCTTATTTAGAAGTGGATAATATTGATTTGTATAATAATATTTTAATAAATTCAATTTCTTATGAAAATGGTCTCGTATTACATTTCTGCCACATTTCGTATGTATATGTTTTAAGTAAAAATAAGTATATCGTCATTTGTTTCACTGCATTGTATAAAATTATAAACTTATATGCGATAATTATTATTTTTGATCATTTTTCTTTCAAAATACCGACAAATTTGCAAGTAATATAATAATATATATGGTTATAAATCATAATTAAATGAATATAATAATCGTGCGTGGTATAATGTATATCATAAATTATAATATTATATATTGATATATTGTTTTTCGCAGTTCTATTAAGCACAGCTACTTCAGGACGTTGTTCTACATGTACTCGTTTTTGTTTTTGGTGTTTCGAACCACGGCGGTTGTGATGCAAGCGTCGGCCATAAACGACGAGAGCAAAAAAATCGTCCCGGAAATTTTTATGTGTCCGACACATAGTTACAGCATCGAAGTATGATAAATTAAATTCTCTTTTTTCAGCCTTATGGCAAATTTTAGAACAGAATTCAAAATTATTTCATTGCGGAAAATGGAGAAAAATTTGATATTTTTTATATTCTATACACTGTAATGCTTGAATTTAGGAAAGTACCTATATAGGTACCTCATTAATTAAAAAAAAAAATTATATATTTTTCAGCGCTCCTCTTCTAATATTTCTCGAATGGAATTGCTGGTCAAGCATTCATTTCTACACGTTTAAATGCGTTTATATAATTTTATCGTCAAACAATTGAACAAAAATCGTTTTACATAATAATGAGTTACAGTTATATTCAGATATCGAAGTGGATCAAAATAAGTGGGGGGATGGAAGCAGTGTTATAATTTTAAGTTTTGAAAGGAGGGGAGTGCAAAGTTGTGAACAGTACACATTATATGGTTAAAAAATAAGCAAAAAAAAAAAAATTTTTTTAACAAAAGGATCTAAAACCGGGTCACTGTCAACAATAGGGGGCAAATACCCATTCTAAAATACCCATCCGTCCAATATGATTAGAAAATTCATTTTTAATACTCAAACTACAGGTTTTGACTATTACACAGGATTTTTTTTTGGCAATTATCACCAATTAATGATCAGCATTTGCACAGGCCGTCAAAATGTAACGCAATTGTATGTAATATCATAAAACATTTTTTTTTTAAATGTTTATAATAAATTATTTTACTTTTAAATAATTTCAAACATAATTAATAAAACTAAATAACCTGCTGTGGTAAATAAAAATTGGTTAATATCATTTGAATTGTATTTAAGACACAAAGATTTTTACAAGAAGTCACTTCAGATTATGTTGCTTTAACAGGATTAAAAATGTTTTCAATCACGAGGAACTTTCTGCTAGGAGTAAGTAAAAACAATATAAAATTCGTCCAGTTTGTCTTGAAAAATCAAGGGCCCAAATAGTATTTTATATTGCAAAAACTTTGACATTTCTTAGTGAAATATAATAATTGTAATTACACAATAAATTAAACAATTATAAAATAAAAAATGATTCCTTCAAATTGATCGGTTTTTTATTTTTGTACAATATTACAATGGTTATAAAATGGAATTTTGGAACATATTATGTCTTGTGACATTATCTACTGGCCAAGATGACCTGGACGAGTTAAACAAAAATTTATTACAAATATGATTCTGTGTATGTGTATTTTTTTCACAGGTTGCTGGAGCAATTTTAACTTATGAAATTGTGTTGATTCAACTTCAAAATACCAATTAAAACAATCATATATCTTTTTAAATGTTATATATACATAAAAAAAAAATGTATATACCTATATATTTTACTTTTATACTTCTAAATTTAACCTTAAATAAAATAATAAATATCCATTTTTAAACATTGTCTGTTTCATTGTTTTTTTTATCTAATGACATATACTGACGAATGGAATTCAAATCTCGTAGCAACATAGTCACAGTATTTGATAACACCTCGTTGTCTACAGTACCATTCACTTGATCTTCGAGTCCTATACAACAATAATGAATAATTAATATTTAGTAATGAATACTAATAATGAATCATTAGTAAACCTTCATAATATGTAATATTAAATGAAGAATGTATACCATTAGTTTTCGCTTCAAATAAGTTGATTCTGGCTTCTAAATTATCAAATCCATCTTCAATTTCTTCAAGCAAATTTTTTCGACATTCCGCAGTATTAATAGGTTTTTCAGGTACTGGACCAGAAAGCACTAAAATATAATTAAATGTTAAAATAATTAAATGTCTTATAATATTATTAATTATTATGCCAATTTACATTCTTCAAGCTTATTTGGTTGACGTTCTTCATTTCTTTTTGAACTTTGTTCAGACCACAAATATAGTTTGGGATGATCTGGAGTTTGCCTGTATATAAATAAAAACAAAATATATACTGGCCACTCATATCCAAATCTTAATAACAATAATAATAAACAAAAACATGGTGGAACGCGACAATGACAATCAGACAGATGAAGTAGGATATCAGAGCAGTTGATAAATAAGGATTTCTTAGACAAGGTTAAATGGAGATGTTTTGTGGAGGATGCTATGAGCCTTAAGGGCTCGTAAGAATTAACAATAATAATAAAAACTATGTAAAAACTGCATACCCATAAATTACAGTTTTAACTAGTAAACTGTGCAAAAAATTGCTGTGTTCAATCACCTCAGCTACTAACTGATGAGATTGTTTCAACATATTTTCATCCTTTCTACGCCGCTCATCTTTGTGTTGTAGAACACTAAATGGAAATAATAAATAAACAAATGATACATCTATATAAATTCATAAAACAGATCATCTATAAATCAACCAACCTGGCTATTTTTCCTTCTTTAATCCAATCTTGTAAATAGTCATATTGCTTTGAACGCCTTTTCTTTGATGGATTCAAGCAACTAATGCAAATATAATTATCAGGTACTTGATCTTCAGAGTCAATTTTGTTACAATAACCATGCTGCCAGCACAAACAAACATCGCACTAATAACAAAGTTAAATTTTTAATTTGATATAAAAATCATTTTAGACAAAAATTAAACATTACTTGTATCATTAAACCGTCCTCTTGATTTGAACCACATGAACAGTTAATTACTTCTTCTTTTGGTAAAGATTCAATATCAGATTTATTTTTTTTAATTTTATAATGCCGATCTGATATTGCAACACTCTCTGCATTATAATTGTCTGTAAATGAATAACATAACTAAGTTTTTTTTTTTTATTCATTAAAGATGTTTGCTTTTTACTCTTTGCTTCATTTTCAAAAACATCCACTAAAGTTATCTTTTCAATGGGTTCTTTAATCTGAGCAGACTCTTTAATTGGAGTCTCTGTTACTGAACCAACTGATTCTACTATTCTAGAGAATCCAGAATCTCTAAAAATTAAAAAGTAAAAAATTAATTTTTATAAAATCATATAAATATAATATTGAACAAATATTACTTTGAATCGTGGGCTTGAGTAAAATCGTTTGGTTTATCAATGGATGTAAAAGATGTATTGTAACTCTCAGATTGCAGAGTGTTATTACTCTCGTGTTCTTGTCTATGATAAATTCATTTTTAATAATATATTTAATTATTTATAAATTAGTATATATATATATATATATTGTACATAAATACTAACTCGTTAAACTTCAAAGATAAAGAAGCTGAGCTAGGGGAAGGTGAATTGTAAGATGTATGTCCCCAACTTCTTTTAGCTTCTAGCTGAGATATTCTATGAAGAAAATATGATGGAGATAATTCGTCAACATTTTCACCCTCAATTCTTGCTGTTGCAAGATCTGTTACGTTAGGCGTGGACATCAACAATTCAGTGTATTCAGAATGATAATGTTTAATGTGCATCTAAATAAATAATATTGTTTATTATAAATATTAGAGATCATAAAAACATAAAACAAGTTAAAAAGACTAACCATCAAAAGATTTTCTTTCCGGAACAGTTTTCGACATTCTTGTTTTGGACACCTGAAACCTTGCTCATCAGAAGCATCCATCCTAACTGCGAATTAAATTTAAAAAAGAATTATTATATATAAGTACCATGTTGTAAAAAGATTTGTTATTTTTATTTATCACACCAAACATCCTGTACTTAATCTTAATCTGGTTTTCCAAAACATGTACTTTAGTTTAGTATGTTACACTTGTGAAAAACAAAGTTACAAAGTTTAGAGATCTCTTAAATACAATTTTCAATATGCTAAATTCATATTTGTTATGTATATTTTATTTTTTTATATATCGGTTCAGTAAGCTAGAGTAGCATATCCACCAAATGCTTTTTGTCTTACCCGCAAAGTAAATGTCCTCTTTTTACAAAAATTGAAAAAAAAAATTAGTCTAAACACACTCAGCTCATTAATAGATGACAAATAGAAATATTTTAGAATGAAAAACTGCACACTCAAATTTATACTCGGAAAAACTAAGTCTGAACTCCATATTTACTGTACATATTTATATAAATAATTCCCCAGTTTAATTGAACATGGCTAAACAACATGTTTGGTGCCACTGTTTATTTACTTATTTGAAGACATTTTTAATTTGTATGATTAGTTGATATAACATATTAAACTATGTAAATCATTCAATTATAAATACTTTTTTGTAGTAGAGTATTATTTGCTAATTGATGAAATGAATTTTGATGTGATGAAATGTCAGCTAAACTGTTAGCAGGAGAAGAAGCCTTTAATCTTTTTGGAGGTGTTGGTGTTATTGCATCATCTGTATTACTCAATATATCTGGCAATGTACTATCTTTTTTTCTAAAATCAATAAATAAATTTAGAATCACAATTTAACAAAATCTCGAGTTATACAATATACTCACTTTAGTTTAAGTGGATTTAATTTAACTACCAAAACATTTTTTTTACTTTCTTTATTTTTCGATGAACTTTTTCTTCTTTTTTCAGGCCGTCTTCGTAGACCAAAAAATGTTTTCCCTTTAATAAAAATAATTATATCCATGTTCATTATAAACTATTACATTTAAATCACTCTTACTTTTCTTTTTTTGTTTTATAGATATAGATGATTTGGTCGGTGAACAAATTTCTGCTTCTGCTTCGATATCCTCTAATGATTCCTCAAAGTTTTCTGATCTTAATAAATTGGTTTCATTTAAATGTTTTGAAGACTCTACAATTTCCATATCTGTATAATTTTAAAGTTACATATATAAATATATATATATATATATAGATTTAAATAAAAACTTGTTGTTTTAACAACTATTTTTAATACTTGTTTCAGATTTCACTTCTAAATTTTCTACAATGTGTTGATGGTCTAATAAAGTATTGATAGAAGTCTTTTCATTATTCTAAAACAACAATGTAATAAAATAGTAAAAGAAGACAGTTATGAATAAATATAATTCTTTAAATAGACAAAAATATGCAAACTGACAACACACTGGTAAGAGGGTGTTTCCCAGAATAGATAAATAATCAAATGTGCAACTTTTATTATTGGAACATAGAAAAATACAATCTTTACAATAACAAATTATTATTATTTTAATGTTATAATTCTTTGGTGAATATAAACAATTTTAAGACTATGTCACCACAAGAAATTAAGTATAAATGGAATTTTTTCTATTGAATGAATAAATAAATAGAAGGTAATTTTAATTCTAATATTATATTTTTGGAATTTTTTACAATAATTTATTTATAAAACATTTTAGAACACAAGTTTAGTTCATAGTCAAGAACACTACTGAACTTTGCTACAGTATTGAATTTGATTATATTATACACTATACTAAAAAAACAATCTAATGCATATATTTGTATACTGTTTAGTATTTTTACATATTTCTTACACTTAAATATTTTTTTTTCCTTTAAAATTAAAATACGTATTAAGAAGAAAAAAAGATACGTACTGAAGGATTATTTAACAAAAGTTTTGATTCACGATCAGCTGATTTCTTGCTTTCCTTAATTATTTTTTGTTCTTTAAGTTTAGACTCTATAAATAAAACCATAACATTACAGTTTTTATTATACTAATAAATAATAAACAAATAATTCAAAAACAATTATTATTATTATAAGAATTTTATTATCAATTAATATAATTTACTCATACAATAATTGTTTTGGAAATAAAACAAATTGAATACAAAATTATGAAGCTATAATGTTTACTATATTGTCTTCAGATATTATACATATCAAAGCAAAACAATGTTATTTTAAATTTAAAATTACTATAAAAATTTAACATTTTAGAAGATTTTAAACCTTATTAATTACTTATAAATTGACATCATTTTAAATATTAAGTCAAAGCAATATAATATTAACTTTATTAATGTAATACTAGACAAAAATGATTCTATTATTAGTATTATTATTATTAATTACAGTCATAATTTAATAACCCTACATATCTTGTTGCATATCACATTGTCGCAGCCCGAATGTTTGGCACCCGAGGAATAAGCATAATGAATAAGCACCTACCTAGCACAATTTATTATGGATTATCACAATAATTTTGTGTTTAAATTTTAAACATTAAAATTAAACAAATAATAATAATAATAATAATAATAATGACCACTAATAAAAAATATCCGAGTTTAGTACCAATGAACACCCATCCACTCTTTTTGGACTAGGAGAAACCACTTCACGTAATACACAGGCCCTAGTTTCAAATAATGAAAGCAAATATTTCATAACACATTTTTTTTTTTTTTTTACATATAAATGATTATTGCATTCAATACTGTAATTTTAAATCAATTTAATGTCTATTTAAGTCTATAAATGATTAATATTCTTTATAAGTTAAATTTAGTGTATACATTCAAATAGATTCTCTACTCACCCACTATTTATTAATAGTAAGATGAATACTGTACCTAACTGTAATAAATTTTTTGAATATAATAGTTTGGCTACCATTTATTGATGGCAGCTTTTGTAATTTATTAACAATTAAATTCAATTTAAGACTTAAGATACAATATCAAATTATCTTTTGTAATAAAACTTGATGAATGAAAATAAATGAATTAAACCAATAACATATTACAAAAATTATTGAATAGAAATTAATAGTACTGTCCTGTTACATTGAAAAATAAACAGAATATTGTTAAAAATAATGTAATAAATATAAACACATTTTTAATGATGTGTATTGCCCATAAAAATAATATAATTATAGGCACAGTTTGTATATGATTATTGATTAATAATGTAGGATGCAAGTGGGGATTTCAGTTCTTGTTATTTGAAATTTTTTTCCTTTTATGTTTAGAAACCTAACTGCTTTTACTTTACCAATCAAAAGTGAAAGGGATACTATATTTTTTTTATTTTTTATTAAGATACATTTTAATTAATTTTCATACATAAAATATTAATTATATTTAATAGTGCAATTACAATAAAATTTTCAATGATGTTAAAATGTATTCAGTACTATAAATCACAATGGCCCTATGTATTTTACCGTATTATTAATTATTATATGTAAGAAATTAATAATAAACGTATTTCATACAATAGAAACTCATAAGTTATTAATTTATAATTTGCTAATTGTTAATGCTAAACACCAGTAAGTGGTAGGTAGCAACCATTTAATTTCATTAATAAATAATATTTAAAGGAGAAACTAATAATTGAATTATTCCACGGTTTTCTTTTAAAATGGTTATTCTAAAGTACCATAATATGTTAATTAACTACTAAAAATTTGGAGCACATTTATTACCATAAAAATTTTCTCTCAGACAAATTTTTAATTAAAGGCACCCTCATTACTTTCAGAATTTTTTGTCCAATAACCTTTATATTTAATTTGTAAAATAACAATCCAGGAGCAACCAATAACTTTTACACCAAAATAACTTCAGACCAGAAATTAGGTTGTAGAATATTCTGAACTTTAACAGTAGGCACACATATATGAAAAGAGACAGGTAGGAAAATGTTTAGTTTTTATCTGAGATACTGCAATATCATCCACATTAAAAAATAATTCAGTTCAGTAGTAACACAGGAACTAAATCTTGAAACAAAAATGTCACTAAACATCTTTGAAGATACAGGTGTTAAGTGACTGACTGAAGCATTGCTGGTGGCAACAATACTTTAGTAATAAACTCCAATTTCTTAGAATACTACACGAAGACAAATTATTTTTTATTAGGGCACTTATAGGCTTAGCTGAAGATACATTAGGATTACTTGGCACCAACGTATTAATTTTTATAAATAATAAATAAGTAAATATATTTAAATAATACAAATATTATCTTTTTTAACAATAATTATTTGGAAGCCACCAAAATTTTGTAAAGAGACAAAGAAACTAGAACTTAAATTGTAGTATTTGTGTTCAATTTAGACTCTACACATTTATTACAAAATTTGTTCAGTGCATTTTATAGCCTTTTTGTAAAAGCTGTATTATTTTTTTTTTATCTTTTTTTGTAAATAAATCATAAGGCTATAATTATTTCTTATCTTTTCTTATGATAAAGAAATTAAAGCTATTAAAAAAATCTCTTAACAATGTATAGAATCAGCACTTCTAATTCCTATAAGATAATTTTTAAAACATTCTTTTTTTTTTTTAAATTTATGAATATAAAGTAATTTTATGACTTACCCTGTGTTTTTTTTGTCAAGAAATCGTCTTTTTTAAATTTTACTTTAAATATACTTGAAGACCGTGCAATATTTGACTTTTTTGGTATTTCTTTTTCTGTGGATGGAACATCTTGCACTACTGGTTTCAATTCAACTACCATAGTTTCAGAAGGACTAAAGTAATAAAATATACATAAATATCAAAATAATAAAGTCAAGAATTTTTCTTGCCTAGGTATTTTTGTCAATTTATTTATCCATTCAGCATTCATGGGTTTAATACGATGGCTATCTTTATTAATCCATTCATTGGCACCATTACTTTTGTACGTTATAAATATTTCATCACCATCATCTTCTTCTACAATGGCCGGTGTCCTAAGTTCCAGAAAATATTTATTAATTAAAAATTAACGTCTAATACACGGATAACAAAATGTCAACAACTCTACTGAACTTTTATTTCAAAAAAAATTTTACTTAATGTAATTAAAATAGAAAATACAACTATTAACCAACAACAATACAATTATATAAATATATGTTTATTATAGTACTTTTTTTTTTGTTATTTAAAAGAAATTCTGTAGAGTGTGGGACTATATTAAAGTTTAACACAAATGCACAAGAAAATAATGATTTAATTGAAGCTAATAATGGTAGTAGTAGTACCAGATTGGTGAATAATATTGTGGACAGGAGGTTTTGGCATAAATTGTTGAAAAATTGTATGATCTAAAATTATGTGTATGTATGTGTGTGTATGTGTGTATATATATATATATATATATATATATATAGTATATAATATATCCATAATATACATCTTGTATTTCTGTTTAAGATTTTCTTTAAGTCTAAATTTTTGAATATTAGTATTAGATGATAAATCAAAATTAAAAAATTTAATTAATTGATCTGTTGTTGAGATTTACACTGATTTTTAAATTTTATAAGTTAATTCTCTCAATAAATATAAGGAGCTGATCATATTCAGAATATTGCCTCAAATTAAAAAGTTTTTTTTTTTTGTTTGTAACTATTTATTTATTTATTTTTTAATCATACAAAAATTCCAATGTTTTGTAAAATGATGGCCTTATATTCACAGTACGATCTAAGAATATTAAAAGTAAATTTTAGATGTTATTTTAAATAAAAAAGATTATAAATCTTTGCATTAAAATAGTTCTGGAAACTTAGTTTATTATAATATTAATACATCTGTAAATATTTATATATAACGAAAATATGCTATATAAATAATATAATAACTCAATTAACTTAATTTAATCCAAATTTCATCCTAAATTTACGTCTTTTAATAAGTCATCAATTTTATCATAACTATAATATAATATATCTATACTAAAATCTACAATACTCAAAACTATTCACGTATTGTCATGCCCAAAAAACATATTTTTTAAATTTTAAATTATATATTAGTTGTTGTTCTTTTATACTGTTCATTATTTTGTCAAAAGTTTTAAAATATTTTTCATTTTTCAAAACCATAAAATGTTTATTATTTCAATGTTATTGAATGATGGATTTTTGACTATCATTATTAATATTAATAAGTATCACTGAGCAAATTATACAATAGCAACCTACATCTTGGTCAGATTTATTTTGTCTACATTAATTAAATCAGTGTAATTAGTCTTCATTTTCATTTAAACTATTTTTTATACATATCAAGTATGAATGACACAGGTCATGACATCTTTGAGATTTACAATTTGATACTGAAATTGTTTTTAATTCGATACATTTATAGTAATCACATGTTAGGAACACGAGTAAAAGTATTTATCGTCCGTTTCGCGTCGCCTGGCTCTTAATTGGTTCCTGAAAAATTTAGCCATGACAGTGAGGTGACATGCGGCAAACGGCGTGATAGAAGTGGTTTGAAGCCAATTGGTCATACTCTTAACGTGAGACAAATATAGATTCACATTTTACACACATCGCAATAAACCGATTTGTTTTCATTTCATATTTAATTTGAAAAATACTAAGATACATAAAATACTGATAGTTTTCATAACATCAGTACCATTCTCAATTAACTTTTGTACTGACATCGATGAATCATCACCATTAACGGTTGGGCAACTTGTATTGAATACAAATTATAAATGAAATAGAAATAAAATAAAATGTTACTAATACATGTTCATACAGAACTAAATATCAGAAAAACGTATTAAAACAACAATACACAATTCAATTAACGATATGTAAATCTGCTTAAAAAAAAAAAAGAATCAATACTGATAGGGCCTGAGAATGTACTGAACTAAATGTTAATACAGTAGTCACTCGATAATTTGAAAACCTCAATGAATTGAACTAAATGCTTGGTCTTCTGAAGAAACCTCTATAATTAGAAGAAAATACATGTATTTCAATCCCCTCGATAATTCGAAATGTCTGGCGGTGGGAGACACTCTACAATTCGAATTTCTTTACTGTGTTGTAAGCTCAAATAAATTTGTTGTATCGATAATTGATGTAATCGTAATCGCACTAATAACGACAGCGATAAAACATTATCATAGTTCACCTTAAATCCTTTAGATTTAATAAAATTTCGTTTATTACCAAAACAAACCTTTGCAATAAGCAACCAGTTGTTGAAATCAATGTACGTATGTAATAACATTTTTCACCTATCTTTAATTCGAATTGTTAATTTTTTTTCCCCTCGATTATTCGAACACTCGGTAAATCGAAAACCTCTATTAATCGAATTTTCAGCTCGGTCCCTTGGATTTCGAATTATCGAGCGACTACTGTACATACGTACTAATTTGATTACTATTTTTGCATTGTGATAAAATTAATATCAACTATTAGCTAGGCTTTCTTCAGAACGAGGACGTCATTTATTCGTCTGGACAATCGTCTACCACTAGAATTGCATATGTATTTTTGTTCGACCGAAAAGTTTTTTTCCCCCCCTGAGTATTAAAAAGTAGTCTTCTTTTTTTTTTACTTATTATTACAATATTCGATTACAAACGCGTAAACACAAGTGTGACACATAAACGGCGGTGAATAATAATTCACGAGTACAACAACAATACACTACACGTGTTCAATAGTTTACAATTATATACTGACCACAGGAACAATATACCGGTAATGACATGTAGGTGGTACCTAATGGAAAACCTACAAGACTCACCATATATTTCCCGGCGATTGAATTAAAAGTTCTGTTCCTGATTGATAATCCATTTTAACGCAGTAAAAATAACAGCCTCTTAAGGGCGGCGGTTAATAAAGCTCAATAACCGTATTCCACGTTGTTGCGGTTCCCGACTATATTATTTATAATTTAATAAACAATAATCGGAAATTGCGGCTATTTCTGAAAATGGAAAAAAAAGAAGTGTAAACACCGACCACACCGACAAACGATAACAAACATAATAACGAGATGATATAATAACGAATAACGACAATACCGCGGTATAAAATGATCAGAATCAGCCTTACCGCTGTTCTCAAAGAGATTAAAAACCAACTGTACAGATTAATAGATGACACATCTATAATTAATTTGATCACGAGAATATTATGAATAATGGCGTCTAAGTAGAAACTCTCAACCTTTTGACTGTTCAAGCAACTGGACATGATGCTGTATTTGATTGTGATGTAGCTGATGAATTTGGTTAGTTATATTTTATGTTTACATATTATAGCCTATAGGTATATATGAATAAATGTATAATATAAGAAATAATCATTTGTATTTTAAGATAAAAGTAATGATATAGAAAATGACAAGCAGTTAACTTCAGAAGTCTTTGATTCGCATCTAGTTACCCGAAAGCAAGATTGAAACGATTACTTCCATCGTTACTTAAAAACTCCAGTATCTAAACCACTGCTCATAACAATACCTCAACATTAAATCTTTACAGGTAAATATTATATTATTTGTGTTATATTTGTTCATTAGACATAACCTGTACTGACATTTTGTCAAAAGACGTCGTTAATAAAACAAATTAATTGTAATTTTTACTCAATATATTTTATGTTATGAATATATTTTTATTAAATAATACAATTTACATTTATTTTAACATCTATGATAGTATAGTTTATTATTTTTGTGTTTTTAAGTACCTATGCATTTGATTGCATATTTGGTGATTTTCAAAGGTACAAGTCCTCTACCCTACTGATGATAAACATTTCAAATTTCATTTAATTATAAAAACTATTTTACCCAACATAAAATTATTTTTGGATTTATATTACTACATATTTATAATACTACATATAGAATTTATTATATTTTCATAAAATTGAAATTAATTGCTACTACATATACGCATATTGTGTTCTCTTTTAATTTGTGTAACTATACTAACAAAAAAAAAAACTTAAAATTAATGAACCATATAATATGTTTATAGTCTAATAAATAATTAATTAAACAATAATATATTATAAATATCATGTTAGGATATATATAATGTAAGTATTATAAATAAGAGAGTACTTTTATTATAATAATTTGTTTTCTATAGGCACAAGCTACTTTGGTAAATAAAAACGAAAGTAACAAACCAAAAAGTGTACCGCACAACTACCAATAAAAATGGTGTAACCTTGCTGATGAAAAATGGTTATTGCTTCTTTAAGTAAGACCAAAATTGAACTTGAAATTTCTCAGATGATAGAAAAACATACAATCAAATGGATATACTGCAAGTGAAACTACAAATTAAAAAAAGGAAATTGGAATTAATGAATTAAATAAAACTTTATTTAATAATATTTTACATTACAAAAACTTATTAAAATAAAGTATATAAAGTAAATGTATATTATAAAATAGTATATTCTATTATTTTAATTATATTTTATTGATATGTATATATATATATATATATATATATATATATATTGTTTATAAATATTAAATATTATAATAATGTTTTATTGTTTGTATAACTAATAAATGATATAATGAAAAGTGAATGAATTAATTAATAAT
This sequence comes from Slavum lentiscoides, assembly GCA_032441835.1. Taxonomy (NCBI): domain Eukaryota; kingdom Metazoa; phylum Arthropoda; class Insecta; order Hemiptera; family Aphididae; genus Slavum; species Slavum lentiscoides. The sequence continues at coordinate 7,699,339 of CM063718.1, read as the reverse complement.
TTACTGAACTGACAATTTATGATACTTCTTCAAAATATTTTTATAAATACAGTTGATATTTTTACAATAAATGTCCAAAATAATGTACATATGAATCTCTTATATAATTATTATTATTACTAATATGGGGTGTATTATTTGGCACATTATTTACAAAATTAATAGCTTCTTCAATTTCTACTGGTAATGGAGGTAGTTCTTCTTCTTTATCTGTTGCTATATTATGTAAAATAGCTTGCTATAATTAAACATTGAGCTTTATTTATGTTTAATTTAATTCCTGTAGATAAAATTGGGAATCGCTGTTTCCACACACCAAATGTTCTTTCTGCTGGAGTAGTTACATTTATTAGTGGAGTAATACAATATTTTTAAGAGGATATCCACTATCTGCCATGAGAATACTATCACCAAATTCCCATTATTAAAACGTGAGTATATTTGCGAATGTTGAAAATTCGTGCATCATGTGCTGACTCTGGCCACCGTGAAACTACATCAAGAAATTTTAGATTTGTATCACAAATTGCCTGAACATTTAACGAAAAAAACTGTTTCCTATTTCTGTATACCTCTGCATTAAATCCACCTGTAACACAAATATATTTTAAATTTTAATTTAAGTAATGATAATGATTATACATTTAAAACATACCAGGTGATTGTATCTTTACATGTGTACAATCTATTGCACCAACGACTTTTGGAAATTTTGCAATATTATAAAAATTCTTTTTAAGATTTTGAAGAACTACTGGATCAGTAGGAAACATTAAAAATTTTGTTTTTAATTGGGCTATAGCTTGTAGAACTTTCCATATATATTTTCCAGTAGTTGTCTTATGTATTCCTGCAAAATCTCCTGCAGCAATTAACATACAACCAGACGCAAGGAAACGAATCGTAAATAAAATCATTTGTCCTCATGTGACTGAATGATTTCTAAACATAAAAATAAATATTCTTTAATGAATTATACATATTTTTTAGAATTTATTCTTACCGATTAGTAAGACATTCAATTTTGAACGCAATTAGATCCAGTATAGTATTAACACACAGTTTACTTAAATGAAACCTAATATAGAATTCATTTTCATCCCATTCAATAAAATGGTCTGTTCTGTTGCGATAAATACGTTGTTTTCTTGAATGCCATAGTCTACTCACAAATTCTATAATACAATCATCATCACTGAACTTGATGAAGAAGTATCCATAATAGAAAATTATAAAATGCAACACAACTATAATATGTATTAATATTACTAATATACATTAATTATATATATATATATATATATATATATAAATATGTGTATGTATTAATTGTAAAATGTTTGCCTATCATATAATACTATAATTATTATCATTCACCTTTTAAAAATCTAAGATAAACTCCTTAAACCGTACCCTGAGTGTTCCTTAAATAAACCAAAGATGTACCAAAGCTAAGTGGAGCTTATCTCTTAAACTTCTATTGAAATACAGAAAACTATAATTAAGCTTTACTTAGTCTTAAGCTTAAGCTTAAGTAGATATTGAAATACCGGCCCTAAGTGGCGTCCGCCGTCCAGGCAATAGTCCTACAGACGTCTTGTGGACCCAATATTTGACAGTCCCCGAAAATGAATTTTACCGAATGCCGATGGCCAATCGCGGAATTCGATTTGTACCGAGTTCAGTGTGGCCAACACGTATATCTTAAATCGTAAGTATACTCCGTAGACATATTGAGTTAATACCACAGAATAGGTGAAATTTCACAGTTCTCTTATTTCACCTATTATGTGTTAATACGTCAACGGTATACTCTAGAGAGCCTTGATATATATATATATATATCAAGGCTCTCTAGTATACTCCATTCGTCTCGGTATCAACCACTCTCTTTGAAGACCGTGGTAATAACCATGATTTAAGATTAAATGATAAATGCTACTAGTCTGTGATAATACACCTGAAGAATACTCTTTCAAAATACAACTCGTCAAAACAGTAATGACCACCAGACCACGTTAAGGTAGTTTATTATTTAACATTTCTAAATTGGAAATTTCAAAATATTAATTTAATTACTTATAAGTGAAGTTCATTTTCATTGTTCTGATTTTTGGTCATTCATTTTGTGATCACAGATTATATATAATTTTTTTTAAACCCAAACGACTGTTATAAATTCAAATGTTAAAACAATAATTTGTCCTAGAACATGGCAACACTAAGAGAACAGAACATAAAACTTAAGAGCATTACAAAAAGAAATCAAAGACCGAGGTCTTTAATTACAGACCCTTATGAAAAGTTTTGGTAATATTTATTTTTCTCAATGGGCGTTATTAAATTGATGTTTATATGGTACAATTATTTTCCATTGTTACAGGCCACTTTTAGATTCAGAAAAATCTAAAGTATTAGTTGACGAAATGGAAAAGTAAGTATAACCAATTTTTAATGTATATTAGTTTAGCTTGTACAAATAAATTAACAATAATAAACAATTGTTGAACCCAGTTCAAAGGGAAAATTGTTCAAAATAAAATTGTCATGTACACTATTTTTCATATTTATCATACTTTGTAGTAGTCTGCTATTATTATTTAAAAATTCTTAAAATGTATTACTATATGGTGTAATGATAGTCATTGTTTCTGTGATGTGATTAGAAATAAATCTTGTTATAAACATATCATTTTAAACTCATATCTGAATAAGTATTCGCATATTTTTAGAACAATATCTAAGGAAAATGGTAAACTAAAAGTTAATTGGTTTACTTTGAAGAAATTACCTTTGGACGTACGTAAATGTCGGATTAAAGATCTTTCAGATGAACACAAGCTTATAAGTCCTAATTTAAAACTACAAAGGTAATAGCACACTTTATCTAGAAAATTTGACAGGCAATTAAAATAGAATATGACAAAGTATGTTTAAATAAATATATGTATATTTATTTATTTTTAGATCATTATTGAAAATGGGAATAAATGAAGTTAGTAGATGTATTGAAAAAGATCAGATAGCTTGTTGTTTGATAGCTGAAGATGTAGCAAATTGTATGATTGCGAAGCATTTACTTTTCATGACTGCTGCAAAGAAAATACCTGTAATAATTCTTCCAGATATGCGTTCAGTTACCAAACGTATTGTAGGTTTTCCTTCTGCGGCGTTAGGACTGAAGGTTTGTATAAACATTATTATTATTAAAACAGTTGTGTTATTCATTAAAATTTTTTTTTTTTTTAAGAGTGATATACTGAATAAATTGGAAAATTCTTTGTACAGTCTGTATCAAACAATTGTTCAATTGTCAAATAAGTTTAAAAGTCCGTATCCCAAACAAATCAATAGAAGAGAATTAAAATCTATAGAAAATCCAATGAAGCTGAATGTTACTGTTAAAAATTATTTACTTAAGAAGCCAAGAGAAGGTAAAGCTTTTGAACCAGGAGGTACATCAAATATTCAGAAAGTAAACGAGTTATCATTTATTCCCATTGAAAAAATGGTAGTTGAACAAAAATCATTTGAACACAACAAAGAACATATTGTAATACCATCATCCACTAATTTATTTAGTATAGACACTAAACCCTTGAACATTGAAGATATAGGAGAATCTGTGGAACGTAAAACAAACAGGTTCACAGAACCCTTAAGGTATCATGGATTAAAAATAAAAAAAATAAAACCCAATCCAAATAGGAAACGGAAAGAAAAAGAAAACACAAAACATGCACAAAAAGAACTAAAACAAAATGTTTGTTGATTTAAATAATTTGTATACAAAAATTGTACAAAATTTAGATGTAATTCAATTTACAATTCACTACCTAAAAATGAAAAACAGACCTCTTTATAGACTATATTTTTTGGAACATAAATACCATATACAGAGCTGAAAATAAAAAAACATAATTAATACCAAACAAAAACTAATTTGAATTTTAAAAATTATTAATTCTTACTTGCAACTTCCCATTCAGATTTTGAAAGTGTTCCAACACTGTTCAAATTGTTTTCATTTAAGAATTGTTTGGCTTTTTCATATTCGTCATCAGTACCCATAGTTTTGTTTCCTTCCTCCTGTGGTGGATATAACTAAAAACGCAAATTAAATTTTACAACATTAAAAAAAAAAAACAAATAAATGTAAAGACTGGAAATTGTAAACTCCCTTATATGAAATGTAAATTCCCTTAAAAACATTTTGCTACTGTATTATATGTATACACTAAAATTTAATAAATAAATATATTGCCGATACAAATGGTTCAACACTAAACCAATTCATGATCATCTGGATCAATTTTATATCTAAATACGTATACACAAAACAAATTGTGAAAAACAATCTGGATTTTTACCTCAAGCCCGGGAAAAATTATTTATTATTTATGTACTCGTATATTTACATGTATTTAATTTTATTATATCTGGGGGATTAGTGTGGCGTTATGACTTAAGAATTTTACTCGTGTAACTCTACAATATTAATATCATATTTTTATAGAGTTAATCGATTATAAAGTAGTACATTTTCAAAATGATTTACTTTTTGTACCTTATAATAATAAAATTTTATTTTGATGAAAAAATATTAACATTATATGAAAAGTATGTGTATACTTAATATTGTAATATATAATAAAAGTATTCCTATTAGTATAAAAATTTAAACGTAGCACAATATTTTTAGGTGATTTTACTTCATTTTAGAGAGGTTTACATTTGCCCATAAATACATGATAATTATTTTACAATTTATAAAAAATAAATTTTATGAAATTTTAATGGACCAATATTTTATTAATCTACTGTAATTTTAACTATTATTAGTTTTATTTTATATATAGATAAAACGATAAAATAAAATAATGTAAAAAGTAATTTAAATAATTTGTTATATGAATTATCAAGATTATAGTAGTGCCGCATTGATGTCTAAATATAATTCTTTTTGATATGTGTGTTATTTTAAGTAAAACTATATATACCTCGTAATAGGTACAAGCAGTATTTTAAATGTATTGCATCAAAAAGAAAGCATATCAAAACATCAAATTTAGCTTTTCTGTTAGAATTACGTGGAACTTTAATGATGTTAATTTAACATAATTACATATGTATAACAACTGATATTTGATTTTAATATTAATAGTATTGAAATTAATGTGTTATTTGTATAATTAAATATTACCTCCAATGCAGTTATACGATTTAAGAAATTGGTATCTAATTTTGAGTATTTCTCAAAAAACTCTGCAAAAGTCATTTTCATTTTTAGTTCCATTCCGTATATTTTAGCCAATCTAAATAAAAGTTGAAAATGTTGAAACAATACACATTAAAAATATAAGTAACAAAAATGAACAAACTTTTCTAAAACAGGAAAGTACACCAAGAACTCTGGGCAATCGACAACTCCTTCTAAATGAAAATTATATTTCGCACCAAATATTGGAAATGGTTTTTCAGTATCGCACATAAAATCAATATTGTAAATGCTGTTACCAAATTGTTTTTTACTGCACTCTTTCTGGCGTCGCCTAAATAATAAGAATAAAATATAATTCAATAAGAATAAGAAATACGTGTTTAGTCATTTTTTTATATGAAACTAATAATTATATTATTCAAGCCGACTGAAAATGTATTTTTTATTAAAAATAATGTTTTTAAAATCAACATTCATAGGATAGGTAATAAATAATAATTATATAACTTACACTATCTCTTGGGCATTAGGTATAGTACCTATAAATAGTCCACCGCTTATAAGATTTTCTGAGATGTTTTTTAGCATGCATTCGGTTTGTTGTATGCTTTCAAAGCAATAATGAAATGCAAATTGACAACTTACTAAATGTAACTGCATACTTGGATTTTCAAAAAATTTGTTTATACTTACCTAAAAATTATTTATTTAAAAAATATATAAAATTTTAATAACAAAGATTATATAAATCATTATTAATTACTCTAGTGCAATCTGCTACAATAAATTTAGCGTCAAATAAATATCTATTTCGTCTTTTCATTTCTTCATATCTTGACTGAGCATTGGATATTGATCCGGGTGATATATCTACAGCAACAAGATGCTCCATGCAACTTGAATTTCTCCATTTATTTAAATCGCCTCCTTTGCCACAAGCTAAATCTAGTACATGCATTTTCCCATCGTGGATTCTAGTGTCTCTGAGCATCATTACAGCTTTCTCTAAACAAAAGTAATAATTAAAACGCGCATTTTTCTAATAAAAAGTAATTGACTAACGGATAAGAGTCGATTTAACCCAGTTGTTAAAATTGCGCAAATATAAGATACGCGATTCATTTCGAGCCGATAGATTATTTTCTCCGTTATCGTAATGACGGGCAATCGCCGCAGACAACTGTTCTTTATTTTCAGTCATTTCTGCAATACTATACCAGCAAAATAAATTGTTATAATATACACAATACATACCCAGAAGTACTTGGGACGATTAAGATATACTTACACGGGGTATTTGTGACACGAATTAATGAAAATATTATAGTGAATGAAAGACGAAATATTTTTAAATAAAATTAGTCGAATAATGAAGTTACAAGAGTAAAAAATCTAGTGTGAAACTGGTTCTTGATCGTATCAGCAGGTGTACGCCATAAACGGAAATTTTAATAATAATAATAATTTTTTTTTTTTAAACAATTAAAATTACGATTTACAATATTGAATAATTTATTTGAATTTTGTTTATTGTTTACGCTCGTGATACGTGTGATGCACAAATGAATGATAATGCAAATAGCGCGGTGACGTAGATTTTATATTTTTGATAATTCACGGGCCAGGATTAGTCTATTTTTAATCTATATAGATAAGGTAAACAAGCCGTTTGTGTGTTGGTTAGGCGGTATATTTAATTTTGTTAAAAAAAGAAAACACCGGGTTTCTATAATACCATGGTATTGGTCATAAATGTTGTATTCTAATCTATGGCATATTTGGCATAATACGTTTAATGGGCTTTTTAGTTTTTATCACATTCGTGTTCACGTTCTCCAGCAGGCATCGAGCGTTCGAGTCGCAACGTTTTCTCCTCCTCCAAAACGAATTATTTCGTCCGTCGTCGTTACGTTACCGCACAACAATTGAATACGTTGCAAACATTAGCAAGAAAATTTGATTTACGTTACAACATCGAAGTCGGAACGTTTGTGTCTCGTCGTCAACGCCAAGGACGAGACTGATGGAAATCCAATAGTCTTTAAGAGGTCGAATCTTTGTGGTGAATTTCAGAGGTGAGTTTAATCACCCGACGGGATGGGCCGTTTGGACCAGATTTCTCGGGGGCGTTTAATGTGTCAAAACGTGTCGTTTTTTTTTGGTCTCTGTACATACCTCCTCGTGACGATCGATAGTTTAATCAGTTCTGTTACAGAAACTACGTTTCTGCTAAATTCATTTCAACGTTTATTTATTTATTTACCTTTCAACAGTCGATAGCCATGAGTTTTGTCTTCTTGTACCTATACAGTATCACTACTGAGTAAATTGTTTGTAACAGCTGTGGTTCATCGTATAATGTTAGCGATCTTACCGTATTTAATTTTTAAACTGACACAGGTCCGTAAAATTAACATTTTCTCTATTATTTTATTGTTAAATGTTGACCATATTGTTCCTTAAACGTTACGTACTTATGCAGTTATAATGAAAGTGTTTAGACCAATTTTTCTTTTATAGAAAAGAGCCAAGGGTTTAAATCACCGCTTTACTGTTAGTAGTTCGCAGGTTCAGTTGGCCAGTTTTTCAATTAGGTAGGTATATAATAATTGTAGCCACAAATCGATGCTTAAAACTTATTCACATCAATCAACTAATTTGATTTAAACTTGAAAATTTTTCTAATAATTTATAAATCAAAACGATACGATAGTAAAGCCAATATTTGATTTGATATAAATAAAGTTTCAAGTGTCCATGAGTTCAAGCTAAATATAAAATTAATCAATATTCTGTTTTTGATATTCAACTATTCAAACTTCAATAAAAATATAATTTAAGTAATTACAAAATTTAGGCGAATGTTATGTATACGGGATGTTTTTTATTGTGAGCCAAATTATACCTATCCCGGGAAATTTAAAGACTGTTGATTTTTTTTTTTTTTCATAATTTTGTATCTACATTCCATTATAATATTGATGTATACTATATTAAATTTAAAATGAAAATTAGGGGGTTTATATTAAGGTAGATACGTTACAATTTTTAAATCACCTTCCCCCTTAGATTGAGCTTCAGATATACCACTGATTATTCATAAACAGAATATTGAAATAAAAAATTGAAAAAGCATTTTCATTTTTTTATTTTAGTTATATAAGATAGCGTAGAAAACATATAGGCTTGTATAAAAATCAAAAGTTTACATTTGTTTAAGGTATAAAGAGTGGGAACTGGGGATATAATTTTGAAAATGGTTTATAAATTGTAAATGATTTAATAATGAATAAAATACATTAAAATAAATAAGTCTTGGCAAATAATCACTGGCTAAAAATAAAAATAAATCACCTTGTAAGTATAGTTATATTTTTGTAGTTTTTTGGAAGAATCAGATTAACATCTGAAAGCGTTCAGTTCCTATTTTGATAAATATTTGGACTAGTGTATACTTTAAAGTGCAAATGAACGCAGTAATAATTACTTGCGACAAATTATGACTATTATAAAAGTTTTAGTTATTACAAGTTAAAATAATAAATAATGAAAAACGAGTTTAAATTTAAAATGTTATATTGTTGTTAATTAATAATTTAAATTTATTTTTAGGAAAATAATATCAAGATTTGAATTATGTCTGTAGTTCTTGAAACTACTATTGGTGATTTGACAATTGATTTGTTTACGGAAGAAAGACCTTATTGTAAGTATTCATTTTTGTTCTAACTAAATCTATATTTAAAAATTAGTATTTCGTAATGAATTTAAAATTTCATACAAAAAAATTATTTTTTTAAATGTGTATATATCTACGTAATTTATTAATATTATTTATTGCATGGCACGCCTTAGGGCTGGAATTAGTTACACTAGTTTGACACTTCGTTTCACAAACATTTAGCTTTCAGTATTTAAACTAGCGTATACAGGTTATAATTATAACATGTATAATGTTTTATAAGTATAAATATATTTTTGGTATTCTGTTTCTTTTCGGCTATAATACAATTTTTAACCTGTCTTAGATAATTGTGTGTTTTAAAAATGCTTGTAAAAAAAATCATATTAAATTCTAGATTATCATCATATTATTTGCTTTGTACTATTCTCTTAGAAGTATTTAATTGTTTTCCTAATAACAAAAGAACAATATAACTTATAGCATATATTTATTTGTTTTTTGTGTTTTCTATCAGAACATTAAATGTAGTTGAAAACTTGAATTCATACTTAGAATCAAATACTAACTGTCCAGTATCTATGTATAGATTTTCGTTTTGAAATTGAAATATTCATTATATTATCTCTATGTTTAAATGTATTTATTTATGAATTTTGGAAGCATACAGTTTTACTACCTTCATACAATAATTGTATATAATTAATATACATTTTAAAATTAATTTTAATAATTTTACAGCCTGCAAGAACTTTCTGAAGCTATGCAAATTAAAATATTACAATTTTTGTCTCTTTCATCATATACAATCAAATTTTGTAGCTCAGACGGGTGATCCTACAGGTACTGGATCAGGAGGAGAATCAGTTTATGGGTAAAAAAAAATGTTTTTAATAATAGTATATTGTACATTCATTATTATTTATTGATATTGTATTTTAACCTATTCAGAATTTTATCTGGAAAAGATGCAAGGTACTATGAAGGTGAAAAAAAACCAAAAATCAAACATGATCGTCCAGGGCTTATTTCAATGGTTCATTGTGGTGATAATTTGTATGTTAAATATTTAAAAAAAAAATTTTATTTGATATTAATTCATACTTTTTTTTTTAGAGTTGGATCGCAATTCTTCATAACTTTAGGTGAAGATACAACATGTTCATTAGATGAACATATTGTTTTTGGTGAAATAGCTGAAGGCCATGATGTATTGTTAAAACTGAATGAAACAATTTGTGATGCCACTCATCGACCTTATCAAGATATTAGGTTAGAATTTTTTTCTTAAATGTACTCGCACACATAGTTTATTACCTTATACTAATGTAATCGCAAACAAGTGAGCAGTAGTAGATGCATCTAATTGATTTTTCTGTAACCATATTTACTATAAAAATAACAAAACTTATGAAATTGAAAACCGCCATCACGCAATAATAACATCACATCTTCATAGACTTCTACATACACAGAAATAACATAATTACTTTACTATCATGACCGATGCGTAATGGTACATACTCAAATATCGAATACTATAAAATTTGTTAAAAATTAATAAGGTAAGAAAATTAAAATCAGTAAACTAACATTATAGACTTTTGCAGCGACCGTCATACAAATTACAATTTTAATATATTTTTATGTAATACGTTCATAGACAACAGTACAAGCATTTTTTAACCTTATTCAGTTCCTCTCTTGTTACGCCATTAACTATGAATACAGAATAATATAAAAAAGTTTTAATAAACTTATAAATAACAAAAATGGTTCTATATTTTTTCAAAAAAATATTTTTGACCATTTTTGAAATACAACAAAGTAGTTTTTTTTTCTCCATAGTAGACTTGTGGCAGTCTATTATAAAAATAAAATATATTTTAATAATTTATTATCTTCTGTTCTGTTAAAAATCAGAAAAGAAACATAAATACACAAAAAACTTAAAATTGAATTCAAGATTAATTATATATTTTTATTCTTACATATATTCCAAAATTCATCAAAGTCAAAACAATATTTTAAGTTTCAATTTAAATTTACAGCAAATTAATTATTTGAATTATTGGGTTATATCAATTTTACAATAATATTTTTTTATGTTATTTAACTTGAAATTTTAGACATGTTATGACTTCGTAATGTATATAAACTATAATTATTCTGGTTAGTGCATATTGCATATATATATATATATATATATATATATATATATATATATATTTATATTTTAAAAAAACAAATTCATACCTTTATATTAACTTAGACATTATTTTACTGTAATAAACTATATACTAGCATTGCACAGTGTAGGTTTTTGAATACAGTGATGTATAATTGTTTTTGAATTAAAAGTAATAGTAGAATTCTAGTATTTTTATCTAAGTAATCCACTTGAACCGGCATCCATGGCTTGTTACTTTTTTTTTAAATACTTTATTCTTTTTAATTTTAAATTATATAAAATATCCTTATATATGTGTATATATATATATATATTATAAGAACAGGCCTTTTTGATTCTGAGTGGAATGGGGATGTATTGGTTTTACGATGATGTGTTTTTTTTTTTGTCTATACTCAAAAATTCTACCAGGGGTGCTCCTATCTTTATGTGTAGCACTATTCTCCAGTAGCAAATTACAGTCATTTTTCAATTTTCTCAATATTTTTTTTAAGCGTCATGAAAAACTACTGAAAAATAACATAAAAACGGTAAAAACACAATTTCATCAAAATCGATTATAATTATTTCTTTGTGATTTTGAAACTAATGGTCATAGAAACCTGAAATTTTTACCAAATATATAACTTCGGACTGTATTAATGAGACAAAGTTTTCAAAAAATGTCTTCAAATTTTGGGCTGTTTATAGCAATTGTAGATGTTGAAGTATTTGTAAAAGGGATAATTTTGGTTTTAAGGCTTAAAAATTTGAAACTATGTCAGACGTTTGTTACTTCAACTATATTCAAAAAATCTTGAAAATGGTTAAGTCACTATTTCTTTTTGTAACCATTTCAGATTTTTCGACAAAGTGTATTACACCGAAGCTCCGCTCAGAATCGTTTTATCAAATGTAATAATTTATCATTGCTTTAAAATTTATAGTAATAGCATAACTCTAAAACCTTTATCTAAGTAATTCACTTAAGCGTCATTCACAACACCCCACAGCATGTTATTTATTTATTTTTTTTATTATTATTATTATGGCATAATAAACATAATACAGTTAAAAAAAAAATGCAATTAGAATAATTGAAAAAAAGTAATAATAAGGCTTTTACGTATGTAAAAAAAAAAAAAAAAATTTAATTAATTTATTTTTCAGAATATTTTGAAACGAATTTATATATAAAAATTTAATTTCTACAACAAATAGACAAAAATGCATATTTTATAAAGGCCAGCCCTATTTCTAATTAATGTTTTATATTGATTATTCTTTTTTAAATAAATTATACAGATTTTATTTTTAACACCTAATATTAGTAAATAATTGAAATTATGAAATAAAAATGTTTTTAATTTTATAGAATAACACATACTGTGATTCTGGAAGATCCATATTGTGATCCAGATGGTTTAATTGTGCCAGATCAATCTCCTAAGCCACCATTAGAAGTGCTTCAAGTAAATTAAATTTTATAATATATAATTATAGTTTTATCTTAATATATTTTTAATTATATAAATTTATATCAATAGAGTGATAGAATTGGAGCAGATGAAGACATTACTGATAATTTGGATGTTCAAGAATTTGAAGAAAAAAGACAAGAAAAAGAAGCTCAAGCTCGTGCTACTATTCTTGAAATTGTTGGCGATTTACCTTCTGCTGACATAGCACCTCCTGAAAATGTCTTATTTGTGTGCAAATTAAATCCAGTTACCAGTGATGATGATTTACAGATCATATTTAGCCGATTTGGTAAAATTATAAGGTAAATTTTTTTTATATAGGTAAAGATAATTTTTAAATTTAATTATAATGTATATGTTTTTTGTTTTCTTACAGTTGTGAAGTTATTAGAGATAAAAAGTCTGGAAATTCTTTACAATATGCTTTTGTTGAATTTGATAATCAAAAATCATGCGAAGACGCTTACCTAAAAATGGATAACGTTTTAATTGATGATCGACGAATTCATGTGGATTTCAGTCAAAGTGTATCGAAAATTAAATGGTTAGGTAAAGGTAGAGGTGTAAAATACACAGATAAAGATGACGAAGGGAAGAATATAAGTGATAAATATTCCAAGTACAGGAATAAAAAAAGAGATGAAGATCACATTAGGAAAAGTAACAACAGAGAGAAAATATCCAATCATGATACTGAACATTACAGAAGAGATGGTAGAAATTACAGAAATCAAGAAAATGAAAAAGAAGATTTGGATGGAAAAGTGGAAAGGGATAATAAGTACAGGAGAAGTGATAAAGAAGATAAAGGTAGACGACGTGAAAATGATGATAAAATTAGAAAAAGTTACAGGGATGAAAGAGAAAGAAAAACCTATAGAAATGAAAGAGATAGAAGTGAAAGGGATGACAGGAATAAAAAAAGCGAAAGGCTTGACAGGGATAAAAGAAATGATGATAGGGACGAAAGGGATAAAAGAAGTATGAAAAGCGATAGAGAAAAGAAAAACGAAGGAAAAGATTTTGGAAATAAAAAAAGAGATATTGAGCAAAATGATGACAGAAATTCGAAAAAATCCAATTCGTATTGTGACAATGAGCTGTCAAAAAAAAAACAAAAAAATGATGATTATATTGCTTCGCCAACTACTAAAAAGTTAAGTAAAGAAAAGTATAATAATAATGAAGATGAAATTATTATGAAAAATGCAACAAAATATGATGATAAAAAAGCATCTAAAAATGGATTGAAAAAGAAAAAACGTGAACGTAGTTCAAGTTATTCTTCATCTTCGTCATCGTCTTCTAGCTCAGACTCGTCTAGTTCATCTACTTCGACCAGTTCCAGTTCAAGTTCTAGTTCAAGCTCTAGTCATGCTGCAAAAGTGGTTAAATACTATAATAAAAAGGGTCAGTTAGTTAAAGTGGTAAAAAATCAAGAATCTAGTTCTGATTCGGATCGTAAACATAAAAGACGTCATAAGAAAAAAATTGTAAAAGTATATAAAAATATCAAAAAGAAGAGACGAAGTGTTTCTGAATCGACAAACTCCTCGTCCAGTGAAAGCGAAGACAGAAAAAAGAGACGAAAAAAACAGACGATTAAAAAAAGCAAAAAGATAAAAAGAGGTAGTGATTAAAATATTTTTCTAGTAATAAATGTACTTTAATTATATATTTTTGACACATTAAAAACTTCCATTTTTTTTTCTACATATACATATATATTTTTTAATATAACATGTGAATATATAGTTATTAGAATATCCTTTTAAATTTTGTTATTTTATACCATTGGTATTATATATAATAATTATAAAATCAGTGGTTGTATGTATTTAATAATAAATTATTTTGATACATATAAGGTAATTCAAATTTTTACAGAAATCTAAGACTTTTACTTCAATTTCTGTATTAATGAAAGTTTTTTTGTTTTTGTAATGTAAGGATAAAAACGAAATAGTTAAGAAACTCGAAAAAAAAAAATTATGTTCAGAGCATAATCAGTTTAAGGTTTCTGGAACGTTTGTGTTAAAACAGTGGAATTGTTGCTGCTCCGTCTGCTCCTAAAAAACATTGTTCAACACTAACCAATTTTAATTCTTAGTTGTTTTGATTAAAGTCTAGAGTACATAATATTGTACGTACGTGCGAACACAACACTTTGAATGATTAAACGAGTTATTACTACGAATTATTGAATGGCTGAAATCTATTAAGAAACAAAAATAATTTTGCACATAGAATTAACCGAATGTGTAAATGTATATGGTATTTTTCGTACTTTAAAATTTTTCCAAAAATGTCTGAACGTATATAGATTTTTTTTTTTTGTACATGTGTACAAGATTACGATAATTACTAAGCTTGAATAAATGTTGTTATAAATAACCTTTTAATTCACCGCTCGGAATTATTTTTCAAAAGTGCAGATCATTTATGGTTGCTTTCAGATTCAAGATAATAAATTGATTTTAACTTTTTACTGTAGTACTTTCTGCGTTTTGAGTTTTAAACGGGATAATTCTCGCGACGATTAATTTCGTTTTTTATAAAGCAAAATATTTGTCCAAACGTTTTGATGACGTATGAAAATCGAACGAGTATTACCTATTATTTATAATTTATAAACATTTAAAACCCAGCGAGGTTGACGTGCAGCAGCTGTTTTGCAGAACTGTAGTTTCAAATTATTTTTCCTGTGTACCTACATATTATATTATGGCGTTCATTCGTTTCTGAA
Source organism: Slavum lentiscoides (assembly GCA_032441835.1). NCBI lineage: Eukaryota > Metazoa > Arthropoda > Insecta > Hemiptera > Aphididae > Slavum > Slavum lentiscoides. The sequence goes on along the minus strand of CM063718.1, from coordinate 7,684,039 downwards.
AATATTTAATTCTACCGCCTTCGTATCAAACCCGATTTCGGTGTGTCTAGTCGCGACGTGAAAGTTTTCTAATCGTATTTCAATGGAACTGGACGAAAACCGGGCAAGTGGCAAAACTTTCACAAAACCAAAAATATCTCTTGCACGTTGAAAGCGTTACGGTCATCAGTTGACCACATCACTCTTCCTATGATCTATGGTCATCATCGGATTTCTTAGGTATCGAGGTACGCGGTATGCACGGAGTGCCGTATGACATGCGCGGTAAACGACGAAATCGCGCGTTTACCTGTCGGTCTTACACTACCGTGGAGGAAACTGTACCGAATTCTTTCCGCCATGATACACACTCCGGCAGCCAAGGACACGACGAGTAACAACGCTTTTAAAAAATTTTATTCTCCCGTCGTCGGAACGTCAATCAGTGTTGCGGTTGGTTCCCGTGCGGTCGTTTTTTTCTTTCTCGCGTATCGTTCCGTTTGTCGAATTGCAACCGTGATAATAAAAATTATATTCTAGGGAAAAAAAAAAAAACAATAATTTTCCGTATCCCGGTGCGTACACGGCGCCTGAGTCATACAAGCCTGTTCGCCTCGCAGTACCGCTGTCTTAACGACGATATTTGTACGCGCTATGGCCGACGAAGATACGCCGCACGCCAATGGCAACGGGAACGAAGAGAACGGGCATGTGCCGGAAATCGAGCTCATCATTAAGGTGAGTAATCAAAGGAAGAGTCGACGAACGTGTAAGACTTCAAATGCCGCGTAAAAAGTATTAAATAATAAAATCCCGCGGGATAATGCAAAACACTTGTACGTGCCCTGCGAAGTTTTTTTTTTTTTTCCCCCCACGAATTAAGAAGACCGTAGGTACCCGCTGTTGTGTAGCTGTATAATATAACCGTAGTACCAATCAATGCACGGTATCGGCATGCGAATAAACGAGAAAAATTCGTTTCTTAAGACGTTCAAAATGGGTTTTATTCGTTTAAAGGTGCTTAAAAAGTAGTCGCGTTTAAATTTTTTTACGTTCTACGTTTACAGTGCGATAACTGCGTTGATATATAGTAAAATCGATAAGCGTAAATGTACGCGTGAAAAAAAATAATAGTAGTCGCTTCGAAACCAAAACGATTGTGTACATCGCCTTCGTTTTAGACTATAAAATGCGCTGTGCTACAATGCCCTCGTAAATATATATATACATATATTATAAACGAGCGAAAACTTACTGTCTGTAATAAAAATATATCTGTTTTTTTTTTGTTACATACGTACACCTATTTAATATTATCATAATTTATATCGCGATAATGTGTTGTTACCCGTGTGATAGAAAAAGTTAGCCGTAATGGAAACGTGAAACGTTTTTTTTTTTTTTGTGCGTCTGACATTTATTAATATTCAATGTGTGCGTGTGAATATTAATTATATAAGTATAGATAGTTTTTTTTTTATTTATATAAAACGAACTGGACACGGGATCGATAATTATTTTAGTACCTATTTAAATATTATTTTTAATTTAATCTCGTCTGTGAATTGTGGAATTGTTAATGAGCCCGAGATCGGTATGAAGAAAAAAAAAATATTCGTATTAAAAATCCGTGGGAATAAGAGTATGGAAAATTATTATTATTATTTTTTTTACATCGAAAAATACTTTTTTTTTCTCGTTTTTACGCGATATTTTTTTTTTGTTTTTAAATGTTTATATATTACGTCATTGGACACCGCATATATAATTATTATTTATCAACTATAAGTATTTGGACATTAAATAATAATTAATCGGTCGTTCGTTCAGTCGAACCGGTCTTATATAGTAGTAGCGGAATACGGAGGGAATGATGTACGTTGCATAATATTATTGTAATTATTAGCAAAAATAAAACGTGAAATGTTTAATTCGGTTTTTTTAAGGATTAAAAAAAAAAAAAATACGGCCTAAGATCGGTAGATGGAAATACAAAAACGATTTGTATTGTTACGTTTACTTACGAGATAGTTAGCAATATCAAATATACGGATATCGTCAACCGCTGCTATAATATCTAATCCGTTCCGTTACGACAAAGAACTAGGTAATCTGTTCGGTTTAATTGGACGTGGATAACGTTTTGGACGTGTCCGGTTGCGATAAATCAACTCGGGGAATTTCAATCGTTTGGCGTTTTACGCGTTTACAGGAGTTCGGTGAAGGTTTCATCTCCCTTCAGCGCTATTTGGTGATATCGTTTTGTTCGGGTTTTTAATACTGTTGGTAGCCACGTTGAATTTTTTTTTTCTCGTATTGATTGTCGGGATTATTTTCGAACGGTCATTACCGAGGTCATATTTTAGGTATTTCGTTTTATTAATAATATACAATTATGTATATTCGATGCCTTCTGTTCTGTGTTATCGTAGTTCTGATTCTAAAAATACCGTGCATGTTACGGATCTGTTCCGAACTGTTACAGTACCAGAGCTACTGCATAACATAGTGTATTGCTTTATTGCGGTTACTCTGTACCCGTGGTTCCCAACTCGACTCAAATAACGGACCACTATACTTAATATTGTACTCTGTCTCCTAATATAATATATTGTATAATAACTGTATGTATAGGAATAATAGTAGTTAATAATAAACAATACCTCAGTAAATATCGCGTGGAGAACTATTAAAAACAACTTATATTCATTAACATTTGCAGACTAATTATTTATGTAAAACATTTTAAAATTAATATACGCGGCTACTTAATCAGTGTGATTATTGTTTACTTATTTTGACCACTCGTGGTATTCTTGGAATTATGCTGTTTATATATATATATATATATACATATATTAAAATTAAACATGGAATAGAATTTCACTCTCTGCGTTTGTTACGCACATTTAATTCTCGAGTTAAAATTTCTTTCGTATTAAAAAAATGATGTAAATTAAAAAAAAAAAGAACTTTGATATCGCAGACTATCTGTTGGGAACCACTGCTGTTGTACATATATAGTCATACTTCAAAGTGTATACCGTTTGAATCGAGGTTCTTGTGTGAATCGATGACTATTATTATAATAATGCGTTCTGTATTATGAACGTATTTATTTCGTTGCGGAGGACACTCGGACTTTTACTTCGTCCAGCTTCAATCGCGGGATATTATATAAATACGTTGTTTTCAAAATTTTAATAGAAATGTAAAATAGCTTTGGTCACCGAGACGACGGCCGCGACAAAATATGTAATATTTATTGGAGGAGAAAGGTTTGGGTCAGACCACGGAATGTTAATGTTATTTTTGCCGTATGTTGTGTGTGTGTGCGTGTATATATACAGATCACGGTACAGCGATAAACGTAATAATGAAATGGGAACCGGCTGCGCATAGTCGTTCGTGTGTGTGTGTGTTTGGTCCGGGTGCCAGGTCCGTTGCAGATGTCTCGCTACCCCCGCCCCTTCTGACCCTGTCCACCCTTTAATCTGAACAATAACGTATAATATTGTGTGTGTGTGTGTAATATATTTATATACGTATATGTATATGTACGTGTACGCAGTACGCAGACGTTTATTTTCAGCTGTCGTTTGTCTCGTGCTCTCAAGCTTACTATACCTCAGCTATAACGAAATATACATTATATTCATCAACGTTGCGCGAGTTAATTTTTATTATATAATATATACAAATTAGTTCATTTAAAAAATAATAATAATTAACTCGGTTAATTATTTATAAAGTTCACAAAAAAAAAAAAAAAAAAATATTAATAATAATACTCGAGTAAAGTTACAAGGAATGCGCTATTGATAAAGCGTATATATATATATATATATATATATATATATATATGTTATCACCGTTTCTCGCGTGAGACCTATTATTGAGTTTTCCTTAAAGATATGTAGGTGCACACGTAGAGGAAATCCTCAAAGCCCGGCCTCCAGGTTACGCCTCGCCGCCACACGCTAACCACAAGCACGAGAATAAATCGAGGATTTTGTCTTTCAGTGTACCACCTACCTACCGGTGTGTATTCAGTTAGTCTATCGTATCTCGTACTGTGCTCATAAAAGTATCTATACGCGTGACTTTGAACTGTACAATCGGGTCTGTGCAGTTTTTCCTTACCTAATTTCGAAAACAATTTCTGGCCTGCGCAGGCTGAGTGCTGACAGGGCTCAAGGCCGACCACATACACACGCGAAGGAAATCCTTAAGGACTGGACTGCGCAGTCCCCAAATCTTGAGAATTTTCTCTGCGTGTATACCAACCTTTATTTAAATATATTGAGTACATACGCGTACACGCGGTTCTTATCAAAACAATAAAATAAACGAAAAAATTCGACAAATTTGGTCGTTTACGAAAATTGAACATTTCTGAGTAACATCGTGATTTTGAATAATAACTCGTTATGTTCACGTGGTTAATTAGTAGTTACTCGTCTAAAATAGTAACTCGGTAAGATAAAAGTTAGAAAAATAAAAACTTTTTGTTCGTTAATGCCTTGCTGCTATTCATTATAATATATGTTATACTGTAGGTTATTACGCTATTATAGGTAATAACAGGTATAGGTACCTGTTACGGTGATAATTTTCCGCAGATCTTTTTTAATTGTGGTAAAACAAGTATAGGTAAAATTACTAATTAAAATCGGTGTTCATTATTCGTTTCTAAATTTTTTTCTATAGCGATTCCTATTGTCATGCGTTTTTCGATTTATTTAGGGTACTATATGTGGCTGTTAGTTATATTGGCTCACGTGAACATACTTTTGACGCATATTACATTATTGCCGTGTTCTAAAAGTATTTTTAGGGATTCTCCATAAAATCTTTTTCAACTTTTGTGTGGGTTAAGTCGTATTATATTTTTATTGTTTCTCAACATAATCGTTTTGTTAACATTTATTCACACAGTGTATGCAAACTACAAAAGTAAAATGTAACGCATCTGTTTTTCGTAATAATACTTAATTCTCATTGTAATACCTAAAATAAATTAATATATTTACGTGATGTTTGTGTTTAAACTTTTTTGTTCGCACAATTTTCATTACAATAATCACCTAATTAATTCATTCTTTATCTTCGCCTTACACTTCCAACTATATTATGGGGTCGGCCATCATAGTCGATAACACCTCCATAAAGCACCTCTTTCGCTTCTTGTATACTCACACTAATTATCTTCATGTCACACCCTCAATTCCATTTATCTATTTTTTCTTTGGTCTTCATCCTCGTTTTCCTTTCTATATTAATTTCCATAACACTTCTCACAGCCTCCGAATCATCTCACCACAAAAATATGTCCGGATCATCTCAACTTATTCTCCCACATTTTCTCCGCATCATAGATGCTACTCCTACACTACGTATTAATTTCTTATTCTATTCTTTCTGGTTACTCCACATATCCATTTTAGAATTCTCATATTCTCTACACTCATCTTCTGTTCCGTTTTCCTGTCCACTGTCCAAAATTCTGAACTATACAAAATACATCATTGTCGGCCTCACTAATGTTTTATAAAATCTATTTTTCCATCTTACCGGCATCCCTTAGTCACTCAATATACCTGACTCTTCTCTCCGCCAGGGGCGGTTTTGATTGTTCGTCAAGAGAGGGGAGGCTCTCTTTAAAAAAAAATTGGTTTACCATACAATTTCTTTTAACACTGAAATAATATATATAGATGTATATAAGGCTCTGCTAATGTTTATTAAGGCCTAAGGGGATTGTCCTCTTCGCTCCTCCCCTTAAAACCGCCAATGTTCTCCACTTCATGCATCCACGCTTTATCTAATTGTATGTCTTTTATATTACCAATACTTGGTACTTGAATCCATCAACATCACACACTGCATCCTCATTCATCTTCATTACATACCTTGCCCTATGAATGTCTTGATAATTACCTCCAATCTACTATATCATTCGCAAGTATCAGGGCACCTCACCTTGTATATATCTTTCGTAATCTCGTCCATTACTAAAACGAAGGTGTAGGGTATAAAGGTGAATCTTGCGATGCAAACCTACTGTTTACTAAAATCTTCTGTTTCTTCAGACATATTCTCGTCTTTGCCTCTTCAGCCTTCATGCATATTTTAATATACACCCTCAGTACTCCTTTTCTTTTTAACGTCCACCTCAGAACCTTTCTTGTGACTATATCATATGCCTTTTCTAAGTTTATGAATACTATATACAGTTTTCTTCTCCTTGTACTTCTCCATAAACTTTTTCAAACAAAATATCAGTTCCATTGTTGATTTTCCTGGCATAAACCCAAACTGATTCTTTAATACTGCGGTTTCATTTCTTATTCTCTTTTCTATAACCTTCTCCCATATCCTCATGCTATAATTTGTTATATATTTAATATTCGTTTTATATTTCTATAATTTTTACACTCTTGTTTGTACATATTCCTTTCCTTTGAATATTATTCATATAATTTCCTATATAATTATATAGTCCAATAATTATTTTATTTTATAATATTTAAAAACAATTGTAAATTTACCCATGCCATGTGACGGGCCAGTTACTTCAGTACTTCACGCATATTTCGCATTTTCGCTAACTCATGAGTCATAGTTATTCTTTAAACAAAAAATTTGAACTATTAAACAAAATTATATTTTTATTTGGTTATAATATACCAGCTATGGCATCATTAAACATTAATTAATTAATTTTTTTATTTTAAATTTCTCATTTTTAAGTTATATATAGAATATATGTTAATACAGCGTTCAAGTTCAATAGATTTGACCCCGTTACTTTCACTAATAGTATCCAATAATATATATTTGTAAATCGTTTGTGTGTGCGAGGGCATGGAGGGCATGCGTACACACAAATGTGTAACATGTATACACGCACATTAAATAACAATAGAAGTCAATCTATGCACTTCATATATTCCTATGTGTAAAGATGTAAAAACTAGCGAATATTATGATTTATTATATTAATAATTACCATGTATCATAATATTATTTATATTTTGAATTCACTGTAATTTTAATGTTTTCTGGTATTATTATAATATAAACATGTTTTATTGTATTTTGATTTTTTTTTTTACTAATGATTGTTAGAAATTATAATGGAATAAATAGACAATGTCCCCATCATTATTCACTATTCTATTGTCTGTGTTACATTATATGTTGACAAAAACGATGAAATAGTCCTAAATAGGAAGAACATGTAGGTTAGCTTACATTTCATAACTTAGAATTTTGAGAATACAATATATGTATACGTGTGTCTATCATGATTCATAATTGTTAAATTTTATTTTACATTCATATAGTTTTGTAGATATGCAATACAATAAAAGAAAAAATTAACATATAACAATACACCTAATAAATAAATTAATATAATATTATGTACTTATAACAAATCGGTAGGTGTAAGTAAAATATAAAGTACACGCGTGTATATTTTTACCGTTCACACGTGAAGTCAATTTAATTTTAATACTTATAATATTTTATAAAACTCGTTGAAAATGTTATACTCGGTTATAATTAGTGAAAATTATGACTATATTCTTGACAATTAGACCCGGTTTTGTATGTTGGGTCAAGGCGGCAATTAATCACGCAACAATAGGTATCAGCCATATATCCGGCTACGAAGTTTTAGTTGTTTCACATTAAACAAAATTTACATTACAATACCTATTGGTCCAGTGTTTTAATATAATATGTGTAATGAAATTTGATGCGCCTACACCCTTTGTTTGAAAATTAAGTACCTGTAGGTATATTATAATGCCAAGTTTGAATTGAAAGAATAATTTTTAACCCATAACTCATAAGCATTACTCCAAATAAATACATAAATAAACGGGTAATTACGTTACTTATTTGTGATTTTGAATCAATAAAACTTCCATAATTGTTACAATAATATGTATTTTATTTTTATATTGATTGTATTAAACTATGATAATGCTGAAAATAATAATTGAACAATAAATTAAAATAAGATGCTTTACTTGTGTGGAATATGTTATTTAAAACTGTAAAGCATTATTTTTCTAACTTTTAGTAAGATAGTTTGTTTTTTTATATAATATTATAATTTACTGAGAAACTCGGTTTGTTGGTAGGACAAGTATGGCTTCAATATAGTTTTCTGTAATTATGCATAATTGTCCTATTGCGTCCTATATAACCTACCTACAGAAAAATATTGTTTAAATACCCTTGGCGAAAGTCCTTATATTATTACTATTTTTTAAATGCAATCATCGTTGTTTTAAAATATAAAAATATATATTTTTTTTTTATAATATGTATATTTCTGTTATTATGTGTATACTTATCAGTTTTCATAATATTTGCAGAGTAATAAACGAACTTTAAACGTTCTGAAGAATTTCATTTAAATTTCGAACGATTTTTATCTATAGATTATATATTATTTATAAATGATTTTAAATAAAAAATAACTTTTATGTTTGATTACAATTTGTATTCCGGTAATAAATAACCTCTACGAAGTTTTAACTGGTTATATTGGATTCTACTATAATAATAAGCAAATATACCCACCGGTTTTGATGAAAATTGATCGTACTGATTACTGATTAAAACATGTTCAAGATAATTATTTTAGATAACATTTTGTACTTTTTGACAGTTTTAAAACATTAAAATACAGGTAGTATTTAGAATGTTTTAAAAAGGTAGGTTGAACACATCCAACACCTTGCAACTTTATTACCATTATTATTATTGATTAATAATTAGTGATCAATAATTATTTTATGAAATTTATACAATATAATAGCACTTTTTGATGCCTATATGGACCAGTGGTATAGCCAGGATTTTTTTGGGGAGGGGGGCTGAGGCTGATAAGTAAGTAATTTATATGTTAATTATTAATATGTATAGACGGTACCCACTAAAAAACTGATTATCTATTCATTTCGGGGGCTGCAGCCCCATCAGCCCCCATTAGCCCTCCATACGCCACTGATATGGACACATTATATATTGAGTCTTGTAGTATTATCACAGGAGGAGTTAGAGGTCCTTAATACCGTCCTGGACTTATATGTCCGGTTTTTTTTTCAGTGTTTCTCATCTAGTACCGGTACATTTTTGTATTTTTGGTATTTGTGTTTTTTTTTTTTGATATATCTCGTTTTAAATATTGAATATTAAAAACTACGAGCAAATATTGAGACGTTTTTAAGTAAAATTATTTCATTTGCCTATTAAACGAAAAATTCAACTTAAATATTATCCTATATGAAAATCTCACTGATAATAATAACCGAGTCAGTCTGTACATTCTACGACAACATTGCTTATATTGTATATTTTCACGGTAAATAGTATCTATTTATTGTTTGTCACTACGAGGTTATATGTTCTTTCATTGTTAATGTGTTACGGTTTGATCATTTATCAACCGTAGACATGAATTTTTCTCTCCTTCCTAAATTAGGCCTCGTACCGTTTCTGGCGTTTCAGTTCATTCGATACCTATTAAGTGATACGACCACGACGACACTGCAGTTATGATTATTTGGCCAACAATACATAACGAGTTCACTATATACGATTCCTAGACTAGACGGGGAGAATGGTATAACTAGTAATATAGTACGTATAGTGTGCACTCTGCTGGAGTAAACTTGTGTATAAACGATTTTGATTTGGTCAAAATGTAGTATTATTTGATTTATTACAATATTATAGCTTATAAAAGTCCAATAACTATAAATTATTAATAAAATAAAAACAAAAATAATAATTAATACTCGTAATTAATATAAAAAAATTTATATATGTATATTAAATAAATAAAAGCAAAGAAATTGTGTATAACGTTTTATGTTTTTCTGTTTTTCTCATTGGCTTTATTAAATATACACATACACACACATATATGTATGTAAACATTTTTTTTTATAAATTATGAGTGTACCTATGACGTAATACATACACAAAAAGATAATAAGAAAATAAAGAGTTGATATCAAGACAAAATAATAATATATTGATTATTTATCGTTAATATTATTTTGAATTCAGTTGCACTCGGTAATATTATTCGTGTCGCGTTCTTGTTTTCACTACATGTATTTATATTTTTCTATTTGCACACTCTGTAGAACTTTCATATTATAATGTTGAATATTCTGTAGCAAACGCGCAGACTCCATTGTCATCAGTTCGCGATCCACGTGTAGCAGAATTCTGTGTTGGACGCCGCTGCACCCGGAATTTTTTCTCCAAGCACGGGATATAAATCTAAAATATCAATCCTCGGGGTTAAATTTTATAATTTTATCAATAATGCAATGCTACAGTAGTTTACGAACGTAATTCGCAAGTAATATCATTTAAATTTTTGTATAAGAATATTATTATTTATCTTGGTTTGTAATCGTCTCGACCGTAAACTTGTGCGCAGTGTAATTACCGCGCGGTGTTTTTATTTAAAGACTACATATGCGTGTCTTGCGTTGTTTGTAGACTATGTACAGAAGGGGAATATTTTATTAATATCTGTAACGTCTGTGCGCGCACGGGCTAGCGTCATATGTATCTCGTATATTATACGACAGTGTATTACGTGAAGTGAACCGATATAATAATTATTATTCATTTAAAACGTTACTCATACCTATATATATGTATGTAGTTAGTTACGACCAAAAGAAACTACCTATTTAAATTTTAGTTAATGACCACCATATATATATATATATATATATATATATATATATATATATATATATACACGCATTGTTAACGAAATATAAAAGTTAAACACGCAGAGGACATTCACTGGCCTGAATTTTATTATATTGTAAATAATATGTCTAGAATTTTGTCGTTTTAAGAGACGTATGTATACGAATGTCATACACGATGCTAGTAATTGTTTCATAAATTACGTTTCATTATTCTCATAATTCACAAAATAGAATATTTTGTGGTAATAACGATTGTTTTCATTTAAAAAACTCATTATTGTATTTTATGTTAATATTGTTATTATTATTATTATGTAAAATTATATTTGATTTAATAAAATATCGAAACATCAAAATCTTTGAAAAAATCGGGGCTGCGGTAACCTATATATAATACGCGCAAGTATAATATATTTAATACAACCCTTAATTTTATAAACGTTTTATACGTAATAATACTATATATTATGCGATATAAATAATTATTAATTAATGTCATAAATTTTATTTTTATCATATCGTATACTTTATTATATTGTTATAACATTTATAGTTTATATCTGCCTAAAGTATTTGGATAATCAGTATTTCATGTTATATACATACCGATACCTTATATAATTTACTTAGTTATTTGTGACTGGTAGGTACATAATGCATATTACGCATTATTTTTTCTATTTACTATGTAAGAAAAATATAATTGAAAATTGCGAACACGTATAAATTGTTATTTGAATCGGTTATTTTGAATAGGCACTAAGTCCATATTTCGTATTTAAATATTTAATACATATTTATATAGTATTGAAGAGAACTAAATTTAGGACATGTAGTGCCTATAAATTGACTTGCCTAAAAATGCATAGAGTGCATGAACTTACTATTTTTCTTCACGAAACAGTTAATACGCTTGATATCGCATAAAATTCATCATAAAATGACTAAATGTGGACTTAGTGCCTTTTCGAAATAACCGATTATAAATATATTTTATACCTATTTTATTCTTATTCAAGTAGAAACTAACATTGATCGTTAAATATTGTATTTAACATTTTGGGAGCAACCCAGAGTAGCCCAAATGCCGCCTCGAGGGATGTGGACACTGTTGCGTCCAAAAGATAAGATTATACTACCTGTCGATTTATAACCCATATATGCCCATTTTGCATGCATCTTTGCCTTCATGATTCATGTACGAGTATATTATGTTAATTTTTTTTTTAATTCTCAGCGTAGCAAGGAATGTACCAATTTGTTTTATAATGCCGTATTTTTTTTTCTTTTATATGTATACACATTTTTTGGTAGGAGTAAAGTTTTTTTTTTGTACAATATGATATTTAAAAAATGAAAGTTCTTGATTTTATCTTATTATAATAACTTATATAAAATAAAAAGGTATAAATAATAATTTAAAATTAAAAAAAATTAATGAATATAATAAATATTTCGTTACAAATCAAAACCTCTAAATTTATGTGCAATTTTTAAAAATATTCTATTTTTTCTGTCGTATTCGGTCCAAGTTGTACATGATGAAAATTCGGTAATTTAAAAACGTTACGAGTAACGTAAAAATGAAATAAAAATAGTTGAAATTGGTAGGTATACATTATTAAAGTTCGAAATTGTATATTGCACCGTATCCTAGAATACAGATCGGCAACGTTGCACGGTTTTAACGCATTTTTATCAAACATTTCGGGCGCATATGGGTTACACTCAATATTTTTAAAATGAATATTAAGTAAATATTTTTATACGTTTTATACACGAATATTAATTATTCCTGGAAAAAATTGTCAATCGTCGATTTTCATACTTCACAAACGTTTTTTAATTTAGGTAGGTATTATACACATTTACAAATAGTGTTAAAATTTATTTTCGCGATTAATAATTTATCTGACAAGTGAACCTGGTTTAATCATCTTCCATTGGATTTTTTTAATAATCGTGACGTTATTTGTCTTGGCACAGTCGATTTCTCTGTTTTCATTTCGACTTTTCAGATTCTTATTCAGTTGATGTATGATACGTTTATTAACCTCGAACGAGCCCAGTTTAACATTTCATGCATACTAAAAAAAAAAACATTTTAGTATTCGCATACATCATTGGTTAAGCCCTATATTGTTCTAGGTTCGGGTCGTGGCACCCATTTTGCTTTCTCCTTGTCACACAATATATATACTGTTCAGCGTGTTTTGCTTTCTCTCACATATGACCCATGGTCATGAACGGATATATAAATAGGAGGTATTCATTTGTTTTCTGTTTGTTGACATAGAAATCGGTGCGAAGTCGGTATTGAACTGTTTCTATTCCCTTAATTCTATATTATTATTGTGATATTGTAATTAATGTAAAATTTTACGGATGTCTACAGTCTACAACATCGATAATTTTAACAGTTACAATTTAAAAGTTGCAGTTTCATAATTTTTATGGCTATTTTAAAAACGTATAAAATACGAGTAATTAAGTCAATTAAGGACAACCATTTTTATACATAATGCATACTTGATATAATCTATGATATATATATATATATATATATATATATATATATACACAATAAATATATACATAACAACATTATACTTCGTATTTTCACATTTTTAATTCTAAATTTGTAATAGAAATCATTATATAATATATTACGTTTTTTTTTATCATTTTTTGGTTTACAATCTTAGAAATCCATTTTTCAATCGTTGTTTTGGATAAATCTTTTTTTATTTTATATTTTTAGAATGTTAATTTGTTTTGAAAACCTTCCTTAAAATGTTATATCTATTTAAATATGTATATTATAAATTCACCAATAGTTGTAGTAGTACATACTTTAGATACATACAAAATATGTGTTAATTGAATTTTGCGTACAAATATGTACAAGTTGCATATATTTCGATTTATCAATAGTTTTAATGATCATTTCAGTTCGTTGCACTTTTATGTAAATCGTTAATTATTTATTAATTAAATTCTTTATTCTTAATTTTACAACTTAACGTTAGTTTATATTTTATTATATAAACGTGTATTTAATATGGTATATTGAAAACATTGAAGTAGGTTAATTTTTGCAAAAATCGTATTTATAAAATTATAAAATACTTTTTTCGCAACAACAAAAAAAGTGTTCTATATGATAAAAAAAAAAGGTATTGTATCGAACAATGGGTGTATTAATTACTAATTTCTTTATACTTTTGTGTAGTAGTGATCGACCTAAATTCAATAAACTAGGTTCTACAGAGTACGTAGTAATAATATAGTAGTTGCATTTAACGTTTTGTAATTGGCACGTTTAATGAACGTTATATTCCACTGTAGTTGAGATAGGTCATAGTTAAAGCTATACCGAAAATGGCTTCGAAATATTTCCGTGAATACTGTTATTTAAACATTTATTTTATATTATACGTAGGTGTATTATATTAATAATATAATTTATAATATTATGCCCTGCGGTGCTTCTTATGACTTATGACACGTAAGACGGTTGCTTAATCACTGTCTATACCCTGTATCAGTATAGTAATCAATAGAAATGTAAGATACCCATTACATGTGCAATAGTATAGGCTCAGTAATCAAAACTAGTTTGAAAAAAACCAGTTCTGGACCGCGTGTAAGAAAATTGTGAAAGTAGTTTGTCGCCTTATAACGAACTTTACGATCTTATATTTTTATTATCTAAATATTCGTGAATACTGTCGCTTTCGTCCGAATGCGTTTTTTTTTAATGATTGCCTTCCAACCGCGGGTCATGACCCCTTGCTAAAGCTAAACACCTGCAGGGAGAGGTTTAATCGAACGTTTACCAGTTAGTCATACATAATATTTTGTTTATAAATAAACGGTTAACTATATATTATAATAATATTATGTATTGTCTCTTTCATGAATTGTGCGTGAGAGAAAAAGAAATAGAAAAAAAAAATTAATAAAATAATGCGTCGTAACTTGCCAACATCTTGAACACACGTAATATTGTAATGTTTAATATGAACGATTGTTTTGAAACAATCTCTCTGAAAATACAACACAACAAAATAGCCATTATTATTATTATTATTATTATTATTATGGTGATAAAAATTAGTCTTGGTACAACACAATAGGGGAAACAGGAAGAGATTAAACATATAAATAAATATAGTTTACCTAATACAGTTTACCTTATAAATATATATTTTTCTTGTTAAGTCCCGATCAGATAATGGTAGGTATACTATTTTGTTTTGTAATTATTTATTATAGAATTGTAGACTTCCCTACTTTTCCTAATCTATGCTTCCCTCCTTTAATGATGGCCAGTTGAACAATTTAATTTGTTTTCCAACATTATTGATTTATAATTTCAGATGTTTCAAGATAATGTGATATGCATTTCTATAATGTATAAATAGTTGTATTGTTTTTGTATAATACAAAACGCATAGGTTTATTATGTGTTATATAACTTCCGTTAAATGTTTTTTTCTTCATTCATTTATCCGAATGAAAATTACTTTTACAATATTAATGGTGCGTTTTATAATAGTCATCATCATAATTGAAATTCAAAATTTATTCATTATCATAAATATTCATTTGACAATGTAATGTATTGAAATTATAAAATAATTACATATTTATTTAGTCTGAAGTTTGTATTTTACTTTGATACGTATAAAATTGGCTTAAAATTAAATTCCAAGTATATAATAAAAAAAATAGTCGTCTGTATGAAATTCTCTTTCCTTGACATATTTTCAATTATATTTGTCCGGGTGAATATTGTAATGTTTTTTGATTTGTTAAGTTGTATACGAGCTCACTACGTCACTATTGTGAGTTCTGACTAATATGTTAAGAATATAAATTATGATGTATTATAGTTGCAGACTTGAGTCATATTTATTTGCCTTAAATCATTCATTTACCTATAGAAACGTCAACCGATTACACTATATGGAACACAACACAGCATTTAATTATTGTAGTTATTTAATTGTAGTATAGGTATTTATTATTGTTTTTACTAACAAAATTGATTGGATTTTGTAATATTGAAATCGTATTTTTAAATATTCGACAATTCCAATGTATGTAAATATTAATTTATACTTATATTGTTAAAATTTAATGAATGCCGATTTAAAAAATTTAGTCAATTTAAAGGTTAATATATGTATAATAATATAGTTAGGTTAGGCCGTGGTTATCTATTATACTAATTACTATAGTATATAGATAAACGTGGGTTAGGCACAATATGTTATAAAAAATATTTACAAAACTGTGATTATAAGTCTTAAATTAATATAAATTGATTTTCAGGCTTCAACAATTGACGGACGCCGAAAAGGAGCATGTCTGTTTTGTCAAGAATATTTCATGGATCTGTATTTACTTGCCGAGTTAAAAACCATCAGTCTTAAAGTGACCACAGTAGATATGCAAAAACCACCTCCAGATTTTAGGTAATAATATTTATCGTGGTATTTAATAGGCATTTATAATATTGATAACAATTATTAATTAACGAATAATAATTTTCCAAATTATGTACATTTTACATTATATATAGTGTATCGTTATGTGATGATGAAATATTTACAGTACTTATTATTGATTAGTATATATTTTATTTGTAAAGTAACTTTAATATTATAATTTGCATTAATACATTTAAATGAACGGATATTTAAATCAATTTAAACTTCGTCTAGACTGTTTAAGACTGTCTGAATGTTAGGCGATTGACTTGTTTCGCTCAATCAAGCACAAACCAGTATATTATTTTAAAATTGAAAACAACAATAAATTTGAAAAACGATTCTGAACGGTGATGATCATTTTACTCGGCGAAAACATTCGCTTATGATTATTTTCATTTTTATCCGAAACTTATAGTCAGTTATAATATTAGTATGTATACATATTAATTTTTTTTAAATTTAATTTTTACTTTTAGTACAAATTGTATATGGTCTTCTAGTTTATGGAGGTTTGAGGTACGCAGGAACTACGAATTGGAACGAATTTATTCGGAGCCGATTCGATACTCGATAGTGTTTATTTTTCAATATTGATTTAAAAACAAGTATAGGTACATACCAGTCGCGCCCACATCCTCCAGATGGCGGAATATTAAAATAAAAATCATTGTGCACATTCTATCAATAGCACATATTGTTACGTTTGTTGAGAGACATATTTTATTGATAAAAGTATTTATTCTTTATTCTTTATTTATTCTCGAATTAATAGTACCAATAAACCAAAACAAATATGGAGTGCTCAGTCCCTACCAATTGTATTTTAAACATTCGCGTTGAGCGAATTAAAGACGAAATGTGTTTATTTTATACATTATTTCCACTCATACCTGTATAGACATGGCTAAAAGTAGCAAAAATAGCTCTAAAACCCTTTGATGTGCAAAAAGTAGCAAAAAAGAAAAACGTAAATGATATAAAGGACACATGAAACAGATTTGTATTTTATTTGGGACGTTCTGAAATTTACATAAAAAAAAATTTTTTGGAAATGTTATAACTTCCGAGCTCTTATATAATTATATATATAATAATAATATTTGCAATTATACTATGTTTCGGAGATGTAAATATTTTTAATTATATAATAATATCTATTTTTATATCGTTTCTATTATTTATATTTCATAGGAATTGTGAATCATGCATGTTGCTCATTCCTCGAGAATTCGGTAGATAGGCACTTACAAGTTACAGACAAATAGGATAATTACTCATAAATAAAAGTTGATGGACATTTACGTAATCTTCAAGTCAATATTAAACTAATATGTAACTTGACATACATCATATTTATATGCCACCTAATAATAGTGTTCAAATTTTTTTTATTTGAGACTAGCTGTAGTTTGAATATTCATATTTGTATCTGTGTACCCTACTGTCTATGATTATCGGATTTCTGTATCTTTTAAAATAATAAAAACATATAAAAATACGTTTAAAATGACTCATTTCGTGTTTTTTTTTAAAGTTATTTTATTAATTAAAATCTCGTTCATTTATAACAATTTTTAAAATGTTTAAATATAGTAATAAATATTGACTGAAAATTTAAAAAAACTTCATCTTATATAAAATACTGTTATGATTAAAAAATATATAAAAATAACTTTTTCTTGGTAATTATATTATTTAAAACACAGTTTTAAAAAAAAAAATTTTTTTTAGGAGTAACTTCGACGCAAATCCTCCGCCGATTTTAATAGACAATGGAATGGCTGTTTTGGAAAACGAAAAAATAGAAAGACATATCATGAAGAACGTGCCGGGTGGATACAATCTATTTGTACAAGATAAAGAAGTGGCTACTCTGATTGAAAACTTGTATAGCGTACGTAACAACTATAATGTACTTGGTCTCAAGTCTAATAATAGCTCGGTACATATTATATGCGCGATTGCTAGCGGTTACTAATCATCGACCAATTCGCTTTCCATCTTGTATTATTTGTTGTCATTCATTCAGAAGCTTAAAAATAACTCGTGTGGTAAAACAAATAAACATATAAAAAAAAATAGCTTGTCCGATTCTCTTACGCGTGTGTATGTATCACTGAATTATTATACAATTCACGGGGCAATTCTAAAATTACATTTTATTCATTTATTATTATTCCACACTGCGTATAGGGACCATAAGTTTTATTACCCTTGGACGATACATAATGCATATTGTATATTATAATAATACAACTCCCATGATTAGATATATTTATATAAATTATCGTATATATTATAAAAAAAAAATCATTGCGTGTCCTGTTTTGACATAGAAGAGCTCAATATTTTCGTGTTATAAACGTTAGTATATATTTAAAAACTGTTGTTTTGAACGTCTGAAAAACTTCGATAACGTTGGCATGCAGAAGCCTGACCGAAAAAATGAATGGTGTGGGCTACAAAACACTTTTGGAAAAATATACGCGTGTTTGTTGTTTATACGCCTATATTATGTCCGATTTGGTATCTTAGGCTCCGGCTACACGCTCTCTCATGCTTGCGCAGTTAAAACTGCACAGTCAAAATTGAACAAAAAGACGGAATACGGTACAGTGGCCATACGCTACAAGCAAGCTCACACAAACCTCATTTTGTTTTGATAGCTGTGGTGTTGAAGTCATCGATATATATATAGATATTGACTGCACAGTTTTAGGTTTGCGCGGTTTTACTACAGTTACATAATATATTATGATATATATATATATATATATATATATTGTAGTAAAACCGCGCAAACCTAAAACTGTGCAGTCAAAATCTTCAGCAAGACAACGATTGCACAAGCCGCGCTTTTAGACATGTGCGAACTGCCGTATTGCCGTCCACACGCCAGCGCATGCTTGCACAAACAGGTTTGTACAGGTAAACATGCGAGCATGAGGGAGCCTTACACGTTACAGTATGCGTATTATATTCCGCGCGGTGCACTTTTCACACTGTTCACTTTCAGCTTTTTGTAACCGTCAGTTCGAATGGGTACTTAAGGTGTATAGCAATTATAAGAAGTTAGAATTCAGTTATAGTTACGAATATTTCTTTTTCCTCTTTTCGTTCGTTGGCCATCAAATCAATTATTTATCAAAATATTCTCATTCCCTGAAATGTCAAGACTTAATAATACGTACGTTTAATCAATATTTTTCCTATTTGCGTATAATAAATAATTAGATTCGTTTGAAAATCAAATATCAATGTGAATAAAGAAGCGTGATGAAATATTAAAATTGTTAATACTATATATTGTTTTTAAAAATTATTTATTTTACTGTTAATCGTGAAATTCGTCGATTTAAAGTTATTATTAAGAGTTTATACTGTATATATATACGTTATTGTCTTTGATTTGAAGTTTTTTTAGTTATTTGAGGAAATTTATAACTTTATATAGCCGAAAATGAAGACTATGAAAATGATTTTATAATTTTTTTGTAATTTTGTGTTGTCTATAATATACATAGTATCCGTTTCGAAATGACAAATTTGTAATTTTTATTTAAAATGAACGCGTGCAACACTGGATATTTATTTCTGGATATTATTTATATTGTTACGGAAACTGCGTAATATTTAATATTTCTAATATTCGTTCGATTATAGCTTACATTATAAGGAAAAAACCTTGTTTTAAATTTTTTATATAATGCGGTGTACGCATATTGGCATGTGCAACATGTGTTCCTTGTATGGAAAACGGTCGACACGTGTGTGTGTGTGTGTGTGTGTGTGTGTATAAGATATGTTTAGCGAATTTTACTGTCAATAAAGTTCTTATCATCTCGCAATGTATCCTCTCATTCTCTCTGCGCCTGACGTCGAATAGAATATTACTACTATATTTCCCCACAACCTAGCTACTAAGATTATTGTGTTCGCTATTTGAACAATGCGTCAGTTATTTAGAATGCTTTTACAACTTATTTAGCCCTCGATTTGTTCAGAAAGGACATTCATTTTACATTATTCATTCGGCCGTGTCCCGTTCCCATTGCACACAAATATGTATAGGTACACGCGGTATGGTGTACCACCACCGTAGTATACGCGTCATGTGTAATGTTTATATATTATACATCGAGAGAGCTGTATGATGTTTGAAAAGTGACGTTCGACCTAAATATCTTTATTTGCTATTTCAACGCTTGTTCAAATATGTCTCCCCTCAATGAGCCTCATTGTACAATTATTTTTTGTACATTTTATATTAAACGAAATTTTCTTTGTCTTTTTTGTTTAGCGTACATTAGTTATATAAATTTGCCTAACTTCGATTAATTATATTATACCCATGGCCAGTCGATGTGTAATAATTTTTTTTTCTTATAAGCAGATAAGTTGTTCTGTGTGATGGGCTTTTTTCTATATAAGTCAAAGACCCAAAGTACAATAAATTGTTTATTAATTTCGATAGTCATTTAATCCATCCTACTAATGTTCGAATAAGTAATCGATCATCGTTTTAATTTTGACCAGTAATTCGAGTAAAATGAAAACCGATAGGCTTATAATTTTTTTTATTGTGTAGAAAAAAATTTTTTTTTTGTCTTTCAAAACCAAGTAGTCTTGTAGAAATAACAATAGGCGTTTCATTTTAACATGTTCGAGTTTCACCGACTAAGTAATTTTTCTGTGTATATAAATCTGGCATAGTTGGTATTTTCTGAGTGTTGTTATTTATTTCAAAAACAGTACCGTGCATAATATTTTATGTAGGTATATGGAAATTTAACCAGTCAACAACTATCAAATGTCTTAATTTTGCATACTCTAGTGTAATTTCAAAACCGAAATTGTAATTTGATTACCTACCAAAAAATAAAACGAATATATTATTTTTTATTAAAAAAAAAAAGAATAATAAAAAATGAAAATTTTATGAGTGTACAACAAAAACTTCTATAAAAAAAAGTTTATGTCGAATACAGTTTTCAATATTGCAATAACATCACTATTATATTTGTACGAGTGGAATATATATTCAATTTCATTGTCACTACCTCTAATGTGGTCGTATTGAAAATATGGATATATTACAAACTACTTGCCAAATGTATTTCATTTATAAGTGTTAAATTAAAAAATATTCAGCATAATTTGTACAAATGTTCGCAATAATTCATCCTAAACAAACATTTAATGCATTTTTCACGACAAGTAAATAAATGAGTAAAATATATATGCATTTTAATTTTTATAATGTAATAGGAAAGAATGTTCATAGCTGAATTAAAAATCCACGAAAATAAAAAAATCATTTTTGTATTTTATGTATAGGTACTAGTAATATAAGTATATGTTATACAATTACAGGTATAATATATGTCTCTTATAAATAATCGTAGTATTCTATGAAATCAAACAAATCGCCGTTATTATTGGATCGTCGATTTGATAATGCAGTTTTTTCATAAGTTGAAATGTTTGTCATAGTTGAACATGTTTTTTAAATTCTGAACGAAGCGAGGAAGCTATTGGTTTCACAATGATGTTTGTTTTATTTTTCTGCGCAACAACCGGGGCGGATGACGATGCCAAACATCGGGGCCTCGAGGTTCAGTGGGGCCCCTTGTTTAAGGCTTTTTACTACATAATGATGATAATGACATGTTTATACATAAAAAAATATTAAATATTTAAACGGAAAAACATAGGTATCTGGTATATCTATGTTATTTGCGCGAGGGCTTGATTTTATTATAAATTTAACGTTTATACTGTGTTACTATTTATATTGCATTGGATAATAGTAAAATACTTTTATTTGTATTTTGTTTGTAAACGTTTTCGTGGTATTGTTAATAAATAAATATCTTTATTTTTCACTTAAATTATGAATTACGAGTATTTGTAATCCTTTTGTTCTGTGTTATAAAAAAAAACAATATTTGGTTATCTCATATCACAATAGGTAAATCCTTGTAAGACACTCTGTATTTAAACAACATAATTAGTATCTAGGAAGGAATAAATGTAAGACAATATTATATTTTAATTAAGATAATTCATGGTAGAAAATGATGTAGTATATTTCGAGCGGAGCAAGAAACAATTTGTTTATGTTATTAATGAATTACCCCATTGACCCCCCCCGTGCTTCGATCACCATATTTTTTTGTTCCGGATAGCCATAAAATTTAGGGCTCCATATTTACCTTTTCATCGGGGCCCCAAAATCCTAGTTGCGCCACTGTTTCTGTGTACAACTTTTTGACTAGAAGGAGTGTTCCAATAATTACACACATACCCATTTTCCGGTAACAAAATATGTTGTTGCTGAGGTGGTACTTCAGGGAGTTCATTTTATATTTTTTTAATAATTTTTAAACACAACCTAAAAAACAACTAAAAATTGTGTTAAAAACAACAAAAACACGATTTCGTCAAAATTCATGTATTTCTCCAGAATTTCGAAACTAATAATCCTAGAGTCTTGATATTTACATCGAATATATAACTTTGCATTGTGTAAACGTAATAAAAAATGTCCAAAAAAATTCTTTCAATTTTGGGCTACATATAGTAGTAATTAACAGATGTTGAGCTATTTAAGTCATAAAAGGAATAATTTTTGGTTTTAATAGCCAAACATTTTATACAACATAGGTCCTACATTGCTTTAAAATCCTAAATTTCTTAAAACTAAGTACCTAATTCACGTAAACGACATCCACAACACCTGTAGTTCGCTACCCTTTTTTCAACGTATTCCCTTATTAAAAACAAAACTAGAACTTCGCAATTTTTTTATCGTCTTGTGTTCTTATATGGTAGATGTGTGGTCCGCATTATATTACAAGATATTTTTCCTCTTGATTTTTTTATTGTCTCCAATTACTAAAATTATTAAACTGTCATTATTGTTCATTGTGTGACTGTATATCGAATTTGAACGATAATTATTTTATTAAGTTCTAATTACTATTATTACGTGATTTATTCACATATTATGTACCGAGTGTGTAATATTTATATTAAATTACATAAAATTATAATGACTGCATTTTACAGAAGCTGAAGCTGATGCTTTTAAAAAAAGACGACGTGAGCATAAACAGTTTGTTGTCGCACTTGCGCAAGATAAACACGCATTTGGAAAAGAAAAACACTAGGTTTTTGACTGGCGATACGATGTGCTGTTTCGATTGTGAATTGATGCCCCGTCTACAACATATCAGAGTGGCTGGTAAGTGTGTGGTCGATATTCGGACATTCCCTTCGGTGTGTAATTTGAAAATTTTAGGGCGAAAGGGGGTGGAATTACTTAAAAAGCATAAGTCCTATAACAAAAATTTTACTTGATATAATTTAATATTTTTATTTATATATATATATATATATATATATTAATATTAATTAACAATAGCTACATTGTATTAATAAATATAATATAGGTACAAGTATTTTTTACATATTTTTTTTTTATATATCTTATATACATGTATAATAATATGGGGTGGAAGGTGGAGAAATGTTCAACATTCCGATCGGTGGATGAAATGTCCAAAGGAGAAATATCCTAAATTTGTGTGGTTGCGTGTACTAATGATGTAGCATGGTATGCGAGTGTGTATATTTACAAATTGTTGTTAGTGTTCAAAATATTCAATAAAAAAATATATATATGTAAGTCAGTATATATAATATTTTCTACCAATTAACCTCATTGAACTCATTCCATAGCCAAAACACACTTACTTGAGCAAGTTATATCACAAACACAAGTTGAGAGAAGGCCCCAATATATTTATATTGTTATTGATGTTCCCAGTTAGAGTTTTCAGCTTTATTTTTCGTAATGAAGTGGTGTTGTTCAATTTTGAATTTGTTCTTTTCGTTATTCATTTCAAAGTAGGCGATATAGGCCCTAAGGTAAAATCCTAAAGGTATACATATTTTGGAAGACTTTATTTTCGTGTATCTGTGAGTAAATATTTCAAGGATATTTTGATCGTCTTTCATAATATTACTTGTAACTCGCATTATTTCTTGTTTTTATAGTATGTAATTTCATTGTCATCTTTAAATGTTTCGATGAAAGTTTTAGTTGGAACACTGATATAGTAGATATCTGAGAGAACCCGATATCGATAATATGAAAATTCCAGAACAATTGTATACAATTGTCCTGATGTATTATAATATTATAATATATACATATATTAATCTCTTGCAGGTAAATACTTTATGGATTTTCAAATGCCGACCGACCTGAGGTACCTGTGGCGTTACATGTTGCATATGTATCAGCTGGACGCATTCACACAAAGTTGTCCAGCCGACCAAGATATCGTCAATCATTACAAACAACAACAGGTCTGTAATAACGTGCGACCAGGCTGGTGTCCCGGTTCCATGCAGTCGTGCGTCCGATATTTTAAGTTTAATTGTAAAAATGATAATAAACATCTTAAAATTCGGCTCCCCTCTGTAATCACCACTATCTCCTAAGGCATGTCTCTATATTTTAAACTTCTTTTTATGTTATTTTTGTGTTTGAAAACCATTTGTAGTTGTATGATGATGATGTATTCATCAAGAGTATAACATAGGACGACATAGGAGAAAAAATGCCCGGAATTAGATCGCAAAAATATCTGTTATTCTAACTTTGGTATAACTAATGTCAGTATATTGGCTAAGTAGTAGTTCTTGACTAAGTAGTAGTTCTTGACAGTTATATAACTGATACGTTTTTTTTTTTTTTTAGTAGCATATTATTTTTAAATATTTAGCGATGCGATTTTGGATTTTTTTTTTTGTGTGATTCATTAGGTGTTCCAAACTTTGTTACCCCCTAAGGTTTTTATTTTTAGTTTTTGTGAATTCATACAAATAATTTAGTTATAAAAGAAATAATGTAGTTATAAATTATACATATAAATTTCATTTGACACAATATTCCATTGAGAATTAGAATACAATAGTTGAATATATAAAATGTATATTGCCAATATACAAATATTATACTTAACACAAATTTTAAAAAAACAATATAAATAGATAAAAGTTAAAATAAAAGTTTATCTCCTACAATTATAATACATGAAATATTGAAATACAATTTATCGTTTTATAGTTGGCCCCCAATTTTTTTGATATTTTCAATATTTTTGTACTGCTCATTTTGTCGTCAAGTCTTTTTAGGCTTTAGTAGACCGACAGTGAAAATTTCAGACAGAATTGTAAATGTTATTACTGTTATAAAAGGAAATTTTTGTTGGACGAAATTCCGAATGTTATTTTGTCTCGTATGATTGAAACATTAGAAATAGGAAAATGGTTCTATATTATTATCTATCGACTGTATATTTTATATACAGTCAAATCTTGTTAATCCAAACGCAGGAAAACAGGCTAATGTGCAAGATGCAATCATTTAAATGGGCTCGAGTGTACGTTGCCACACCACAATGTTTAGACATACATACTGATCATACTATGTATACATAATTTTGAATTTTCCCGTAACGCAAATAGTAGTTATACAATATATAATAATAACCATAACTTTCGATAATAATAATATATCGCTCATGTATATTACTGTATAATAAAAAATTATGTCATATTATTAAATAATATGTATAATGTGTTATATATAATTTAATATAATAATAAAAATAACAATATTTGTACGTATTATACATATGTCTATATATTTATATATTGCATGTAGTATATGAATATTTAAATTAATATAAAATCAATAATAATCTGAACGACCACTTTTCTCAATTCCGTTTGGATTAATGAGACCTGATTGTACATATATACTTCCAAAAATTAAAAAAAAAATTGTTACATAATTTTCTAATAAAGTTTATTACTCACCTTCTGAAGACACTTATTAATGATCGCTTTACGTTTTGCCCTTTAGAACACATTTAAAATTATTTCTGTAGTTAAAATTGTATAAAACTAATACATGAGGATAGTGCCTTCTTTTTATACTTTCTGTGTTTAAATGTGCTTAAATTAAATTTTCAAATGAGCTCTCCAACCGCCCAATACCACAGTGGACAAATCTTGAATATACTTCTATTATAGCATGTGCAATGTGCATGCAATGCATGTGTACGTTAAAGTGAGACTTATAGAGCAACGGTTCCCAAAGTGTGTTCCGCGGAACCTAGGGTTTCCGTACAACAATCACAAGGGTTTCGCAAGTTGGAAACATACATACAATACGATTTTAGCCTTTTTCAAGTATTTCGAGTACTCATAATTGAAAAATTAAGGTTGAGTAATAGTTGGGGTTCAGCCAAACGTAATCTATTTGCTAAGGGTGCCGTAGCCGTAAAAATTTGGGAACCGCTGTTATAGAGGACTGGGACTATGCTTGTATCGGTCGCCACTCCATAGCCAATATTTGTTCAAATTATATGATTTTTGCTAGAATCTCATGTTACAGAACGTCAAGATGAAGAAACATGAGGAACTCGAAACGCCAACATTCACCACGTCCATACCGATGGAGCTCGACATTACTCAAGACGAGTAAACACACTTCCCATTCTTCCTGTCCAGCTGTATGTAAAAAAAAAAAAAAGGAAAAACATCACTGAGAACATAATATGATAAAGTTCGTGACAGTATCCAATATTCTTCTTTCGTTTTAATTAAATTTTTTTTTTTTTTTAATGTTCTTATGTGTACGTTTCTAGTTAATTTATTCATAATATATTTTGTATTATACTATTTTTATTAGTAAATAGTATTATTGTAATTTATAACTAAACAGAGTTATGCATATTATCATATTGTATTAACCAACTATTATAACATACAAGATTATTGTCACGCCTATATAATACATACGTACATTTTCATAAATGTATATTATGTATAAAAAGAAAAAAAAACGTTTGTGTCTAGTGCCTTGAGATTATTTTATTTTTGCTTTTTAGCATTAAAAAGTTTTATTTAAGTAATACTATTTTTTGATTTATAATAAACTTAATATTTATTTAACCCATTACCTACATATGTAAATATATATAAATATATATTTTATAATGTGTTCGTTTAAAATAAATAAAAGTTTTGATGAAAAAAAAACGTGTACTCAAATTTTTAGCGGTATTATGGTTTTTTCTGACAAATGGTCAATTAAAAATGCGAATATTAAATTTCGATATATCCACTGTTTTCTTTAATTGAACTGCTTTTTAAATTATTGATTTACATGTGTGTAGGATGACATGTATGATAATATTATATATTTTTAGATTATCGTTGCCACGCATGAGTTTTGGTCACTGCCTTCAATAATGCTGGCGCTGTGCAGGGGCGTGTTCAATTCATGGGGGGAAACGGTTTCTTTTTTTTTAACACCAATTTTTTTTTTTTTTAACAATCAATATTTTTGTAATTTAGCCATAAAATTCTGTACCATAATATAATAACATTTTATGTCTATGGGGGAGGGAGGCGATCGTCCCTACCACCCCCCTTAAATACGCTCTTGGTGCTGCGTTCACTGTAGTTATAGTGTAGCAAATAATAATTTTATTTTATTTAGCAATTGAATTAATGAAAATGTAAATTATTCCAAAATATTCATAGTTGACACACTACAATATAATTACTTTAAATTTAACCACAGTAAATACTTAACAGTATTAATGTAATACATTATATATTTATTTTTACACATTACAATTTGGTATCGAAATGTTTCTTTACCCATTTTATTTATATGTATAAATTGTAATAATTGAAATATTTGTCGAATACATTCAATACTCTCTCTCTCAGTCAATTCATATTTGTAATTAGTTCGAGTTGTTTCACTTTTAAGCTGGAAGCGAGACGATTAAGTGTGTGCGCATGTAAATAGTGAGATGGTTTCATCGTCGATACATTTTTTTTCTTAAAAGCAACACCAATTGTATACGTGTTATACAAATAAATTATATATATATATAATGGTGAAAATAACATGATAGATAGAAAATACCAAATGAATACATTATGTATTGACAAAACAATATATATATATATAGAACATTACGTTGATGTTTACTATTTATCTGTATGATATTATATTATAAGTATATAATAAATATAAATTTGTAATTTACAAAAAAAAATTAAGCACATTTTTCATAATATATTTAACAGTAAGCTTTGGGTTAAATAATATATACAATATTTGTTCTGGTTCTATCTCGCTTTTGCTCTATATATACACAAAATATAAATAAAGTATAAACATTTTAACACAAAATAAACAAAATATAAATAAAATAAACAATAAAATTGTATCATAAAAAAAAATCAATAAAACTAAGAAAAATTACATTGTTATAATAATAAGAGTCGACGCGACATGATAGTATCGGTGTAATGACATAATGCTGCTCTTTAAACTTTCACCCGCATTTAAAAACGTGAGAAATCCTAGTTCGAGTATTATTTGTATTGCAAAGGCATTCCTCCGCCAATACGATTTTATACAAATCGTTCGCGCTCCTATATTTTTTTATTTACTTCAAAGTATAGCAGTATGTGACTACTACTGGTAATATGTGGTACGGAATATGTTTTGTTTTAAAAAAAGGAACTATTATTTAATTACTATAAAATTGTATACAAATCGAATAACGGCAGAACATATAATGGGTATTTTTATTATATGCATATGAGTGGTGCATAAACCATCTTTTTTTCTTTTAAGTCAATCCGATGAAAAATTAATTGAGCAAAATTGAGCATTTTCTCATTGTGACCGGTGAATTAATTAACCGGTTGGCCATCACAGTGCGATAATAATGAATTGATATCCAAAGAAATTACGCAAGTCAAGACTCATGATGGAATTGGAATTGGTAAAAAAATAAAAAAGGAAAACTACGGAAGCGCCAAACTGTCATAAACAGTGGTTATCACTTTTATTATTAAGTAGTAGTTGATTAAAATATAAAAATTAAGATCCGTTCATTCGAAAATATTAGTTGTTTGTTACTAGGATTAATAGTATTTTTTTCCTCTGATAATTTTATTATATATAATATTAATAACAATAATATTGTACCTGGCAATTTTTCTTTGAGATAAAGAATTCGCCTTTAATACAATCATCACTTATGGACTTATAAACAAATGTATATAAATATTATAAAACTGATATTATTTGGCACTAAAATGTGTACGTTATTAGGAATATATAGGAATAAGAGTTGCGAAAAAATAAAATAAGAAAATTATCATAAAAATACAATATCTGTTGGAATACACTGTTTTTAAACGTATAAGAAAATGTTCGTGATATCTCGATGATTTATTTTTTATAATTTTGGAAAATGATACTCTATGAAAAACAAGCTTCAAAGTATAATATTTGATTTTTAATTGAATTGTACACTTTTATATATTATAAATATAAATTATAACCACATCAACAGAAAAGTTGAGCAGCTATAAATTCATTTTTTATTCAAATAATTTATTTAGTCAACTATTTAAACGGGAACAATTTTAAGAACTATAAGTGAGTTATCAAAGTACGCACTGCACAATAAACAGAATCGTTATTGTCGATATTTATCGATATTACCTAATACACTGAGTTGCATTAAAAGTACACACACACACACACACAAAGGAAAACATAAACAACAGCTAATGAAATTTTCAAAATATTAGGAAAAAATAAAATAAAAGTACAACAAGGAATGTTTGATAAGATTATGTTATTTAAATTTTATTCACTAAGCACAGGTTTCTTCGGCCCAACCGTCACTATCATATTCACTGCCCGATGCGGAATCCGAATCAGAAATTTCAACAGCCACACGACGCGCCAAGATCGAAGCAACATCGTGTAATGCATTGCTGTGTTCTTCTTTTTGTTTAATTTTCTCTACTTTTCTCAGCTCAACGCCTTAATAACACATATAAATAACATTAAAAATCATCCATAAAAAATATAACACAATCAATATATTACCATCTCTAATAGCCTTAAGCAAATCACTACGCGGATCATAATGAGCAACATGGCCTGGTCCAGCAGTTTTCCTTAATGCGCTCACTGTGCCACTACTGATATTGGTTACAGTTGTGTTCACGTCTTTGACGACACCATTCAGCTGTCTTACGTTATTACAATCGGCAGGCAGTACCAAGGGTTTCGACTGAATTATGTGATTGGGAGGAGACTTCTGTGTAAATGTTAATAATATAATTATTATTTAACCATAAACAAATTGTTAAATAGTTAACGCTCACTTGTTTCGGTGGCGATTTCACATCTCCATTGGCTAATGATGCCGGCAGATCAGGCATTGGCGGTAATGGTGGAGGTGGTGGAATGTTTGCTGATGGTAGAGGAGGACTAATGGATGCTGGCGGAGGAGGTGGTGGTAATGGGTCCGCATATGGTAAACTGTTCTCAACTGGAGGAGGTGGCGGAGGAGGCAATGTTTCACGATTGGAACTTAAACTGCGACCGCGAGTCGGAGTGCTGGCCGACGATACAGTGGGGGTACTGAATAAAACAAAAATTTGTTATTCATAAACTATGTTTTATTGAAAATATAAACTAAAACAATGACGAGTTTAATATAGAATTAGTACCTGTTATTCGAGTTATTATTGCTTGGCGGAGCAGGTGGTGGTTGTGATGGTCTAATTCTACCTCCTCGACTAGGCGTACCTAATGGACTCAACACTTCGCCCATATTGCTCGTGTATTGGTAGTTGTTTTGCGTTTGATGATTGTACACATTGGACTCATCGTATGCCATACTGTTACTAAGTGGCGCAGCATAGTTATTGCTAATTTATAAAATATTGTTATTGAAAACAACTATTTACCTTATATTATACATTTTACACGAAAAATTAATATAAATTACCCATCAATAATATTCATCGGGGGAGGACTACAAATACGTCCATCTACCATGTTATTTCCAGTTTGATGATTATGAAGTTGTTCTGGACCGTAAGATCGACGTAATTCTATGCTATTTGGCCGTGATGGTCGATTTTGATCATTCATTGATAAACCCAACATCATTGTACTTTCTTCCATATAATCATAAGGCTAAATAATATATATGCAACAAACAAATTATAAAAATAAAATGTTATGGCATTAATAACGTTTTATCACGGACTCAACCGTGGATAACGAGGGATTACTGTATATACCATTTTTACCCCATTATTAAAACATAATATTCTTAGTATTAGTGTATCAAAACTTTAACAATACAAAGTGTTCATTGTTCATATGCCATAAATTAACTGGAAAAAACAAATTTACGTTGACTGTTAAGGTAAAGGAAAATAAATTAATTTAAGGGGATTGGAAGCAAGTATTTTCTCTTTTCGTCTTACTCATATGCATAATAGTAAAATAAACATTTCATACTTACAATGTACCGTTCAATCTAGTGATACAATAAAGGTTCTGAAAACAGATTTAAATTCGCCGTGAATTTAATTATAGAATGACTTTCCCACTTTTTTCATTTATTTTTATCTTAATATCTTCAAACATTGATTACTAATAATTTTTTAAATTTTTAATTTGTTCAAGTAATTTTTATTAAGGATTTATGAAAAAAAAACAGAAATGTAGGAGTCACTCTATAATAAAATGCATGATGAATTCAAATCTGTTTTCAGAATCTTTATTGCACCAATAGGTCGATCGGTACGTTGGAAGTACAAAACATTTATATTACTATGATACGCGTGTGCAAGACGAAGAGAGAAAATACACACTTCTAATCCCCTTAATTTAAACTAATTATTTCTTTAATGTAATTAATTATACTACATATATTTAAAGGTTGTAAGATTAGAATATTTAGTCCATACCATTATTATAAATTATGTCCTTTTTTTAATGTACATATTATTATTTATTTTATTTTTCATTTGGAATAGAAATTTCAGTAATTTTTAATTTTACAATAAATATACATACCTGATGAGGTGCCCTATAATGAGAATTGTCTTGAGGCATAATGTATTCTCCGTGCTGAGTAGCAAGTTGTCTTTGTCGCTCTCTTGTACTATACGGTTGTCTGACTCTCTTTTTATGACGCCCTCCACTGCCTTCTGCTTTTGGTCTATGAGGCTATGGAATTTATAAAAAAAAATATTTTAGATCAATTATTCAATGTAATGTGAAAGCTAAGTAACATACTTTTTTTCCACGGTCATGCATCATTTTCTCTGTGTCTTTTAACATTTCTAATCTCCACAGGTTGAAAAAGTAATCTGGATCTGTGTAAAATTTCATACCATCCTTACCATCCTCCCTGTATACATATATAAAATTAATAAATAATTGAATGATTTCACGTTTTAATTCTGAATTACCGGTAAGGATTAAGTTTATAAAGAGGAGGTGGCTTATCACATTGAGAATACATTTCAAGCATAGGTGCAGGCATTGTGTCTCTTGAAAGAACTTGTTGATCAAAAACAACAGCACTTTTAAAAGCCTTCCTCATATGAATGTCTTGCAAAGATACTAAAACAAAATAATATGTATTTAATCTATTAGTAATTTTAAACTGAATATAAATGTTAATTACCTTCTTCACCAGTACTATCTAATTGTTTTGTGTTGACTGATAATCTATCTAACCTAATTTGTAATGAATTAACTCGTACAGTAAGTGAATGGGCTTCACGTACAAGTTCTCCAAACATATCTTCAGCTTGTTTAGACAAGCTTGATAACTGACGTACTGTGTTTGCAAGAGTGCCATTTGTAACAGCTTCTAACTCATTAGGTATTGAACCTGTAGCACCATAACTCCCTGCTTGCGAAACCGTGTTCCGTGCTACGTGCACGGGTTCTACGACACGCTTTGGCAATGGCATAGTTTATGTGTACTGCAAAATAAAATAAATAAATAATACATTGAAAACTTTTTCAACAATATTTATGTTATACAATATTTTTGACCGACTTCAAAAAGGAAGTGGTTTTCAATTCAGTTGTATTCTTTTTTTTTATTGTTTTCATTATTTCATACTTTTTAGTGCACTTTTTTTAAGTGTTTCTTTTTTTTGTCTAAAAAATATTTTTATATATTTTTCTCAACAAATATACGAAAAATATTAACCTAATATTTGTTCCGTGAAAAAGTATATTATAGGTTATAATATTTTGTTTTACTTATTTATAAATTTATACTAAGAAATCAATTTGTTTGTCCACATAATATTTTTAAAACTGTTTTACAATCATACAATTTATTACAAGTATAATCTTTAATCTAATCACCTGGTTATAGGTAGTTACATAGATTATATCAGAGTTACAATTTATATTTTTTACCAGACGTTTATAAATACACGTATTCATAATATAAAGTACCTAATTATGATAGTTATTGGTTAGTGAACATTATTAAATAGAAATTGTCAATTTCTCTCATCCTATAAATACATAAATTATTTTATATATAGATAATGCAGTATGTACCTAATTGTCGATTATTTTTTATTAGCTTCATAATATTGTCTTTCACTTAACTATTTTATTTTTAACTTAAATTTTTTCAATTCATTTAATTTAAATAATAAAATATATATAAATTGTATTTAATAACCTCTGGTTAACTATATGTGTCCCCTACAATTATGATCAATTACAATACAGTTACTTTGTAGAGTATTAGGACACAAGCCAACTAATGATGAGGGTCAATTTAAACAATAATTTGTTTCATTGATACACATGGGGGGACACATATGCTATACTTACTTGGTACATTAGGTAAGTAATAGAAATTCATGTCAAATAATATAATATATAAAACGGTACCTTAAACAATTATATAGATATACTAGTAATCGAAAAAAAGAAAATTGCAGTAAATACCAACAACTATCAACTTACACACCTAATATTTTTAAACGAAACAGTAAAAACAAAAGCAAAAAATTAAACAAATAACAGCGTTAGATATGCGAAAGAAATAGAAATAAAAAATAAAAACTATAAATTAATACTAGTAAATCATAAATTTTTATATGTAACATATACCTAAACAAAGAAATATATCAGTTGCTATAAAGACAATTATTTTTTATTAGCTTTCAATTTAAAATTATTACAGCTCAACAATTAGTTAAATTACAATGTCAATTTCATAAATAGAGGAAGTTACAAGAATAATAGATTTAATGGATGTATGATGTTGATAAAAGTGGGAGAACAATTGAAAATTGGAAAACGGAGATTGGACAATTTTTGAATAAAATGGAACGATTAGGAGTGAATGACATAGAAATTTTGACAAAAAAATATTACAATTCTGTTATTAATATTATTTAAAAATAATATTTATAAGATATAAGATATTAAGTCAATATAAGATATTATTTTTTATACCTGTACATTTAAAATATTTTTACCAAAATTTATTATGTTTAATTTCTTTTATACAGCTATGTATATATACATATACACGTGTAATTTTTACAAAATAGAATTTATATAAATATTACGTTGTATATTTAAAATGTCTAAGTCTTATATATTAATGTCTTGTATATTTAAGTTTGTAAATTTCAGGATAATTCAATTTATTAATATTATTATTTGGAAATAGTTTTATTTTATAATTTGTTTAATTAAATTATTATTAGCATTGAATGTGGTTTTAATATTTCATACTACAATCATTAATTACATTATAAATTTGTTTTAAATATTTTCTATAATTTTCTGACGTGTTCTACTGATTGTGTTTAAATTATATTTATTTAAAGGAATACGTTCAAAGTCTATTTAACAATATTAATATGACTTTGTAATAATGTCTATAATAGGTACTCATTAAATATAAAATTTGGATTAAGTTATCTACAATATAGGTACTTACCTATCTCTTTATTCGTAATTTAGTTTTTTATTATTATTATTAAGAATATTTACAAACTGTACAATAATAGGCACAATAAGAAAATTTGTTAGCTTTTTCAATACGTTTTTATTTTTCATTTGGCTCAACTGGGTAAGAAAACTTATCCACTGATAGAACCCAACGCAATTTTTTTATTTTTTTATTTACAATTATGGCAAGTCTTTATACACCACTGTTGTTTCAAGGGGCGCATCGGATTTTCAGGGAGAATATTACACAAGAGTGAGGAAATTAGAGGGTCTGGATGTGTTAATAATTTTGAGTGAAGTCCAGAATAGTATATGGTAGCCAACTGTTTTGATTTTTATATCATTGTGAAGCGTGTTGTTAAATATGTACCAGGATGCAGAAGTGACGAGGAGTGCGATTGATTCGAATGCCTATATAGTATGGATTTGTTAGGGTTTAGCACAATTCCAAAAATAATTGTAGGTAATGCGGGTAAACAGTTAAGATAACATTAGGCGCATTAATTATAAAGAGATAACATTATTATTAAAAAAAAAAATGTAATCCACCTATAAACAAATGGCTTTTAATTTCATCATTGATAAGACCATATAAATATTATGATATTTTATGCCACACAAAAGTATAAAATACGTACCATTACTGAGAACACTTACAATAATATTTTCGTATTTGTGTAATTACACAAATATGAAAAAAAAAAACACATTTTTTTTTTCTAGATAAAAACCGGATTCGTTTATTCTATTCAGTCGCTACGTATATATATATATATATATATATATATATCTCAGTTGCATATTTTCACTGATAACTGTATAACAAACACAGTGTGTAGGCATATCTTAAAAACGAGATAGCGCATATTATTAATTAAAATTGACGAATTATCGACCGATAGACGTAAATTGCTGACAAACAGGGTATGTTTAATTCGGGGCGTTTCCCATAATACAAACGAACGATCGTTCTTCAAAGACCTCTAAATAGACAGCTGATTAAGTCACACATAGTGAACCGAACAGAAATAACAGAAAACACCAAATACTCCTAACAAGGCATGTCTATAAAAAAAAAAAAAAAAGCGTAGCGAGCGCGGGACGATCGATCTACATACAAAGGACACAATGGATACGAGGCGATGAGTGTCGCGGATCGTTAAACGGTTGTCGTACACGGCCACCAAACAACGGTGATCGCGGCGGATACGGTTATATACGGTGATACGGATAAGTCCCAACGGATTTCTACGTCACTGTTACATTACCTCGACGGTCATTTAGAGGCGATCCGGTCGATCTTGCTCGGGTACCGCCGATAGTCTGTGGGCCTGGGGACGTCCGTCACCGCCGGAACATCGCCGCGGTCTTGTCGACGGGACGGCGCGAAAACGCATATGAGGACCGTGCGATACGGAACGGTCGTACTACTTCGACCGGAGCGGGCTGCCGTTGGCCGTTCGTCGTGCGACGACGGGTCGGATGAACACACTTTTGGCGCCTGCGACACAAACGACCGTTCAACGACTTCAAACAAGCTAACTGCGTCGAGGCGGAAAAAATACGTTCGATACCATCGATTATCAGTCGCGTTGGTGTTGGTGTCCGCGACACGAAGATTCGTATTTCGTAGTACCAACAAATGGCGCTCGGCAAAATGTCATATCGCCCTGCCCGCGGCGGTGTCATGGAAGAGAAAAACGCGCGCATAGTATCACAAAATGGCGGGTACGCAGCGGCGGTCTACGACCATAAAAAAAAACCTCGTTTTCTTTTTTTCTTTCAATAATACATTCGTTTCAATTATTACACGTCGGCCAGTTCCGTTTTTCTTTCTATAGCACGTGTTCTGGTACTGAAAAACGTCTGAAACCCATAGTCATAGCCGTCCCAAGGAAGGGGGGCAAATGGGGCAAGTGCCCTAGGGCGTCATAAAAATGAATGATAAAAAGAAAAAAATTTGTTGATATTAATTAATAATTTCCCTTGTATCTATATGACGATTTTGAGGATGAGTGTACCTATTTAGTATTTACTATTAAAATATATAAAATTGTGTAATTAGATATTACGTTAGTTGTACATTTTTTTGGGGAGCGTCAAATATTATTACCCTAGGGCGTTATTGGTGGTAAGGACGGCACTGTCCATAGTTTAATGTCGTATAGTCGAATATTTAATAAAAATGTTTAACGAGGAATAACATATTCTATATGTCCTTATAAATATCCATGTTCACCAATATCTACGCCGTGTGGTCGTCAGTTGATATTGTTTCAAACTTTGGTCCAAATTTATTAAACACGTCGGACAAATCAATATTCATCCGCGGACGTTCGCTTATAGTTTGTAACACACGAGGATTTTCTGTTAAATTTGTTTCACTTAAATAATGCATAATATTATTGGAACAGTTGAACAATTACTTTTTTCTAGCTCTGAAATGACTTATAAGTATAGCCGTATAGGTACCGTAAGTTAATATTTATTATTAACGACTGATCTTCAATATTTTACGGTAACGTTTAGCTGGTGTACATTTACTATATCGCATTCAAATATCATTTTGGGATCGTTGTGTGTTATTTATTAATCTTTACGCGTTTCCTCAGATGAACTGCAGTCCGACGTAAAATGCAAATCGCATAGCTATTCGATGATATACGAAGGAATAAAATATATAGATATGTAATTTTTTTTTACATACGTAATTGAATCCATTTATATTCCGTTTATCATCAATATTTTATTGTTAGATGGAAAATGTATATAAATAATAGGCGAATACAAATAATACCTACAATTAAATTATATCAAATACAATTTAATTTGGAAAAAAAGTGTGTAGGGATATGCCTAACGCGTTTTCCAGTACCTATCCCTTAATAGTCCTTAAATGATTCGGTTCATATATATGCACCGATAAAACTTGATGTTATCCAAGGCTGTTATATTTTTACAATAAACGACGTAAGACACTGAGGCTTTTTAATACACAATAATTTTTGTAAAATAAAATATACAAATGTACACGGTGAGAATTCGGGAATGGAACAAATGATAATTAACCCAACACGCACAAATAATATAATTTGGAAAATAATAAAAGTCAACAATTTAGCGGGAAAAATCAAATTCATTTGTGATAAGATGAACCTGAAGGTTTCCATCACGGACCAAGGTATCTTCTATCGTAGACCCGTGGTTTCCACAAAAATGGCGTATGTCAACTTCGACCATTCTTCTGTTTTCTATGCATTGACCATCGAATCATTATCAAAATATTATCGCTTTACGTTTATCACTTCATTAAAGCGGTGGCCCGGCGTACGATATTATTATTACGGTTTGTGTTCATTATAACAATTGTGTATTGGACCATTTTAGTGGACACCATTTCCACCATTATAGGAAAAGGTCTAATGGGCTTCGTTCCTTAGTATTTCCACATCACGACTCTCATCCAGTCAGTGGTTAAAAACGCCGATCCCTGTACAACGCTTCTCTATAGCAAGAGGATAAAATATAACTATTTACGACAGAGGTTTTTTTTAGATATCGCTGCATTTATATTTCATACGGTAGGGCGATATCTTTCGTACGCTTATCGAAGATATTACTTGTCAATTATTTTACATTTTATTTTTGTTCACTGATACTTAAGACACGTAATTGACTATAGATTAAAAAAAAAAACTTTTATTCGCTTGTACGATATAAAGTCATTAAAATTTGTATCATAGAATTACTAACATTTTTCATTCAAAAGGATCTCTTTTTGAGTACTGAATGTTGAGGTGTTGACAATTTTCTCTGTGAGGGTACAGTAAAAATGACACAAATAATACGTTTTTGAAATAGCAAATCAATGTGAAAACAAAAATTATTGTATACTTTTCACATTCAGTTCAAATTCGATATTCCAGATTGTTTAACAGCATAATTACATACTTGGAAAATGGTGTTACGAATAATTACGGTTTCATGTTTAGAATTGAATACACTTATTTTTATATGCTCCGCATACTCATTTAAGTACAACAGGAAATAATAGGAATATCGTCCAAGTAACAAATTTTTTTTTCGTTAATTTTTTAACTAAAAACTACTTGAATGTTCATATTAGGTAACTTTTTAACTGCAATTTAATTATTGTATTTTAAATAGATATATTTATTAATATTGGATCATATTGTTATTAAAATATATGAATCCAAACGATATAATGAACATAAATTATAAAACCACTTAATTGTATATTTAAAAAAAAAAAAAAGAAAAAAGTTAAATATTATTGTTAGCTGTTGTAGCAATTAATGAATTATAAACACATTATGATGTAGTAGATGGAGGAGACACTAATATAACACCATCTCCTCTAACGAACAACATAGGTATAGTACGTTTGGTAGTTTTATATACTTCTTCGAATGTTTCTTCATCGACTTCAATTGTTGTGATAGTTTCTTCAGCTTCTCCCAACACCATATTTAAATGCTGATCAAATGCCTAAACAATAAAACACATTAAATCAATACAGTTTTAAACCAGAATTAAAATAACATTTAAACGTACCTACCTATTCATATTACAAACATACTTATTTATAAAATATTCTTATAATTGAAATCTATCTAGATGATATCAAGCTAGATTTAGTTGACACATTCTAATACTCCCACACGACATATTACAATAAAGTTTTGCGTTTATGATTTAGCGGGTTGTTTTTGAATACTGATTTGATTTTTATCAACCAAACAAAAAATCATAAATACACAAAACACGACCATACTGTGTGACAAACTTTTGAACTTTGTTTCAAACTAACAAAACTAACGAATATTTTACAACTGTATTATTTGGAGTAACATTACATTATATATTATATACCTATACGCGATACTCACATGAAGTCGACCTCGTAATTCTCGGTCATGGCGCATCTTAACATATATTCGTTCGTCGACACTGAGACGAATTAAATCGACGGGCTCCTTAATCGTCACTAATGAAACCGGCTAAAACGATATTAAAAAACCTGCGTTAATTCGTAGAAAATTAAAATGTCTTAATAATACAATGAACTTGATAAAACAGTACCTCTGTATCTCCTTCGGGCATTTTGGTTACCATATATATGACGGGTTGAAAAATTAGTTCCGTAAAGTTTGTCGAGTTACTTTCTATAGTTCCACGTACGTACTTAAATATTTAGTTTGCTAAACAGCTACCAAAACGTAAGTTTTAATTTCAAATAACAACAGTACACAATATTTTTCTATTGATGATAATATACATTTACATAACCTCACTGATTGATAACACAAGTTTTAGTTTAATAAAAATATTTCTCCACTAGAGTGTGCTCTAGCGTAATTGGGCGGTTTTATTTGGAATACATTTTTAAAAACGTTTTATAAATATATAATTATGTACCTACAGTGGCGTAGCCAGGGGTTTTCAATAAAAAAGTTTTCAAAATCAAATTTTTACCTTAGTAGACAAAACCTAGTGCAGGGGTGGATCTACGGGGGGAATGGGGAAATTGCCCCTCCCCCAAAAAAATTTAAGTAGAAAAAAAATGAATAAGACAAAAAAAAGGGTCATAGACTTTTTCTGTATTTTGCCGATAAATCTATAAAAAGTCTATCGACTAAATGGCCGATTGACATAAATATACCTGGTGATTTCCTTTCCAGAAAACAAATTAAATAAAAATATTTTTTAGAAAAAAAAGACCACAATTGGCAACACAGCGTTAGTTTCGTAAACTGTAATAATAATAAAATAAAAAATTTTTATATAAGAAAATCTAATTTACGATGTTTCATCTTTGAAAATCATTCATTAATATATCATCCACCGGTATACTGATTTCCTGGTATATATGCAACAACAGGCACGTACACAAAATAAAATTTCGGGGGTTTACAAAATATAGCAATACAAATTGTACAGCAACATAATAAAACAATTTCTTCCTCCTTACTCATTATTTTTAATGTGACAAGAAATTATTTTGGGGGGTTTGAACCCCAAACCCCCCGTATACGTGCCTGTGCAACAATAATTGTAATATAATTTACGACAGAGGTTTTTATTAGATATCGCTGCATTTATATTTCATACGGTAGGACGATATCTTTAAACGCTTTTCGAAGATATTACTTGTCAATTATTTTACATTTTATTTTTGTTCACTGATACTTAAGACACGTAATTGACTATAGATTAAAAAAAAAACTTTTATTCGCTTGTACGATATAAAGTCATTAAAATTTGTATCATAGAATTACTAACATTTTTCATTCAAAAGGATCTCTTTTTGAGT
Source organism: Slavum lentiscoides (assembly GCA_032441835.1). NCBI lineage: Eukaryota > Metazoa > Arthropoda > Insecta > Hemiptera > Aphididae > Slavum > Slavum lentiscoides. The sequence goes on along the minus strand of CM063718.1, from coordinate 7,642,525 downwards.
ACTGAATGTTGAGGTGTTGACAATTTTCTCTGTGAGGGTACAGTAAAAATGACACAAATACATAACGAATTAAAATAATACGTTTTTGAAATAGCAAATCAATGTGAAAACAAAAATTATTGTATACTTTTCACATTCAGTTCAAATTCGATATTCCAGATTGTTTAACAGCATAATTACATACTTGGAAAATGGTGTTACGAATAATTACGGTTTCATGTTTAGAATTGAATACACTTATTTTTATATGCTCCGCATACTCATTTAAGTACAACAGGAAATAATAGGAATATCGTCCAAGTAACAAATTTTTTTTTCGTTAATTTTTTAACTAAAAACTACTTGAATGTTCATATTAGGTAACTTTTAACTGCAATTTAATTATTGTATTTTAAATAGATATATTTATTAATATTGGATCATATTGTTATTAAAATATATGAATCCAAACGATATAATGAACATAAATTATAAAACCACTTAATTGTATATTTAAAAAAAAAAAAAGAAAAAGTTAAATATTATTGTTAGCTGTTGTAGCAATTTATGAATTATAAACACATTATGATGTAGTAGATGGAGGAGACACTAATATAACACCATCTCCTCTAACGAACAACATAGGTATAGTACGTTTGGTAGTTTTATATACTTCTTCGAATGTTTCTTCATCGACTTCAATTGTTGTGATAGTTTCTTCAGCTTCTCCCAACACCATATTTAAATGCTGATCAAACGCCTAAACAATAAAACACATTAAATCAATACAGTTTTAAACCAGAATTAAAATAACATTTAAACGTACCTACCTATTCAAATTACAAACATACTTATTTATGAAATATTCTTATAACTGAAATCTATCTAGATGATATCAAGCTAGATTTAGTTGACACATTCTAATACTCCCTCACGACATATTACAATAAAGTTTTGCGTTTATGATTTAGCGGGTTGTTTTTGAATACTGATTTGATTTTTATCAACCAAACAAAAAATCATAAATACACAAAACACGACCATACTGTGTGACAAACTTTTGAACTTTGTTTCAAACTAACAAAACTAACGAATATTTTACAACTGTATTATTTGGAGTAACATTACATTATATATTATATACCTATACGCGATACTCACATGAAGTCGACCTCGTAATTCTCGGTCATGGCGCATCTTAACATATATTCGTTCGTCGACACTGAGACGAATTAAATCGACGGGCTCCTTAATCGTCACTAATGAAACCGGCTAAAACGATATTAAAAAACCTGCGTTAATTCGTAGAAAATTAAAAATGTCTTAATAATACAATGAACTTGATAAAACAGTACCTCTGTATCTCCTTCGGGCATTTTGGTTACCATATATATGACGGGTTGAAAAATTAGTTCCGTAAAGTTTGTCGAGTTACTTTCTATAGTTCCACGTACGTACTTAAATATTTAGTTTGCTAAACAGCTACCAAAACGTAAGTTTTAATTTCAAATAACAACAGTACACAATATTTTTCTATTGATGATAATATACATTTACATAACCTCACTGATTGATAACACAAGTTTTAGTTTAATAAAAATATTTCTCCACTAGAGTGTGCTCTAGCGTAATTGGGCAGTTTTATTTGGAATACATTTTAAAAACGTTTTATAAATATATAATTATGTACCTACAGTGGCGTAGCCAGGGGTTTTCAATAAAAAAGTTTTCAAAATCAAATTTTTACCTTAGTAGACAAAACCTAGTGCAGGGGTGGATCTACGGGGGAATGGGGGAAATTGCCCCTCCCCCAAAAAAATTTAAGTAGAAAAAAAATGAATAAGACAAAAAAAAGGGTCATAGACTTTTTCTGTATTTTGCCGATAAATCTATAAAAAGTCTATCGACTAAATGGCCGATTGACATAAATATACCTGGTGATTTCCTTTCCAGAAAACAAATTAAATAAAAATATTTTTTAGAAAAAAAAGACCACAATTGGCAACACAGCGTTAGTTTCGTAAACTGTAATAATAATAAAATAAAAAATTTTTATATAAGAAAATCTAATTTACGATGTTTCATCTTTGAAAATCATTCATTAATATATCATCCACCGGTATACTGATTTCCTGGTATATATGCAACAACAGGCACGTACACAAAATAAAATTTCGGGGGGGGGGGTTTACAAAATATAGCAATACAAATTGTACAGCAACATAATAAAACAATTTCTTCCTCCTTACTCATTATTTTTTAATGTGACAAGAAATTATTTTGGGGGGTTTGAACCCCAAACCCCCCGTATACGTGCCTGTGCAACAATAATTGTATTATGCATAATTGTAATAACGTTAAAAACAAATAACAATGCACACATATAATTATACGGCCCACGGGGGGAAATGCCCCCGTCGCCCCCTCCCCACAGGTACGCCACTGTTGTACTTTGTACTAAATGTTTTTGATAAAGTGGTTTTATATGCTCAAATTATGACTCATGTATATTCACTGATCAAAGTAACATGTTGAAAAATAAGCCTCGTCCCCCCACGGCAAAATCATTTAACGCGCCACTGTTTAGACGTCCCGGTTTTTCGGGTTTTTTAAGTCTGTCCCGGTGTCCCGAAAATTTTTATCAGGACTTCAATATATCACGGAAACACATTTTAGTATAAATTAGCTATTTTTTTGACCAACTAATAACAACATACAAAAGCATATAAATATCTGCCCTAGCTATTATAAATAACGAGATTTAAATGGGTTTTATTAAAAAAAAACTCAAAAATATATTTTTTTAAATTACTATTAATGACAACAGTTTAATCTTAACATTATAAGGCTAAGCAGTGGCGTCATTTCAATTTTTTCTTAATATACATATTTTTATGCGGGCCACAACCTTGTCTGTAATATTCAATATAGCAAAAATAAAATAACTCATTTGTTTTCTATGTAATATAGTACCCAGTGGCGTAGCATGACTTATCATTAGGGTGCGGATTTATATGTATTTAAAATTCAAAAATATGTACATATATATGTATTTATTTTTATCCAAATATTATATGTATCTCATTAAAAATATAAGATATGTAAAAAAAATGTTTTAACTCTTGATACAAATTTGAAATTATAAAATTAAATATAATAAATTATAAAATTATAATTTAATTAAATTAATATAAATTTTAAAATAATAAATTATAAAATTAAATATTTAATCATTGGAGTATAGGATCCTCGTCGTCAGCAAAACAATGGGCAACCATATACATTTTTAGGTTGTCAAATCTACGACGATTGGGACGCAGTACGTTTTTGTAGCGGTTAAATGACATTTTCACGTCGATAGAAGTTATAGGCGCAAATTTGAAAGTTCCCGATTCAGTAGGACTGAATTCAAGACAAGTTTGTGTATCACTGCCATTATGAACTTATGCAATAGCTTCAATTGTCTTCAAACCGGGGTTCTTACTAAGTATACTTGTTCAACTTTTTACGACCGGTGCAAAATATTATTAACTGATAAAACTTAATACAAGGACACCGGAACGCAAAGCAAACAATGCATAATGCAAAACGATACACCACTAATTTTTTTCAAAATAGCTGCATATTTAACAAAAATATGTAATAAAAGTAAATTATGTAAAAATATGTAAGTAAGTCCAAATATGTAATAATATGTAATATCAACCATAGTTTAAAACAGTCAGATAGTTCTGCAACATACTTCTATAATAGAAACATTCGATTATCATCATTCATGACAAATATGTAAATACATATAAATCCGCACCCTACTTATTATGTTTTAGATGGTAAAAAATTCAGTAGCCACTATACCTAGTGGCCAACCAATTTAAAAAGCGGGTGAAATTATTATATTATTTAAATTTAAATACGCAAATATATACCTTGTGCGATCCAAATGACGCCACTGACACTAAGCTTAACCTCTCCTCCCTTTTGCATCTATGATTCAGGATAAAATTCACGTCAAAAAGATATATTGGATGGCAACATACTGGAATAATACACGTATTAACATAATGCGCATTGTCGGTATGGCTAACTCGGATATCCAGCATTTGCCGGAGGCCTCAGCGATTTAGGGGCCCGTCATCAAATAGCAAATTAAAATTAAAATATGTTTACACGAAAAACAATGAAAAACGATGAAGCGGAATCGTTTTTAGACGCAGAAGAATAAAACGATATTAAAAATAAATTGCAATGATTATTATTTATTTATAACCGAAGAATTTCTATAGGATATTGTATGAATTAACTTCAAAATCTGGCTAGATTTAACTCACTTTATTTAGCAATGAAATATGGTTTAATACTTCCTTGTACACAAGTTTCATATAAAACGTGCATTTTCTAAGCTGAAGATTTTAAAAATCAAATTTCGGTTCTCAGTTAATCGAATACATCTTGTCTGTCTGTCACACAAACCCCAATGCAACCAGTCTAAAAAATCATTTCTTTACCAATATATTACTACTATAAAGCAAGAACAGGGCCCTACTGAACATTTTTACCTGGGGCCCAATCATAAGCGAGACCGGCACTGATAATGCTCATACTTATCGGAAATTCGACATTAATATACTTTACAAGAGAGAAAATTTCTATTTTACTTTATATCCAAACATAGACTTGAACGCTCGCACTATCCACATCTCGCTTCCCGTTCTCTAATCATTACCATAATAATAGTACAAAAGAATTTTAGAGGTCAAATTTTTTTTAAATTTCATTTTTGGTATATATTTGCATTCGGGCGATCCTATAGTTGTATTCTCACAACGGCGTCGCGCATGCATAATAATATCATTTTACGAGCGCGTATTAACATGTACGGTCTTTATTATAATTTATCATACATTATTGGATGGTGGGGACGACGGCGACATCTGACTCATGGTTCACGGACAGAAAAAAAAACTGGTATTAAAAAATAAATAATAATCACACCGAGTCTGTAAAAAAAAAAATACCTAGATCGAAATTTCCTGCATTGATGAACTATTGCCAGTCCGATCGACATGGAAGAGAGATCGTTTACACGAATTTCAGGCAAACATTAAAAGAACTTTAACTCGATTTCGTAGAGTTTACTTTAATTATGGCTATGCGAATTTCGGTTGATATTAAAGTTCAAACGTTTTAAAGAAGTGCCGAACCTTTAATGAATATGACGCCATTTTTAACGTCGCTGTGGACAGAATTTATAATACAATAATGGCGTATTTTTCGATAAAAAAAAAATGTAATTTAATTGTATTTATCCGAAATATAATAATGTCGTAATCTCTATTCCGAAATTATTATATTTTTAGTGACATTTCATAAGAGCGTATTGTAGTAAATCGAGTAATTTCTATATGAATTAAACAAAGTGTTTTAACGCTTGCGAACCAAAAGAACGATTTTCGTTTAATAATGCCTCGTAACATTCACTCAAGTCTTAAACTTTTAATAGGTATTCTATGGGCAAAGATTAGATAAAAAAGTGTTTTCGATGTGATAGCCTAATGTAGGTACGTAAGTATAATATCAACTTCAGTCTAAAATAGTGGGGGTTTTCTTGATAAACTAGAATGCGTGGCTAAAATAATGAATTGAATACATATACGTATTCAGTGAAATCCGTTCAGTAGTCCGAGTTAAGTATTAAAACCACGTTGAAAACGGTTAGTTATAAAATCAATTAAAATGAATATTTAATAATAATATCGTATACAATAAAACATTTCAATATTTTACTTTGAACATTAATATTTAACACGTATATGATGTTTAATATATTTTATTTCGAGCTATTAAGTTTTTGCTTATTGGCGGCGTCAACAGGTATGATGGTGTACACATGCATGTCGTAATTAAATCTTCTGAATAATCCAAAAAAAATCTTTTTTTTTTAAAATTATTTTTAGTAGCACAAAAGTCTAATCATAAATTTCTTGGATGTTACTCGGGAGAAAATTTATTATCTTTTGGAGATGAGAGCCGTATTTTAACCCCAATATCACCTCAATCTTGTTCAGAATTTTGTATTGAGAAAAATTACATATTTTTTATCGTCAAATATGAGTATGATTGTGTTATATTTTTTAAAATAAATATGAACGTAAAAAATACTTAGCGAACGAAAATACGTATAAGTCAATTAATAAAGCAACTATTATATAATATATATATATATATATATATATATATAATTATTGATTAATAGTAAGAATAATATAAAAATACATTTTTTTTTAGTACCTGTTATTGTAATAAAAATTACGTATCGAGACTTATGAAACATTTTGATAGTAATTGTAACATAAAATGTAAAGGAGATAATTCGTCTTCATGTGGAGGGACATCAAATTTTGTGTCTTCGTATGTAACAGATGCGTCAAGTAAGTGAAAATAATTTTTGACTTTTGAATTTTTAAAATTTTTATCTATTAATATTACCAACTTATTATCTACAGTACCAATATGTATTGTAAAAATGATATTATTTATTTACGATTTTTCGATAAAATTTATTACAATTTAGTAGTTAAAGTGAACAATCAGTTTAGTAGTTATAGTGTATCAAATCTGTAAAATTTATAAATTAAAACGAGTTGTGGAAGTCGCAGGAGAAAGTAAAAATAGGGACAGAAACAGAAAAATCAGCAGATATTAACTTTATGAGGGCGAAAATATATAAGAAAGGAACGAAGGATTTATTTTTCGATGTCCTAGATGGCAATTGCGGTATATAATATATGACGTTTACAGTCCACAATGAAAACGGTTTATTTAAATGTCTGGAATTAAAAATACGACTTTCTGTTCGTGAAACTAATTAGGTATTTTTATTGATATATGTATATTATATACTATTTTACATATTATTATATGATATTTATTGATATATATATATTTACATACCGACACACAGTAATTAACTACGCAAGAACAATTAAAAGACATGTATTATGTTTGGATCTGTCATACAAGAATTTTTTCACTCCAAGTTGTTTCATTATTTACTAATGTCATTGAATAAAAAAAATACAAATGTGATATGTAATATAATAAATTGTTGAAATTTAAGTTTATTATATATATTTTATTTTTCAGAATTTGGAAATTTTAAAAAGCATGGTGGTTATTTGATACCAATTTACCTAGGATGTTTTACTGAAACTCCAAATGATGATGAAAATCGTTTATTAAAAGGACCAGTTCTTAGTTATAGCAATAACACTCTTCAGAAATGCTCAGAAATGTGTTTCAATATGGGATATTTATACTTCGGTGTAACATTTGGGTGGGTACACTTAATATAATTAATATTAACAATAACAATAACAATAACAGTAACAATAACAATAACAATAATGATAATGTCGCTAAAGTGAATTAATTGGATAAAGATTGTAGAGTGTATTGTTATCACTATAAATTTGAAAGCAATGATAAGCCAATGCATTCGATAAAATGATTCTGAGCGGAACTTTGGTGTAATATTTTGGGTATATGACAAAAACCAACCTTTTTATGAATTAAATACCTCAAAACCTATAATAGTTAAAATTAAAAGAAAGTTTTGAGAATTTTTTTCCTTCATATAGTATAAAGTTACATATTTGATGAGTATTTCAAGTTCCTACACCCATTAGTTTCAAAATTACGAAGAAATAACGATAATTGATTTCGACGAAATCGCGTTTTTATGTCATTTTTCCGTACTTTTTGGGTTCTATTTTTAGGCGCTTTTGAGAAAATCGAAAAATGACCACTCTAAAGTACCAATTAGATGCAATTTACGACCGGAAACAAATTGTGACTGTAATGATCGGAGCACTCATTCTGGTAGAATTTTTGGGTACAGACATACAAAAAAAAAAGAACACATCATTTTAAAACCAATAGTAGGTACTCGCTATGCTCAGAACTTAAAACAATAATTTTAATCTAATTAAGTAATTTTTATCCCGGTATTAAAATATATGATTTATCGATTCTAAGTTTTTTGCACATACTCCTTTATAGTTTTATTTTATTTTTACTCATTATTATATTGTTTTTATTATAAAATGGCATTTCCGAATGATTTTTAAATAAAATAATTTATATATTTATAGATCGGAATGCTTGTGTGGAAATCAACAACCATCAAAATTATTGAAAGTAGAAGATTTGAATTGTAATTTTCCTTGTAGTGGAGATGTGAATCAGTTTTGTGGCGGAAGGTGGAAAATGGGAATTTATTCAACAGGAATGACTGGTTATAATCACAAATATTGTTTTGTATTTTATAACAATAAAATATATAACTGATATATACCTATAAATAAATATTGTTAAAAATATAATTTTTATAGATTACGAGCCAAATACTTTCGTCGGATGTTTTGAAATAGAAAAAAAATTGAAAAGTGGACAATATTTATCATATCAGATGGGATTAAATAATAGCCCTAAGCGATGCATGAATCTTTGCAATACTCAACTGTTTCAATATTCTTTTGTTAAAGGGTATTGAAATCTGAAATTATTTATATGTGTTAGTTGACAGATATAATCTATATAATAAATGTTCAATAATTCATAGCAATGTATGTGAATGTAAGAACTATGAACCAGAGTTTAATTTAAAAAGAAGTTCCAGTTATTGCAATACTTTATGTTCAGAGAATCCTGCAGAATATTGCGGTGGCGGTATTTTATTCCAAAGCATTTACAAATCCATATATTCAGGTATGATCAAATTCACATAATTAATCATTGACTTGAGTACTCAAATTGTTTTTAGAACCCCGAGAAGAAATGACAATGCGTCACATCGGATGCATGAAAAACTCAATAAGACATCCAGTTATAAATGGTTGGAAAATAACCGTTCCTCGCCTTACTCCTAAATATTGTGTACAAAGTTGTTTTTCAAAAAGGTTTCCATATGCAGCACTTGTATCTTCGTAAGTATCCATACTACTATTTTTTTCTATATCTGTTGAAAACTCATTGGAAAGAGAAATAACCAAAAGTTTGGTAAATAATTAATTGGATAGTTTTTAGTTTGAAGATATGTTGCATTAACATTGTTCAAACGTTCGCAATGAGGGATTCTGCTTTTCTTACCGGTCGTCTGTGATTGGGGCATTGTGTTAACCGCCAACCAGTGGCGTACTTAGACCTGATTTCGGGAGGGTTTTAATTTTTAAATAAACAAATTGAAAGATCCGAACAAAACAAATAGGTTATTGATAGGTTATTCATTTTTATTCGTTATTATTTTTAATTAACATGTCATAATATAATGTGTATTGAAGTCTGAAATTAACTTAGTCTTATATATATATATATATAATGTGAAAATAAAATTTAGGTACTTTTTTAAAACATAAACTTTCTATTGTTTTTAGAAAAAATATCGATCACCTCACTACTTTGCATTGGTATTTTTCAATGGATACTTAGATAAGCCAATCTATTTAGTCGATTTTTCTCCGTAGAATTTCTCAAGTACTACTTCAAACGTTTCAATATTAAAAAGCTTCGTTCGACACTAGCAAGTGGCAACTGTAACGGGCAACGTCGCGCCAATTTTCAAATATTGGTATACTTTAGGGAACAGTAACTTATCACAGCAACTTATTGCACCAATAAAAGGGCAAGGAATTTATCTACGGCTATCCATCTTTGTTTGCACAGTAGAATTTCTTTATTTAAAATATTGTCAAATGATTTTATAACGATTGGCCACTGTTTCGACATCACTTCCGTATTTGTCACGATTTCATTTTCCGATAATTTTATTTGCTTGGTATAAAATACTGAATATTCGAGAGTATATTTTTGTGTTTAGTAAATCGAAGTTTTAATTGCGAGATGAAGTGGTCAAGAAACGGGATGAATACAGATATTCGATAGTAATTTTTGGCTGAAATTGACTCATAATTTTCTCTATAAATAAATGAAATTTAAAAATTAAAAAACAAAAATAAATAAATAAAATAAATAATTTTAAATTAAAAAATGTAATACTCTTATAAAAATAATATATATATATTATTTTCCCTATGTTGTTGAAATTGTGTCACTCTTTGAATTTTGATTTCCTCTCCGATGTCTTTAACAAGTTGTTCAGGTGTTCTAAATAAATCATAAAATGTCAACTGTAAATTACTACGCAATTTCTTTATCAAAACACTCAGATTATTAGCTAGCTTCATTGCAGACGCTAGGTCAACATTAACCTTTCGTAGATAGATTTATAGTGAATGAGTCATAGAAAAAATCTCTTGAATCATGACCATTGCAAGTATAAAACTTCCATTTTTGAGAGTTTGTTGTATTGTGAAAGCTATTTTGATGCTTCTCTGTTACCATCCTCCTAGATCTATAAATTTTCTTCGAAATATTTAAATACCCATATAGATATCTATATAAGATAATGTTCAGCTATATTATTTAATACTTATAAACAGAATTACATAAAACAATATTACAACGGTATTTTTAAACGTAAGCTGTTTATTTTATTATAATGGATATAGTTTGCTATACTTAAGCACAACACAATTAGAATATATGAAATATATTTTAGTTTTCCATTATTATTAGCTAGAAATATACATCTCATAAGAAATTTATTCTTCCTAAAAAGTTTATTCCCAACACCCCCCATTAGTACGCCACTGCCGTCAACTATTCTTATGTATGGTCAAATTGTTGACTTTTTTTTTGTTCCTAAAAACGAACGATTTGCATTTTATTTCGTTATAAATTTAAAACAGTATTTAATTAACTACTGTAGTTAACAATTGCAGTAGATAAATATAAATACAATATAATTAAAAATGTATAAAAAAAAATTTCTTAAATTAATGATGGAATTTATTTTTTAGGAATGAATGTTTATGCAGTTTTACAAGGCCTTTTAAGGGATCAAAAACAGACGCTAATATGTGTGAAATCCCTTGTTCTGGTACACATAATGGTGAATACTGTGGTGGTCACAGTGCAGTGAATGTATACAGTATTGGATTAAAACGAAAAACAGATGCAATTGGAAATTATTATCTGGGTTGCTTTGAAGAAAGTCAAAACAACAGAATATTTAATAATAATTCTAAGTCTTTTCTTTTCCTTACTAATACCCCAGAGTTATGTTCAAACTTTTGTTATAAATTTGGGTATACTCATTCAGGGGTAAAATATAAATCTGAGTGTAGTTGTGGAAGTCTTTCGCCAGATAAAAGTGCGCTTAGAAAATTGGAAGACCATCAATGCAATTCTAAGTGTTCGGGTGATGCTAATCAATATTGTGGTGGTGTTTCGAGGATGGGAGTATTTGCTACGGGATTACACGGTTTGTATAATTATATTATTATTAATAACATTACTTACTTAATTACTTACCTAATACTAAAGTTTAAATTATTCATATGACTATAAGAGATTAGGCATAGTGTAATAGTCAGACTAATTGAATCCATTATGGACAATTTAAATTTTATATATTGCTGGATTTATTATATAAAGTTAATGTTCATTGTATAGTGCCACAACTAAAACTTTAGAAGCCTTTGTGCGAACTTATTTTAAAGGCCTTTAGGCTTGGTTATGAAATAATAATACCCACAAAAATTTAAATAGAAAAAAAACACTGGTATACTAGTAAGTAGTATTCAATTAATTAATTTTTTTAAATTTAGTCTTTACACAATATTTTAATTCTAAATTCAGCAAATAAAGGAAGCTATTGGTTTTACAATGATGTTTATTTATTTTATTTTTTCTGTGTTCACATTTTCGACTAAAAGGAATGCTCGAATGATATCGTCATGCGTCACGTTCCGTTAGCAAATTACATTTAATTGGTACTTTATAGTTTATTTGAAACATTTTCGATTTTCTCAGTAATTTCCTTATGCGCAATTCAAAACAACCCAAAAATTGGAAAAAAATTAATATTTCAATAGTTTTTAAACGCGGCACAAAGAACTACCAGAAAATTGTATTAAAAAGAGAAAAGAGCGATTTTGAAAAATTCATTATTGTACATATATAATTCATATGTTATAAAAGAATATAATTTTAGGAATTTTTAACGAGATAAATTCATGAAAAATATATAAATACTAAATAAAAATAAACGTAACAATTAGTAGGTGTATATAACTCAAATAATTATTAATTTAATTAATTGATTTCACTTTTTTTCATTTCGAAGTAGGATACCTAATTTGATCTGCTTAAATTAAATTAGAACATATAGGCGTATTAACTAAGCTTTATTTATTGATAATTTTATTGTAATAGATACCTATCTAAAATTAGATCACACCTAATTAATAGCTAAATTTAATGTTACTCAACTTTTTAAAAATAAAAATTAATAAAATATGTTTCATTTATATTTCAATAGATTTGAGCATAGAATATCAGTATGTTGGTTGTTTCGTACAGGAAAGTGCAATGTTACTCAACAAAAATTTCGAACTTATCAGCACTAATACGCCTGGTACATGTTCTGTGATTTGTTATAATGCTGCGTATGAATTCGCAGGAGTTATAGGGTACGTATATATTGTATTATACAATACGTATAATATGATTTTATTATTTAAGTGTAATTTATGATTAATTAATAATAATTATTATAATTGTTTTAGTATAAATTGTTTATGTACTAACAATGCTCCGAATGATAATAGAAAATCTATTGATTCTGAATGTAATACAATTTGTGTTGGTAATTCAAGCGAAACATGTGGTGGCAAAGATAGAATACAGATATACAATCTTAAAAGTAAGTAACCCTAAACTTTCAATTTCTATTGCGTTTGCCCACGATTTAGAGACTTTTCGTAAATTCTGAAGTGTGGCAGACTGTCACATTTTACAGGATAAAAATAAAATAATACGGCCGGCTACATCTTATCGGGTCGCACGTAAACGTAGGGAAATTCTAGGGTTATGTTAGGTTTTACTTTAAATATTACATTATTATTATCGGGTCAATTATACCATCTAAAGTTAGAACATAGAACTATAGGAAATAAAAATATTCAAGTCTTCTCTTAAATTCAGCTCTCGACTATCGTTTACATATTGAGTCCGTATATGTTGTAATACAAATATTTAATTAGGTTTTGTGACACGTATATTAATGGAATTTATATTTTCTGTTTAATTATTGCAAATCGTCGTTATCGCTTATAAATATGCCTCAGTTTGAAGGGATCTCATTAGTGTTCTGAATTTTTCTTTTTAAATAGAGTAACAACTTTAGAGTAACAAGTCTTTAAATAGAGTATTCATCACGACGCATAACTTAAAGATACAATACCATTCACGTGTTTATATTATACACTATATAATATGTATATTAGTCTGTTCTTTGCAATTTAAAATTTAAAAATATTAGTGAATAAATAATTTAATGATAATTTAAGTTTCCTATTATTGAAGGGAGGAGCTTATTGATGGATTAAAAAGAAATCGAAGTGGTGTTTCTCTTTGACATAAACTGAGTCTTATATACGCTTCCATTTTTCCTCTACGGCTCTGTAATCCTTAGGAATTTTATAAACTATATGGTTGCAGAAATTAGTTGTTATTTTTATAGGTTCAAATAATAGCGAAAATTCATATTATATATCTGAACCACATGAACAGAATTTAAGTACACCTGAATCAAACAATTTCACGGAAGAATTCGAGTTTTTAAATTTAAAAGCATATTGGCGCCATGAAATATATATTCCACAAGATCCAGTATGTAATAAAAACGTAGAATGAATAAACTAGTAAATTTTAAGATGAATTATTGGATAAATATTCAATCATGATTATTTTATAATCCTATTAGGTTAATCAACTTGTTTTATACATTTTATTAAATATTGATAATAGGATTACGAATTTGTTTTTTACAATAATTCTGAACAAAATACATTCGTGAAAGATGGAGAGCTAATTGTCAAACCTACAGTTGTATTGAATAAAGAATTTGTCACGAAAGGTTCTTTAATATTAAACGGGTATATTATAGACATATTTTAAATATTACAAACAAAATGTATCTCAAAAATGTGTAGTTAATTATTTTGTCATTAATAGGTGTACAAAAAATGAAAATTCTGATTTATGTTCTAAGGAGGCTGCATTTCATCAGATATTACCTCCAGTAATGTCAGCTAAACTTACTACAAAAAATAGTTTATATTTTCCCTATGGAGAACTGGAAATAACAGCTAAATTACCATCAGGCGATTGGATACTGACAGGTATAAATACTAAATAACAATATCTATATACACACTAATATTAGCCAAATTAAGCATTAAAATATTTTTTGCTTTCTAGTTACATCGAAATAATATGATTGATTTAATTTTGTGTTATATTAGAAATGGCATTGGTTAGTAAATCCAACGATCAAAATAAGTTAGTGTTAGCTACGTTATTTGGAAATAAAGATTTAAAATGTAATGAAGCTGATGAAAGTGCTAACGTCTTAAGATATGGATTGAAAATTGCTACAAACGATCACGTACATTCAATTATACAGAAAGTAATCTCAAATAGAAGCTGGACTGATGATTATCATACATTTGAATTGTCTTGGACTCCTGGAAATGTCATATTCAAAATAGACGGAGAGAGTTACAATTTAAATTCGCCAGAATTACTTCAAGTCTTATTCCATTCTAAAGTATGTAAACAAATAAATAATTATACGTGACTCTGTGAGTCTATATGATAAATGTAATTTCTAATTATTTAGAGTTATTTATCGATCGGTGTATCAGTTGGTGGTATGACAAATTTTCCTGATAATTGTTTGAGCAATGGCCATAGAAAACCGTGGTCGAACAATGATCCTAAGGTTAATATTTATCTTGCACTTTACGTTAAAGCGTGCAATATTCGCTAGTTAAATTAAATATTTATTTTTTAGGCCATGTTAAACTTTTGGAAAAGTATGGATCAATGGGCATCGACATGGAATGAAAAAAGATCAATATTGCGAGTTAAAAGTGTTAAATTTAAAACAAGAGAAACGAATCATTAATTCAAAAAAATAGTTACTCTTTGTTATCTATGTATGCATGCAAATTAGTTTATGTTTGTATTGAAATGAGTTATAGCGTTATTGTACACTATCTTTGCTATTTACTTCAAAAATTATATTTAACGTATTTTTTTTTCACCAAGTACCAGTGTAAAAATATTTTATACATTTTTAATTCAAATTGAATTAATAATATAATCCACCGCATTATGACAGATTTGTTTAAAAGTTTTCGTCTTTGCCAACCACGAAGTTTGATCGCTGTGAAATAATATATCGTGATACATTGACACTTGTTACTACCGATGAAATGTGATTCAAAGGGATTTTGAAATAACCCATAAAAGCAAAAAATGTTTCTACTCTTTTTTTTAATATGTAGTGTAGAGTTCATATTATGAATTTATTAAGATATAAAAACAATTTTGAATTGAATTGGTATCGAATTTGTTTATAATTATTAATTTAAAATCATTATGGCTTAAATGCAGTTTAACGGATACTTTTTTTTATGTAAGGTGCAATTTTATTATCTGACTGAAAAGGGCGAACGAACGAAGAACATATGAATTCTAACGACCTGAAAATCATCTCGACGATTAAATCTCTCATTCCCAGTAGAAAAATAATTTAATTTTCATTAGATTTCTAAAAGTTTTTTTTTTGCCATTGAAATAAATCGAATTCCACAGTTAATTAGGACAATTTTTTCGTTATCAGTAAAGATATTCTTTATTGAAAATCTCTGAATTCATAGTTAATAATGAAGTGTGTATTTTTTTGCACTGAAACATTAAAATATAACTGATAGAGTTGTGCATTAAATTATTAAAGAATTTATAAGGCACCATCAAAATTTAATTTATATTACAGAATATAATATTTTATTATATCAACAATAAAAAAGAATACATTTTGAGTATTCTTATAGGCTATTATTCAAACTTTGTTTGGAGTGTTGCATGTAGATCTCAATTTGTGGTGTCCAAAATAAAAAAGGAATGCGGATTGAAATTTAACTTATTAAATTAATTATAGACCGATTCATTGTTACAGTGATTGCTTTTTCGTATTTATTTACTTTTGAGCTCATAAAATTTAATACATTACGGTGCCTTTCACAACCAATTCTCCACTAAGACTGAAATGAAGGTACTTATCCCGGAGCTTCATTGTATGCCATTTACTTGAATCAAACTGATAGAACTCAGAACTGGAATTAAGAAGTGAGAGTAAAATAGTGCTTGAAAAACTAAGAAAACAGCTGCTCTTCTTTCGTACCGGGTCCACTTTTATACCGTATAATATGGTCACACCAAGGATTGTTTTTTGTGACCTGAATTTAAATGCTATATTGTTAACATTTGAAAAATATCATTTGATTATTTTAGGGTTTTCGTCGTCGGTACTTGTACGCAGTTGTTTTTGATAAAAACAATATTATTATTTTATGCAAATTTTCGATCCGAATTATTTATTAACATCAAGAGACTAGATTATTTACACATCATACAGATTTTTTATATACATTAGTCATAACTTTATATTTGAAGTGAATACAGCGAAGTTTTTAAAAAGGAATATATTTCTTAAAATATTGATTAATATATTAGCCGGTTAAAAAAAAAAATTTTTAGAAATGTCATTGCGGTATTTAATTTTTTTATAACCATTACTGCGGCGCGGGTTTTAATGCTTTAAAAATACAGGTAAATAACCTAAAAATATAGAAAAAACGCAAGAAAATTAAAAAAAACCTGTAATAAAACAATTCAAAGTACATCCTTAAAAATTTGGTATTCTTGTCATTGTATTAAATTCCATATTTTTTACAAAGAATTTTTATAAGATATATTTGTTCAGCTTAAAAATGTTTTTGATATCGTAATTTACAATTTATTTTCATTTGTATTAATATAATATAACTGATATATTTATAAATTTTATTGATAAATAAACCCTAGGATTTTACAGACTAAACAGTTGGTCGTTGTATTAAATATATTATGTAACACGATAAATAATAAATAATATTTAAAAAAGAAATTTAAATTTAAATATTTAAAAGTTGTTATTCAATACTGTAGTGTTTCGTTTTTTTTTATTTTTGCATCAAGCATAAGATAATTTAAAAAAATGTACTTAAAATTAAATAAATTCTCTAAAAATGTCAAACAATTTATTATAAAAGTTTTTACATTTGTATGAATATTGATACACATTGGAAACCAAAATTAGGGCGAGATTCTTTTCCGCTAAAACTACACCTTTCCATTTTCCACCAAATTTTAAAAAAGCGATTATCTACTCTGACAAATATAATAAAGAGCAATTACCTTTTCCGCCAAATCTAATCGCGATTATTTACAAAACTTTTAACTTTGTTACTTTTTAAATAATTGTTCATTTGGACAATTTACTTTAAATTACACGCAATTTATAATTATAAATTGCGTGTAATGTGTAAGCTGTTGTCATGACAACTAATAATAATATTTATTATCGAAATTACTTTGAATAAAGATACCAATATTCACGAATTCCAATCACAATTCCGTTCCATTTTTACCGCTCACGCGACGTTTACACATCAATATCTTTAAATCAATAAACATATTATAATAATTATTTAAATGTTTTTTTCCTTGATTTCGTGATGCGATGACGCAAATGTTCAAAATAATAGCCCAATAGAAAAGCTACTCGTTTCATTGAAATAATATACTAATAATAATTTAATACTATTTTTATATTTTCAATATGAAGGCGATAAAATCAAATCATCGGACATGTGATCGCGGGGCCTGGTGCGTTAGTATACTAATATATTTACATATGTACAAATTAATTATAATTAATAGTACTGTAAATAATCGCAGGTGAATTTGGACCGAAAGGGAATCGAGTGTTATTAAATTTAGAAGAAAAGTAAATTGACGGTTATATGCTCTTGAAATTGGTGACCTAAATAAAATGTGCTAGCGCACACAAGAAGAAAAAAAAGAAAGTATTTTGTACTTAAATATATCTAATGAATGTAATAATTATATTCATTAGATATATTTGAGTACAAATTTAAATTAATCGTGTAAAATTATAATATATATAATAATTATATTGTAAGTATGCATTTGAATTGTATTTACACCCTGTTAACATTTTCGCATTATTTCATTAGAAAATAATAATATGTGGTATTCCAATAATTTTACACGATTTATTTAAATCTGTATTCAACTCACTGTAATTTATTAATCAAACGTTACATTCGGTTTATTTTGATTTCAAGGTCTTTTTTAAAGATGCTTTACTACGTCACGACAAACCTATTACTATATATCGTATAAAATTATTGTTGTGTAGGTATGTAAATTCTGGAAATCCTTGATACTGAACAACATACAAGTTTTCCACAGTTCTTTGTGGACAGTACACACGTTATAATATGTATATATAAAAAAATGTTAATACAAAAAAAAAAATATTAATATAATATGTGTGTATATATAATATGTAAATTATAAATTCGACGAAAAAATTGATATTTCAAAATAATTTATTTCCCGTCAACAGCATCTGTGAGCAATATAATATGTTCTGTTTAACTTGTTGGACACTACAGGATGTACTAAATGGCGGGAAACAATTTAAAATAAAAGTAAGGGTATTTATAATATTATATGAAATATAATAAAAATGTTTACACGAAGTGATTATAAGAATATTCAAAATGTATTAATTTTAATACCTACCTACTTAAAATTATTTATTTTGTTTAATTTGCGTTGCCGTGAATTTTTTTTTTTTATATAAAAGTGGTTTAACAGTTAATTTAGTTATTATTACAAAATTACGACCAAACATTTATTATTAGTATTAAAGCATAAAATTCCTCTATATAATATCACGATATTATATAAATATACGCGATGAGTGTTTGTTTAAAAATTCTTTGACTTTTAAATTATTTCTAATAAAGTTTTTTGGACGCGTTCGGTGTTTTCAATAGACTGCGCTATACATTAACTACTATAGTCTTTACGTCTTTAATTTTTACAGGAATCGGGCTTATTTTCATTTGTATATAATATATATAAAGTACTTAAATGCCAAAATGTTGCTGACCAGTCTTAATTGGTTTATCCCGAGAATAATCTAGTTCTATTTATCTGTTATATTATTATTGCTATTTATCTTCTAATTATTAGCGTGATTAAAATTGTGAATTGTAGAGTTTTTCGCGTTATCTATTGATTTTCTATATTTATTGAGAATCGACTGTACAATTTAAAATAATATGTAGATTGCTACGAAAGGTTCAATATCTGTATAGGTACGTGTGATAATTTAATATTTAATTAAAAAATGTATGCATTTTATGGTTCTAAGACACTATTATATTATATTATATTCTTCGATAACGCACAATACGCATGTATGCATGTATGTTTTCATGGACATCAGACCATTAGAAATGCATTTAATACGTATTAAGGTAAACATATATTTTGATTGAAATATTGTTTCCAATATAAAATATAACGTATTTATTCCCATGCGGAACATTCCTTCGTGTTTAGATTTTTAATCATTTATATTCGTATTGCATTTACACGCGTATATGGTATATATATATAATACACACACACACACACACACACACACACACACACGAGTATATAAATACATTCAATATAATAAATATATTATGACAAATATGGTTGCCGATAGGTCAAATGTCTCGTATTATAGTGGGGATTATTCTGTTGATAAACCAGAATGGATTAAACACTGACTTGTAAAATGCATTAGTCGGATATTTGATTTATATGAATACACATACATAAGCAATTGTAGTACGATATTTTTGATTTATTATTCTTATGTGTGATAAGTACATAGAATGTTTTATCAAATGTGGTTTAAACTATTAGTTGTTTGTTTTATCGCGTCAACAGGTACATTACATTGTGTTGTGCTTACATTCAACAATTAAATTATCTTAATGGTCTGCAAAAATCACCATTAAATAAATCCGTAATATAACATTATTCTTTACAGCTGCACAAAAGGTAAACGATAAATTCTTGGGATGTTTTTTGGGAGAAAATTTGCTATCTCTGGGAGACGAGAGTCGTACTATAACTCCAATATCACCTAAGTCTTGTTCGGATTATTGTTCTGGAAAAGAGTTTACGTTTTTCATTCTTAAAAACGAGTAAGATTATATTATTTATATATATACATATATATATTGTTTTAAAAATCATATAATTTATAAATATATTAATAAAAAAAAATATTTTGAATAATAATAATAATAATAATAATAATAATAATAATAATAATTAATAATAATAATAATAATTGTTAATATTATCTTTTTAGTGTCTGTTATTGTAGCAAAAATTATATATCGAGATTAATGAAACAATACGATCACGAGTGTAATATAAAATGCTCGGGTGATAATTCAGCTTCATGCGGAGGAAAGCCAAATTTAGTGTCTTCATATATAACAGACAGATCAAGTAAGTTAAATCTATTTCATTTTTTAAAATTTGTTTGACGTCAACGAATCTATAAATATAAATTCTTTTTACATCTTAAAAAAAAAAAATTATTAAAAATATATAATATGCCATTTTAAAGAACACGATTACATTTTTTAAATTAAAAACTTATCACACATGGAATAGAAATGATTAACAAATCATTATCGTAGAAATATTAACAAATTAATTTTGTTGGTATATCAAAATTAATATTTATGCTTGAATAACATTTTTTCTTTTTAGTTTAAAAAGCGTTTGTTTACCAATTAAAATTATAGTGCGATAAATTAATAACTGCAGATTGTGTCTATAAAATAATGAAATACAATTTTAATATAATATACATATAAATAATAGTTATTCATATTATTTATATTTTTTCATTGGTGGAAATTGGATATATACATTTTTAAAATGTAAGAATATAAAGTTTTTTGCATAAAATTTAAATAAATTATAACAAAATATTATTTTGAACAAGAATATTATGTTTCAATATAATGGGGTAAAAATGATAAAATATGGTTTGGGTTTGAACTCGAATTGAAATCGATTTTAATAGTATCCATAGAAACTGGATCAAATTTCACAATTATAACTAGAAGGGTCATTAGTCTCCTCGCAATTATTTGTCTGAGAAAAACGTTTTAATTTATACAAAAAAATATATTTTACAAAGTAATTAATAAGATGTAATATTGTTTCGGTATCTTGACAAACGCATAAACTATTTAATGTTTTTCTACCAGATTTTCTTAGAATATTTAAAATGTACATATTTAATATGCGAGTAACATACCCTGCCAGAGTAGTCCTTTACGTTTTCTGTTTCGTGTTGTTAATCGTTTTTATGATTTCAGTCGTGTGGAGGAACCGGTTTTTTAAATTGACTTCGCCAATTGCTATTTTCATATTTGTAGTAAAATTAGACGTAATTCGTTTTTAAACATCGGTAACTATATTTGTTTTTAAGTCACCACGAAAATGTTAGTTGTTACATACTAACGATGTTGTGGATTTTATGTTTCCGAAATTAAAATTGTCAATTTGATCTATTTGAATTGAAATAAAGGAATTGCTTTTAATTCCGATTACTATAGATTCCGAACGAAGTGAAAATTCTAATTGGTTTGACATTGATGTATTTTTTTTTCGCTTTCATCTGTAAATGAAAACACAAAATAAATAAACACCTTTTGTAAATGAACATAGCGTATACATTTTAATTTTTATTATTTATTCTTTTTTTGAAATCATGGGATTTATATTATATTAACTTTAATAACTTTGTTCACCTAAACTGTTATTTTGATTATACGTTAATACCTTAATATAACTGAAAACTGGTCGTTTATTGTATGGTTTTTGTGCTATATATTATACATTAAGCTATAAATTATACATCGGAATTGTAAATTTTGATTTATACGTACATTTAATTTTTAATTTTCTTTTACTCGATGAGCTATTTAAATAACTTAATATTTTGAAGTTTTTTTTAAATTTTCAAAATAAATAAACAGCAGACTCTGTTTTAAAATTTTTGCGATGGAATATAACGAACGTATTTAGTATAGTGATTATATGAGAACTTTGTAAATTTTATAAATTTAAAATTGTTTTTAAAGTCACGTATTGTAAAGTTATTAAATAGAAGTTAATATACTCGTTAAAAATATAATATTATGTATATAATATAACACAATTTATAAAATTAATATTCAATAATAATACAATTTATGTAATAATACATAAATATAGGTATTTGGTACCTATTATTTCGGGTTTATATACTTTTTTAATATAAAAAATTAACGTATTTTGTAATTCCTTCATATTTATTTCCTTTTTTACTTTGTGTACTGTTATTTATTATTTTAATAATAGAATATAAATTGTAATTTATACCTACTTAAATCGTCTTTCTGATGCGGTTTCATTCTGTAATAGTTATTTAATTTTCAGAATCAAGCAATTTCGTAGCACACGGTGGTTATCCAATACCAATTTATTTAGGATGTTATGCTGAAACCCCGGCTGATGATGATAATCGTTTATTAAAAGGCCCAGCTCAACCTTTTAACAATAATACTCCTCAGAAATGCGCTGAAATATGTTTTAATATGGGATACTTATATTCCGGAGTTACGTATGGGTAGGTACCCACTACACACATTATATATTAATACACCATATATTATAATATAGATTAATTCGAACAAGTTAGAATTTTTAGAATTCATATGGTTAGTAAAATTAAGATTTTTATAAGACTTCAAATTACGATATTCATATAACAATATAGTTATTTTGAGTGAAAATTTAGTATTTATGTATCTACGTAATTTTAATTATACGTATAATTAGTATTTATACTATTTCTATTGTTATTGTTCTTCATATGCGTAGGCGTGTTGACCTTCAAGGCTGGGGAGGCAGAAACTAATTTCATGTCAAAAATTTAAAAGCTGTAGGTTAAATTATTATCAATGATAATTTATCATTAGTACTGGGCTGACTAAATTGAACATAAATACAATGTTTATAATATGGTACATAATATTGTATAATTTCACCAAACTATTTTCTTGCTCTAATAAATTATAAATCACAGCACAAATTATTAATTATTGTAACAAGCATGATTATAATTTATATATCGAATTCTCAAAATATTAAAAAGCGCAGTTGTCGCGTTAAGTTATAATATAATCATTATATTGTATTAGACGATCCCTAGGCATCGTGATAATTATAATAGAATTTTATCTATATACCATCGTAGTAAATTGTTAAATAATGTAAGTCAGTGTTAACTAAATTTTAATTTTGTAATTCAAAATTCAAAATGTATTTTATATTATAACATGTATTTTGTTTATAAACTTTTATAACGTGACTACGTGAGACATTAAATAATTATGTATAAACTATATATTTTCGTTTGAATGCCTTTGTTAGCTTGATTTTGGAATTCTCCATTCAGCCGAGTTTGCTGGGATAAAGAATGACACAAACATCATACATATTGCTATTATAAAATTAGTTTACCAGTTACGTTATCAATAGTCGGTTTCTATAACTTTCTAGTATTACATATCGAATCGTTAGTATCATCTTAGAAATTTGTGAACTATACAAGTAGTTTAAAATAAAATAATTTATTATTACGATAAAAATTATACATTTCAACAAGGTACAAGAAAAAATGTACACTACCAGGGGCGGGTTTAAGGGGGGCTAAAAGGGTAATCCCCCCCTTGGGACGTGTCTTTCTCATTATGTTTAAATATACAATTTAAGTCAAAATCCACATTCCAAATCAGAATTGCTATCGTTTACATAATAATGAAAAAAAGTCTAATATGTAAGTGTTTTTTTCTTAATTGTTGGAATGTCGTTGACAGCAGCTGCTTGTGGTTTTGACAGTCATGTTAAAGCCACCGTCTGGCGACCACCGCCATACGCCACGTAATCAGTAATCACTACCGGTACCACAGGCCGTCTGACTATCAGGCATAGATAATACATATATATATATATTATAAGTTTTCGTTCATTTAATGTATTATATTAATTATTCGGCGATGATAGGTACAAGACGTATGACAATAGAAATGCCGAATTATTTTCGGTATTTTATAAAACAAAATTGATAACAATTTTTAAGAATTATTATATGTACCAATTAATTACGCTATAAAATATCATTGGTCGTAGGTAGGTATTGCATGTTTCTCTCCGTGCCAATATTCGCCCTCCCTTTGGCGAGCAGTAAAATCCGTCCCTAACACGTACAAGTATATACAATCATTTGAAAAACTGAATTCATTAGCATTGTGTAAAATATGTACCTTATAGTTGTAATTCTATATATTACATGGGAATATTTTTTCGCATGAAATTTTGTCGTGTGGGTATTTTTTAGTTGGAATTTTACACACTGTTTAATTTTTTTCTACATCCGAATTTGTTTGGAAGGCCCATTCTGTTTTCTTTTAATATTACTACAATTATATTTTTCTTTATAAAAAATGTATTAACTATAGATAAACAATAATGATCAATTTATTTGTATAGATCAGAATGTTGGTGTGGAAATCAACAACCATCAAAATCATCGAAAGTAGACGATTTAAATTGCAATTCTCCTTGCAGTGGGGACAATAAACAGTTTTGCGGCGGAGGATGGAAAATGGGAATTTATTCTACAGGAATTACTGGTTATAATTTGATTGTTTTTTTTCATTGTACATTGTATAGGGAGATGTAATACAATAAGCGAGATAATATTGAAAAATAAAATATTTACAGATCATATACCAAAGAAGTATGTCGGATGTTTCGAAGACGATGAAAAAAAAGTTAAAGGAAAATATTTATCATACCAGATGGGAAATAATAATAGCCCTAAAAGATGTATGAATCTTTGTAATACTCAACGTTTTAAATACGCTGCGGTGAAAGGGTATTGAAAAAACAAATGTTTTCAAATAACCAAATATTATGGAACGTGAAGATTTTATACATGTGTGATGGGTTTCCTTTTTTTTTTATAGCAATATCTGTGAATGTAAAAACTACGAGCCCAATTTTAATTTATTACGAAGCGTTAGCGATTGTAATACGTTGTGTGCCGAGAATCCTTCCGAATATTGTGGTGGCAGTACATCTCAAAATATTTATAAAACTTTATTTTCAGGTGGGAGAAAATTTAATTAATAATACATAATTGTGGCTAATGACTGAATTTACTGAAAATTTCTAAACAATTAGACCACCAAGGAATTGTAGTGGAGAACAATCATCTTGGATGTTTCAACAATTTAAAGAGACATCCAATCTTAAGTGGTTGGAGAATAACGGTTTCTCGCCTCACTCCGAAATATTGTGTACGTAGTTGTTTCGCAAGGAGGTTTCCGTACGCAGCACTCGTATCTTCGTGAGTTATATATACTTCATAATGTTTTATTCGTATTATAACATTAATGAAATTGTTCTACTGAACGTTACAATTTATAGTTTGAATTATCGATTATTAGTTTGGCCATAGTTGATTACGTCAATACGAAAATATTGTTATTATTTTGTCCAAGAAACCAAATGGCAAATTAATTTAGTGGTTATAAAAATAATATAACATTTCACTTTTATCATAAAATATTTAAATAACTTATATAAAAGCGTATATATAGAATCTACGAGGTTACTATCACATAAGTATTAATAATTTTTATGTTTTTAAAAATAACAATTGCGCGTGTCTTCTTACTTTAGTCTTGTATTAATCACTGAGTTCGGAGCATTTAATCGTCTTCTTTAATTAAGTAAAACTAAAAATATTGTTACTTAGGTAACATTTAAAGAACTCCACTTATAACAGATCATCTTTTCGGTAAATGTATTTATGTTTTAACATTTTGCACTTAGCGTTTGTCAACGTATAACGTGCTTTGTGTAATAATAATTCGTCATTGTTTTGTATTAGAAGTCATCTCATGCTCTTGTAATATTTTGCGAGTAACCTTCGGTTCTCTTTAAAATTTAAACCGGACACTGCAACATTTAACTAAAGACGAACAAACTGTTATCGTTGTTTTTACATTTCAATAGTAATTAAAGTACGGTATCTACCGGTAGTTTTTTTTTTTTTTGACTGTATAGCTAGCTGCAAATGAATTGTATTTGAAATTTGATGTCTTCTGTAAATTCAAATAAAATCTATTTTGTTTCGCTTCTCGTTAAATACCTTTAGTGAACATTAAGGAATAGGCAAACATTTATTAACTATGCGAGTTAGGTATCTCATTTTATCTATGGATATTCTTACGGCGATTTTTTTTCTGTTTTGGATGACAATATGTTTTCAAACATTTATTTTGGAACTATTTTTATACTTCTAAAATATTGATGATATTTTTTTGAAGATATCAATGTAATTTTTTTTTAAACCCAACTTTTATTTTTATATGTTATAATTTATAACATAAAATATATACGAATCTATTGTTCTGTCATCTCTTGGGTGCGTAGTATGTTGTCAAACAACTTTTAATATATTACTCTCAGAAATTACTATAAAAAACCCTGTTACTTTTATCGAATTGATGATTATAATAGATTATTATTGGAAGTTTCCTTAGTCCTAAAGTTATAAACACGTTTTTCTAATTCCAACGTGGAACCAATAAAATTAGTGATTTATCAAAAAAAAAAAAGAATATTAAAATAATTTTGTTAAAAAATAGATGGGGTAACGAAGTATGTTGTTTTATTTTAATGTCATAATTAATTTTGTAGGAAAGAATGTATATGCAGTTTTATAAAACCTCACGATAAAGCTAAAACCGAGGATAACATGTGTGCAATTTCTTGTTCTGGTGCATACGAAGAGTTATGCGGCGGTAATAATGCGATGAATGTATATGCTACTGGATTAGAATGGAAAACGAATACCATGGGAAATTATTATCTTGGCTGTTTTGAAGAAAGTCAAAACAACAGGATATTCAATAGTTACTCCAAATCATTTCCTACCAACACTCCACAATTTTGTTCAAACCTTTGTTACAAATTCGGGTATACTTACTCAGGAGTTACATATAAATCTGAATGCTTTTGTGGAAACCAATCGCCGAATGAACGTATGTTTACGAAAATGGAAGACAAACAATGCAATACTAAGTGTTCGGGTGACGCTAATCAATATTGTGGAGGTGGCTGGAGGATGGGAGTGTTCGATACTGGATTATACGGTAATTATTAATAATGTATTTTTATAAACTAACATTTGTAATATTCTTGGGGTTTTTTTTGTAAAAGATTATTGTCTGTTATTAAAATAAAAAAAAACATAGTAAGAAGTGATTATACTTCGTTAACAGATGAAAGAACAAGGCTATGTACAACAAACGTTTTTAAGCTAAAAAGGGAAGAAATAATATATTTCTGAATAAAAAAAGCAAACATTTCAAATTCAATTTTTAGTAGTATCTGAAAACCAGCTATTTCAATGTTCATTATCTTTTATAATATATATGTTACGTAATCAATAGCAGTAAATTTGATTCTTTTTCACATTAAGTGAAAGTAATTTTATTGCAAATATATAGGAATATCCAGTTGATTCATAAGAAGACCAATTAATCAAATCCAATATATAAATAAATATATCTATGTAATCTATCTGTCTACTTTCACTGTTGGGTACATACATCCTATAAAACATTGACTAAAATTCCGAAATAAATTATTTTATTATTTTGGAGACAAGATTATGAGAGAGAATTAATGGTTTATATTAAGTTTGATACTTGGAACTTAACTGTATACATTATTTTAAATGAGAGGTTTTTGATTTTTCGTTATTGATAATTTACTGCTGTAAAACATAACACGCTTACTGAAATTTAGATTTTTTTAAAGTAGAATTTATTTAATTTGCTTAAAAATAAAATGACAAACTAATTTTTACTGGTTGATCATTTTGTCTATAATATAATAATTATATTATAGACATATATTATCAAAATATATTTTTAATAAATGAATAAATAAACATTGCTTTTTACTTTAATAGATTTTGAAATCGAAGAAAGGTTCTTAGGATGTTTCGTTCTACAAGAAAATACATTAAGCAACATGAAATTCGAACTTATCAACACTAATACGCCTAGTAAATGCGCATCGATCTGTAACAATGCTGCGTATCTATTTGCAGGCGTCGTGGGGTAATTAATCCAAATTGAATCACTCTTAATGGACCGTTTAAGAGTAATAAAACAAGTTGAGTTGTTTATTGTTTTAGTGTAAATTGTTTATGTGGCAACCGTGCACCGCAAGACGACCAAAAAGTAAGCGACAGTGATTGCGATGCAATATGTGTCGGTGATTCAAGTAAAACATGCGGTGGGGAAGACAGAATTCAGATATATGATCTTAATAGTAAATATAATATTATTATAATAAATTATTGTTTTGTAAAAATATACAAGTATTGACTTTTTTTATGTAGAAAAAATAAATAATAGCGCTTTTTCGAATTCACCCGAGGCATTTGACGTACACGAAGAATTTGATACGTTGAATTTGAAATCACTTTGGAGTCATGAAGTATATGTCCCACAAGAACCGGTATGTGGTAAAAATATAGAATAGATAAATTAGAAAACGTAAAATTGCGAAATATATCAACTACTCGAAATTATAATTATACGACACAACAAAGATAATTTGAAATAATTCTAAATTGTGATGTAAATCTTTAAAATTTTTTTTCTGATATTAATATGAATATTATACTCGTATATCTCAATATAGTACTTTATAAATTTAGCATTTTTTAAAAATAATAATTTTGTAACGCAACTCAAATATGCGATTTTAAATTGTAGAATATCTGAATTAAACTGATGATTTTTCACGACTACATTGACGCCTGTGGTTGATAGGAACAACGTTAAATGAAAATTATGTTAAAAAATATTATACGATGGAGATTTTAGTTAAAAGACATGAAAGTCTAAATTATGATAAATATAAGATTTATAAATAATTTAACAATTAATTTATTGTTAACAAATATGAATATATTTTATAAATAATATTTCATTATTTTTTTATTTTATATAATTTATTTAAATATTGAAAATAGGATTATGAATTCAATATTTACAACAGTTCTGGAAGGAATTCGTACGTGAAAAATGGAGAACTAGTAATCAAACCTACAATTTTACCAGATTCATATGTTAAAAAAGGATGTTTAGTACTGAATGGGTGAGTCTGAGATATTTTTAAAAAATGGCGAAAACAAATTTGAATTCATTAATTTACAAAAATAAAAAGTGTTTTTAAAAATAAACTAACATTTGTACTAAAATTATTCTGTATTTTAGTTGTACAAAACATGAAGGATCTACATATTGCGAAAAAAACGCTACATCTTTTAACATAATTGATCCTATAGTTTCAGCGAGAATTACTACACAAAATTATTTATATTCCCTTTATGGAAAACTTGAAGTTGTCGCTAAACTACCAACAGGAGATTGGATAGTGTCAGGTAAAATTAAATAATAAGTATATTAGTTGAATTAAAATTAAAATAGTGTTAATTTTTATTTTCGATAAATGATTATAATCTCATATAATTTATAACTGTTTAAATTTTGTGTTCTATTAGAAATAGCTATGGTTAGTAAATCAAACGAACAAAATAAGTTAGTACTGGCTACATCATTTGGGAATAAAAATTTATTATGTAATGGTATCGATGAAAGTTCACGTGTTTTGAGATATGGATTAAAAGTTGATGATCAGTACAATGTAAAATCGAAAATAATGAAAAAAATTTTAAATAATCCCTGGTCTGACGATTATCATTCATTCGTATTAACTTGGACTCCTAAAACTATTGTGTTCAATATTGACGGAGACAGTAATTATTTGGATACATCGAATTTACCAATGGACGTTATATTTGAATCCGAAGTAAAATAATAACTTATTATTTTTCAGTAATTCAGTGTAATACTTTCATTGTAATTTTTACTTGTTTATTAGTATTATATATCGATCGGTGTGTCTGTTGGCGGTATGACAAAATTCGAAGACAGTTGTCTGTGTAATGGTCATCAAAAACCGTGGAAAAACTTGGATCCTAAGGTCGATATTTTTATTGATTTTAAAATAAGCGTATGAATTATCATAAGTTACATAATTTTCTTGATATTTTTAGGGTATGCTAAAATTTTGGACGGCCAAAGCCGAGTGGTCGCCTACGTGGAATGATGAAAAATCAACACTGCGAGTAAAAAGTGTGAAGTTTACAACAATAGATAATGTAAATTAATTTGAAAAAAATATATGTATTTTAACTATTGTTAATATAAAAAATTTTATAAAATTTCATGGTGTTTGTAATGATATATTTTAGATTAAATACTATTTCAATTTTAAAGTTGAACATGCATGTATATTTATTTAAATTGTAAATATTATGCAAGTTAAACTAAAAAAAAAAACGAAAATGATATTAAAATATCATTAAGATAATAATGTTATAATTTATATCATTATTACTACTAATTTGTTAAGATGTTAACGAAAAAAGTGAATAATTCTCGATCAAAAACGTGTTTAATGTTGAACATCGATAATGAT
This sequence comes from Slavum lentiscoides, assembly GCA_032441835.1. Classification (NCBI taxonomy): domain Eukaryota; kingdom Metazoa; phylum Arthropoda; class Insecta; order Hemiptera; family Aphididae; genus Slavum; species Slavum lentiscoides. Next base: position 7,611,736 of record CM063718.1, on the reverse strand, counting down.
AACATCGCACATCATTCAAATCTGGTATAAAATTCATAATGAATTGTTTATTTTAATGAATAAAATCTGTTTCGAAATTTGTATTTTCTGCAAATTATTCTGTTCGTTATTCCATTTCTACGTGTAAATATGGTTATTGCCAAGCTCAGGTCATCGTAGGCTATAACATGTGAAATTGATGTACAAAAAAACTTCCTAACAATACATTTGACATTAATATGTTTGAGTTTATAACAAAAACATTAATAGTGATCATTAAGTAATATTTTAGTAATTGCATTTATAATCTGACTATCCGTCTAGAAAAATTTTAGAAAAATTAACCGTTTCATTTAGTGTATGAAATATTGGTTCATTATAGGTTCTACATTGAAAACAGCTAACAAAATATATATATATAATACAATATAGCGTTTAAAATTTGGGGAGGCTAAAAACTTTTTTTTAAGAAAACAAAAAATAGGTAGTTGCCTATATATTAAATAGGTAGGTAGTCAAGAAATTTATTTTATTCACTGGAATAAATAATAAATATGATGGAAAGGAACTATATTTTTACCTGTCTGTGTGATGTTCAATATCATGTTGAATTAGACCATGTACATATAATACTGCACATTTTGACAAACGAAACCTATCAATAAATTTGAAATCACGAAGACATTCAAAATAATCAAGACGTTGACGAAATACTCGAGGAATACTAGGGTGCATGACTAGATTTATCAAATCTAAAAAATCTTCGTCATCACTTATAACATAATCCATTATATTAGTATATATTATATATAGTATAAATATGAAAGTATTTATTATATTATACGATATTATATAATATAATAAATATATGTATAAATATGAAATAAATAAGAAAAATAATAATAATATTTGATTTAATTAAAGTCAATTAATACCTAACAGAAAAGATTATAAAAAAAAAATAGGTATTTAATACATAATTGTTAGAATATGCCATAGAGTCCACTTAAACCTAGTTTAAACCACCAAATGTTACAGTTTAACTAATATTCAGTTTAAACTTAGTTTATATCTTAAACGGGGTTTATACAACAGGATTTTTCATAGTAAACCTAGTTTAACAGAAATATAGTTTAAACCTAGTTTAAACTTGACTTGTACAACTGGCCCTAAGGGGATTGAAAGTGGGCATTTCGTCTCTTCGTCTTACACACACAAAACATGGCAAAATAGGGTAGAACACGATTCCGTATGCTCAATATTCGACAATACCTTTCTTTGACCTTTTTTTTCGGCACGATTCCGTATGGTGTTTTAATGCAACGTTGCCACGATTCATCGCAAGTACATGTATCATATATCGTAGTATATGTAATAAATGATAACTGATAAACATATAAATCACTATAGTGTGGAATCACTTGTATGAAGTTGTCAAATGCACGGTTTTAAGAGGTTTGTATAGGCAATTTTAAAGATATTTTAAAAGTATTTAAGGCGGCTCTCTACGGGCGCGTTTTAAGGGGTTCAGTATAGGCAATTTTCAAGACATATTAGGAAAAATAAAAATCTAACAGTTTAAAAATATTTTAGTACATTTTGAAATTGGTCTTAAAGAGTCTCATACCAGTACCACTTTTTATTGTTGTATAATCACGATATTTCCGTCTAAAAGACCTGTGATAATGTGGTAATTATATATTAAAAGTTTGAAATTATATTGTTTTATACATGTACCTACTAGTAAAATTTTAATATGTTATGATAGGCTATTGTGAACGTTATCAGCTCGATACGTCAGTGCTGTAGATAGGATTTTTATATGGGGGGTTCAGTGCTGTCTTGATTCGTGCATTATAATCGTGTATCGTAATGATTTATCAGCACAAAAATCTATAATCATGTTTATCAATGTTTATAATGGCATACACCAAATTAAACATTTATACATAATGTTATTATACACATTATTATTAGGTACTTATTTTTCATAAATAACAAATCTACTTAACATCAAGATGTTGGTGAAATCTAAATATGAACATACATTTTACTGTAACATCTGCAATGCTGTAGTGCGTAAAAAAAAATAATTGAAATTTCTACTTTTCCGATGTTCAAATGGAGGGAAGGTTTGACCCCCTAAACCCCCCCCCATGTCTACGGCCCTGCGATACGTCTAATACAATTAGACGGGTGGAGGGTAAAAGAAAAATTGTTTTTGTGTTTTAAAATATATTTTCATTTTTAAGAATAAAACAAAATTTACGACTTTATAATATTATGTGAGCGTATCAACGGTTTTATTATTCAAAATTCATTTTTCAGTGTGTATACTCTATATAGAATAAAATATATGTGATATTATTCTACTGTCTGATAGAGGTATTGTTAAATGTTGAAATAAAATAAGCAGCACAGGAATTAATAGTGCTTTCGATAAATTTTCTTTTGTTCAAATTAAATAACTATTTATATTTTATTGTTTACACCTGATATAAAAACGTTTAATGTTTATTTAAAAAAGAAGAAAAACATATATCCTGTACACGCAATGCGTAGCGTGTTACCGTAGAAACTTTTATTTATAACGCGAGATATACGGAACGCGGAACGAACATTTCGAGACGAAAACTGATTAGACGCGAAATCAAGTAGATTGACGTTAAAATAATTTTCGTCGAATTTGATTATTCATTTACTGTTTGACTGATCAAAGTGAACACGATATTGCGACGTCGATTGAAGCGTGTCAACGCGTATCAACTATCGTTTTCTGACAAGTTATACAACCAATTTCGGGCGAACGCATTGTCGAAGAACAAAGCAACAGAAAAATATGTTCGAGTAAGTCTCACAGTAAATCGTAATCGACAGTGTCGCGAACAAATTTTACGGTCCCAGAAGCGACCGAAATTATAGCGTCTTCAATTTTGTGGCGCACAATATGATACAATAAAATACACTTTACGTTTTGCTAACCGTCTGCTCTCTGGGCTGATAATATAGAGAGATATAAGATATTGTAACGCGTGTATGATTCAAAACGTTTTTGGTGATGATCAGCAAGACGTTTTATTTTTTTTTATATTCAAAACGGCCATAATTACAACTTAAACTTTTCTTTAAAGAAAAACGCGTGGAAAATCATAACGGTCAGATCTTTATAAGTTTCGATCACACCTTTCGGTAGCGAATCGTATTACAAAGTACAATAGGTCTACAGACTTTATTCGACGTGCTTTTTTGATTTTCAACAAGTAGTGAATAAAATCGAGTCGAGCCATATTAATCCGTGTCAAATTAAAATAACCTACAAGCGCGGTTCAGAATCAGAATTTTAAACGCGATTTCCGTCCGAACCGACATACCTACACACAACACCCGCGTCTCGCCGTCTTTTTTAAAAACGTTGGTTCTTTTTCCTTAAATTTATGTTCCTATAGTTTTTTCCACGGGTGTCCGGGAATGGTTTTCTTTTGAGAATTTTAAGAAATTCCGTACGAAATATAATTTTAAACGGAGAAACAATTTAACCGCAATAATTGCGACACTGCTATACGAGAGATCATCGTAAACGTCTGCTATTCGGCCGTTAACATTATTGCCGTTATGATTTCACGCGTTTTGATTCCCGTAATAGCACATCGGTGTTCTGGAGCGACAAACGTGTGGATCAGCAGTTCGCCGCCGATCCTCGGCGGTGCTCGCGGCCCGGCTGTTGTTCGTCGGACTGCCAGTGTCCGGGAGGGTGCCCGATGGACGTCACGGGTCGGACGTTCCGGTCGGAATGGCCTTTAACGCCGTCACGGGTACGGGCGCGGCGGATCCGCGGTGTCCGTTCGACGGTCCGCGATGCGCGTGGCCTTGCTCGGCCAACTGTCCGTGTCCGGGAGAATGCCCCGTGGACGTCACCGGGTCGGACTGCAGCCCGGCTGTCGCGGGTCAGTGGCCGTGGTGGTCGTGGCCCGGCAGCGCACCGGACGTCGGGCAGTGTCCCAACGATTTCACGGTGTCGTACGCGAACGTCTGCGGGGAACACGCGCCGGTCGCGGTGGCCACTGGGCCGTCGTCCGCTGCAGGCCCGTCGTGGTCGTGGCCCGGCAACGCACCGAAAGCCGAGGCGAAGCCGTGGAGCCATTGTACGACGGACGCGGCGCGCTCGATGGCCGCGGGCGTGTGCGCGGAAAAAGCGGCCGCCGATTTCGTCGGCTCGTCCAGCGATTTCGACGAAGGCAGTCTTTTCGATTCGGACGACGACGACGACGACGACATAATCGACGAGGAAAGTTATTTCGTCTGTCTTTAACGGAAGGACGCGGAAAAAATTCGTGTTCTTTTTTTTGTTTTTTTTTTGTACCGTTAAAGTTGTCTTGCAAAAAGTAATGACAACTAAAACGTTCTTCGTATACTGTTAACGGTTCACAACTTTGTATACGACGGCCATTGTATCATTGAGACATTTTCGCTCAAAATAATCACGCCGTACATGTTTTTCGCGTACAAAGTTATATTGTACATTATTATATTTTATAGAAACGTTTATTCGCGAAAATCGTTTTGTGTTCGATATTTGTAAAAAATGTTTGAAATATATGATATATCATTTACGTCTATCGTGGTTATTAATGCATACCAAGGGCGTATTCACGGTCAGAGGGGATGTGGGGCATGGATCCCCTCCCGTGGGCTTTCTTTTTTACATAACATAACATGGCACGTACACAAAATAAAATTTCGGGTGGGGGGTTTACAAAATATAGCAATACAAATTGTACAGTAACATAATAAAACAATTTCTTCCTCCTTACTCATTATTTTTTAATGTGTCAAGAAATTATTTCGGGGGTGGGGGTTTGAACCCCCCTGTCTACGTGCCTGTAACATAATATTATCTAATTTACGAAAAATATGCAACAATAGAAATTATTATAATTAAAAACAATATTTTTTTTTTTTTGTGTAAACAAAATTCGTTAGTATTTACTATTTATCGTAATTCATATAATATTCCTGTATTTATTAACCGATAACTAGCAAATGGTACGATGCGGATAGTTTAGGTTAGGTCACCGAAGAAAAGATTACTCGTGAACAGATGTCGAAGTGAAAACGTACATATATGAAGTACTCGACAAATTAGCTAAAAAAAAAAAAACTAAAAAACGTAGAAATTTTGTTATAAAATATGTTGTTTTTATTAAAGAAAACAATAAAAGTATAAAATACGAGTATCAATCATTTTGATATTAATGCTGGAAGGGTTGTTACAATATTATGAGTTATCCAATGATAAATTCTATATCCCCTCCCATATAACATTCGTAATTACGCCACTGATACACGCTATATATTATTATAATAATAGATAATATTGCACCGAAGCTCCGAGAATCGTTTTATAGAATGCAATGATTTATCATTACTTTCAAATTCATATTAATAATAAAACATCAAAACTTTATCTAAATAATTCATTAATTAAGTAACATCCACAACACCCGCAGATCGCTACTCTTTTATTAATTTGATTATTTCTATTAAATTAAGTAAAAAGGCATTTAAAGTAGAGGGCTCAATTAAAAGAAATGTTCGAGCCTCAATTTAAAAATTTTTTTTTAAGTATTTAGGTTATTCTAAGATTAAAAAAAAAAATAAAAATAAAAATATAACAAGTTGCAAGTTCTAAATATTAATATTTAATTAATTTCTTTTTATAGTTAATAGTACACGATATTATTATATAATATACGATATTTGCGATTTAATAGAATGGTAAGGAATAGCAATATTTAATAACTAATAAGTATTATTGTGTACTCGTATTTACTGTCTAAAATAGTGGGGATTTTCAAGTTTTCATTATAAACCAGAATGTCAGATAGGTACTGAATATAATTGTAGTGACCAACTGTTGAAAATCATCAGTTACTAACACGGTGTAAATGAATGTACACATTTTGGCATTTAAATATTTCGCATTTTTATTGACAATCGGTACATAAGATGTTTCGTATATATATAATATTATGTTTTTGTTTAACCGCGTCAACAGGTAGAGTATATACCAATTATCTACATAACTAATAAATTATTTAACTATGAAATATCTACAAAAGTTTATATTTGAAAAATACTTTTTTTGTTTTTAGCTTTAGAGCAATCAAACTATAAATATTTAGGATGTTATTTGGGAGAAAATCTATTATCCCTTGGGGATGAGAGTAGTGTCCTAACCCCGATAGCACGTCAATCTTGTTCTGACTTTTGCTCAGAGAAAAACTATGTGTTTTTTATTCTTAAAAATGAGTATGACTATATTACTTTAAATGAATGTTTATAATATACAATTATTAATTATAAAGAAATAACAATTGATTATAAAAGCACAAATTTTTACAATTTGTTTTTAGTACTTGTTATTGCAGCAAAAATTACATATCGATATTAATGAAACAATTTGACAGCGATTGCACGATAAAATGTACAGGAGATAATGCAGCTTTATGCGGGGGCAGCCCAAATTTTGTGTCTTCTTATATAACAGATAGTTCAAGTGAGTAAAAATAATCTATTTAATAGTAGTAATAATAATACATATATATCTTCAATTAATATTATTACATCAACTAAAATGTTGTCGATTTAAAAATTTTTAAATCAACATATTATTTTAAACTAAGCATATTTTAATTTTCTTTATTGTCAATTTAATATACTTAAAGACTCGGTGAGTTTAAAGGAGTAGTTTTGTTAAAACAACAACATTCATTTTTATGCAGCCTTAAAATATTAATAATAATATCTTATAATAAAATAATTAAAAAGAGCTTTTAAGTGTGAATTATAATTAGTTATTTATGCAAAATGCTTTTAACGGTGTTCTACCCAAAAAATGCTCGTTTTTCTTGAACCACTTATATGAAATATTGAAGTATGATACGTATGTGCTTAGACGTATTAAATGGAATAATTAGATTGCGTATAGAATGTATTTTTTAACAACCTATGCCATTTATCATAATCGATTATTATTATTATTGCTTTTCCACGCTGATGAATTTTGTTTATGAGGTTTTTATTTATGTAAATTTTTATGTGGAAGAACCGGTTTTCAAGTATTGCGCATTTTTTTGGTCTGCAAACAATTAATATAGGTAGGTTCAAGGTTAACACTACGTAAGTCTGCATTTTGGTGCGATGGTAGTGGATGCTTCACGGTTGTGCCATGTACGTGATTAATGATTATGATATCAAGTCGACATTTTGTGTAAAATGACTTATGAAGGTATATAAATACATAAAAAAAATTAAAAACTATCAATTTATGCTTGAATATTAAAATATTCAATTCTATTGTAATACATATGGACATGAGTATACCTATACATCCAGGATAGATATCAACTATTTAATAAGTTAAAGTTAAATTAATATTTATTTATTAACTTGAGTAGTTAATTTGGTGTGCCGCCAACTGTTAACTTATTAAATAATAAAAAATAAAATTTTATTATCTAGTTATTTTTTTAATTTAACAAACTTAAGTATAAGTGAAAAATTTAGTAATAAAAAAAAATCAATGTTTATTAAACATCAATATATCTAACAAATAACTTCACTTTTATAAATTTTGTATTTATTGTGATTGCAAATGTATATATTTAGGATCCAAGTTTTACCAATATAATAATATTGTATATAATATACAATTTATATAATGTTTTATGATTTCAGAATTTGAAAATTTTAATAAACATGGTGGTTTTCCTATACCAATTTATTTAGGATGTTATGTTGAAACACCAAACGTAAACAAAATTCGCTTATTAAGAGGGACAGTTGAATCCCTCGAAAACAATACTCCCCAGAAATGCTCAGAAATATGTTTCAATATGGGATATTTATATTTTGGTGTAACGAACGGGTAAACATAATATATTTAAATATTTTGGTATTAAATTATAATAACTCTGAATCATTGCATATATTTTTTAAGAAATAAAATTGTTAAAATATTAAAGCTTATATAATTATTGTATAGTAGTTTTTAGCTTGATGCTATATTTTAAAGTTTATTATTATTACATAAAATGTTCGAAAGAATAATGTATACAACTTAAGAAATAAACTACTTTATTCATAGATCGGAATGTTTGTGCGGAAATCAACAACCATCACAATTGTCGAAAGTAGACGATGCGAATAACTGCAATTCGCCGTGTAGTGGTGACATTAAACAGTTTTGTGGTGGAGCAAAGAGAATGGGAATTTATTCAACAGGAATTACCGGTTACATTGATTAAAATTGTTAATTATTACATGATTTTATTTGTGTGAATAATATCAACAATTCGATTTTATAATAGACCACGTACCGAGAAAGTATGTCGGATGTTTCGACGATGATGAAAAAAAGACCAAAGGGAAATATTTATCATACCAGATGGGCACCAACAATAGTCCTAAAAGATGCATGAATCTTTGCAACACACAAAGATTTCAATATGCCGCTGTTATGGAGTATTAATAATATTTATAATTTATCTTATTTTTAGATAATTATGTATTGAACGTTGCAGAAATACCTGTGAATGCAAAAATTACGAACCAGATTTTAATTTAAAGAGAAGTCATAGTGACTGTACTACTCCGTGTACTGAAGATCCAACTGAATATTGCGGTGGTGGTGTCACGTTACAAAACGTTTATAAAACTTTATTTTCAGGTACGAGAAGATATTGAAGTATGTACACGTATGTTGTTTACTGTTTTTATTAATTGCGGGTTAAAAATGTCTATAGATCCTCCGGGGAATGTTGTGGCGACTCGAATTGGATGCTATGAAAATTTGCAAATACATCCAGTTTTAAATGGTTGGAAATTATCTGTCCCCAATATTACACCTGAATATTGTGTAAAAAGTTGTTTCGCAAGAAGATTTCTGTATGCAGCGCTCGTATCGTCGTAAGTTATTTTGTACATAGATTTAAATTGAAAACGACATTTTATATTCGAATCGAAAGACATTTTAGTTTCAAATTTTCAAATTTTCTTGCAGGAATGAATGTCTGTGCAGTTTCATGAAACCACACGACGATGCTTTAATTGAGGATAAAATGTGTAGGTTACCTTGTTCTGATTCATCTGGACAGACGTGTGACGGTAATAATACAATTGACGTGTACAGTACTGGTTTAGAGTGGAGAACGGAAGCGACTGGAAGTCATTATATCGGTTGTTTTGAGGATAACCGTTATATAAGAGTATACGATGGTTACTTTCAGTACTTCTCTACCAACACCCCTGAGTTTTGTTCGAACCATTGTTACAGACATGCGTATCGTTACGCAGGAGTATCGCATAAATCTGAATGTTTTTGCGATATCCAATCTCCCAATTATATTAGGTCTCCTCTACTGGAAGACAACCAGTGTAATGCCACGTGTCCGGGTGATAATAATCAACTTTGTGGAGGTATTTGGAGAATGGGAGTTTTCGATAATGGATTAAAGCGTGAGTTATTATTATGAACTGAAACTGTCGGGTATAAGGTGTTATGATAGTTAATAAGTCTTAGGAATATTTTTTATCTTCGATAAATAAAAACGCACTTTTTAAGCAGTATAATTTAAATATTTAAAGTAAACTAAATATTAATGTCTTTTGATTAGTAAATAATGCAAATTAAACAATTAAATCAAATTGAATTCAATACTATTTAAAAAAAAAAAGATAATAACGTTAACTAAATATACCTAGATCTAATTAAAGAATAATATTAAATACAACTAAAAAAAAGACTGCAATTTACTTAAATTTATATGTATTATATATATATATATATATAAGATTATAAAACATACTTAATTTAAAATGAATTTAATCTATTAGAAAAAAAATTATATATATTTAAAAAAATTTTCGTGTGATTCATATTATTCTATAAAGCTTTTTAATAGATATTTTAAAACAGCTGAATAATGTTGATGCCTTTTTCTATTTGAATTTAGTAAATATCTAGAGCACATTATTTTAAAATTTGACAGATTTATAAAAATTAATTTACACAAGGAGTAGAAAAAAAAAATTTGGACTACTTAATGCATTTTTAAACGCATTTTAAATAAAGGGTTTCTTATTCATTAACTTGAAATATATGTCTTTAACTTATCTTTTATGATATAATATATATAATTAAAGATGAAACCATATGTTATTTGTATTTTAATAGATTTTGGATATGATGAGAGTTTGTTAAAATGTTTCATACCACAGGAAAATACATTAACTGACATGACATTTTCGCTTACTCAAAGCAATAGGCCTACTCTATGTTTTAGGCTCTGTAATGACTTTGGTTATCGATTCGCCGGAATTATGGGGTAAGGGTAACCGTTGTATGATTTTAATACTCTTTAGTAAATATTTATGATTAATTTATTTTTGGCATTAACTGTTCTAGTACGAATTGTTTGTGTGGTGACAGTGCTCCGGACAAAAAAAACGAAGTGAACACAACTGAATGCACGAAGCCCTGTGTAGGTCCATGGAACGAAATATGTGGTGGTGAAGATAGGATTCATGTATACGATCTTAAAAGTAAACGATTACTCATTACATAATATTATATTAATGATAATTGCAGACACTTTGATACAATTCTTTGTGTAATCAACAGGCAATATCAAACACTCGTATACACACGAATCAATCAAGTTACAAGAAGAATTTAACGCTTTAAATTTAAAATCGCTTTGGAATCATGAAATATATATTCCACAAGAACCAGTATGTAATACAAATTTAAAATAAATAAATTAAAAAACGTATAACAGATTAAAAATAAAATTGCACAATAAAAATCAATGAAAATAATTTTAAAAAGATTTCGAGTTTTTATAAAAATTGACAACTTACGGTTTTCAGAAAAAAAGTTGTATTACAACAATTGAAAAAAAAAATGATCGAAAAATGACGAAACAAAATTATCCCAAAAATTAAATCACTTAAATTTAGGACTACGTTTGAAATTCTACATAATTAACTATATTTAAAAAAAAAAATAGTAATTATATTGTATAATTTAGTTTCGAACACAAATGAAATTTAAATAAATCGTTTGACTTCAGATTGTATTATGAACCAGTGGCGCCGAACCCCACCTTCAGGTATTGTAAAAACAATAGCTCTAATAGATGGGTGGTCGGGTGGCCCTCACTCCTCAGAGATTGCACTGTATACGGTTATATAGTTTTGAATAGTTATATAGTTACGACTCATTATAATTTATAAAACTATATTCTTAGAGGTTGTAGTTGTCGTCACGCCAGTATTTTAGTGCTATTAAAGTATTGATATGATTTAATACTATACCAGGTACACTACAGATAAAACATAATATTATATATTATACATACATATTATGGGAGTACCGCATTTAAAAATTACTGCACTGTTCCAACTTTCTCAGTAGGTAACATCTTTGGACGACAATTTTAACAATACAACTCTTATTAAAAATATATATATAAAAAAAAATTATATAATATTCATATGTTCACAACAGTAAGTGTTTTAAAAATATAGTTATGGTAGTATTTTGGGGTGTGGGGGCATAGCCCCCACGGGTGTGTTTGACATTTTTTAGGTGGGTGGTACCTAAGGGAAAAATTTTTGACAACAGCATTATTTTTAGAGTTCGGTGCCACTGTTATGAACTATAGTTATGATAACGTTTTACGTTGATACAATTAATTAGAAATTAAATAAATACAATAAATATTCCGCATTAAGCGAAGTCATAATAATCAAAACGATTGTAATATTTATTTATACAAGTAACACTTTAAGTTACTAATGCCAATTAACATTTTGCTCGAATGAAAATCAACTAACGATCAATATTAGTTTATTTCATACAACGTATTAAATATATAAAATAGGATTACGAGTTCAATATATACAATAATTCAGGAAGAAACTCGTTTGTGAAAAATGGAGAATTAGTGATCAAACCCACGATTCTACCAGATTCATATGTAAAAAAAGGTTGTTTAATACTGACAGGGTAATTACTGGAATATTTAAATTAATTACATTTGAAAACAGAAAATATTATGTAACAAGATTATTTTGTATTTTAGGTGCACACAAAATGAAGAATTGGTTAAATGTGCAAAGAATGCTTCATCTTTTCACATAATACCTCCAATAGTTTCAGCTAAACTAACCACAAAAAATCATTTATTTTTCCGTTATGGAGAACTGGAAGTAATAGCTAAATTACCAACAGGAGATTGGATAGTGTCAGGTAAACATAACAAATACTACTATGGTTTGTACAATTAAATATTAAACAAAGTGTGTTTTTTTTTAGAAATAGCTATGATTAGTAAATCTAACGAACAAAATAAGTTAGTATTAGCTTACACTGGTTTACAGTGTCGTAAAAGTGAAAATGCAGTTGTCGTAAAATATGGATTGAAAGTTGATGAACAATATAACCTAGAATCGAAAATAATGGAATCAAAGTTATCGAATGGACCGACAGACGAATATCATTCCTTTGTACTATCTTGGTCTCCTGATAATATTGTATTTAAAATAGACGGAGAAAATAACTATTTGAATGCATCTAATTTACCACTGAATATTATATTGGATTCTGAAGTAATATATATATATATATATATATATATATATGTTTTTTAATATAATGGTTTTAATAATTAATTATTTTAGTATTATATATCCATTGGTGTATCAGTTGGTGGTATGACGAATTTCCCTGATGACTGTTGGAAAAATGGTTATTCAAAACCATGGAAAAATTTTGATAATAAGGTTGATAAACATATTTTTTTTATCGTTATATTGTACAATACTATACACTACATGTATATTTTTACATAATTGTAGGCAATGTTAAATTTTTACCAGTACAAGTCCAGATGGTCACCTACATGGAATGAAGAAAAATCAACACTACGAGTTAAAAGTGTAAAGTTTACAACAAAAGAAAAAGTTTGAAAAAACATGAAGAATCATTTTTACTTCTAAAAACGTTTTACAATATTTAATTAATTTTACATAACAATTCAAATTTGAATTAATACAAATATCTTATTATCAAACAGTAAATACACTATTTGAACGATAAAATAAATTCTTTACATTTTTTTATTTACTTATTGAATTTATGATTTATATAATTTAATTATATTTTTATTGACTCTGAGTTGTCAACCTTCAGTATTTAGTTCAATCAAACTCAAATGAAATATTATACAAATTCAAATTTGTTTACTTCATTCAAAAGTGATAATTTTCTATAAGCTTGTTAAAATAAGTAAAACTGAAGGTATAAAGTAGCTATTTAATGTGACAAAAAAAAAAAAGTATTTTTAATGATGTGATTTAAATATCCATTCATTCATTTTCTCAATTTTAATAGAGATTAAGCTGACTAGAAGTGGAGATTTCCTATTGTCGTTTAACACATACAAAACATAATAATTTAGACGTTTTATATTTCCAACCCGCCGATTGATTTCTAGTGATGGAATAAAAAAATGTAATAATTCTATATATAACATTCTAAACATTTCGTATATTCTCGTTATACATTAGGAAATTAGGCAAATAATTAAGCTCAAACTTAAAAAAGGCACGACAAATGATTTTTTAATTTTTTTTTCAACATCATTAATATGTATATTATACACGTGTCAAGCTTGTAATTCGTTTCCAGATATTATACAAAAAAATTGTACAAGTTCAAAATGAGTATTTTTGATAACGGCCTATAAATTTTTCTTACGCTCAAATCAATTATTTAAAAAACAGAAAAAATGGAAAATTAAGTGCTAACTGGATGCGATTTGAAACTGTACCTACGTAACGTATGTAGAGATCAATGGAACGCTCCATCTGAACGGAAAGGTATTCAGAGACAAAAGAATAACAAAACGCGTTACTTTATTCATTTCGATCGACATGTCGGTTCTGGGGTTATCATGCAATGCGTTTCATGGGAATCAATGCGATTGATTACGTTGAGACAATTGAAATTCTCAAGAGGTTTTTGATTTATAGACAATAATATATATAATATAAAGTGTTTAAAAATTGGCAATGGTTGTCTGTTGCTCGGCATTTCGAATAGACAATACGGCCATGCGCTGTGATTTCCCCGTAAGTATGCGTGACGGCATAACATATGACAGTACATTAATGTATGTATTAAATTATTAATTATGTTTCGGAAAAACTATTGAGAAATATTTTCGTTTGTAGCTATATTTTGACATATCTCATCCGTAAAATTAAATATTAAAATAATTTGTATTGATTTAAAAAGTGCGAAAAGGAAAAAAAAGAACAGTAAAACTGATGGCTAAAAATTTAATTTTTAAAAAGCATTGACTTATTGGGAAATTTCACGTTATCCCGACACTCGCTAATTCGTCCTTAATAGTACTCGTATTTTGTAGACTATTTTACGTATAATGTTTGAATTGATTTTATTTAATAGTCGGTCGTGCGACATTAATGTTAGTTATAGTTTTGATAATTTCATTAGCGAAACCATTTTAATTTTAAGTGACCTATTTTTTTTTTTTTTTTGTAAGCAGTTTATCGAACCGTCTGTTTTATAATATATGTTCACTGTTCAGTGTAAATAAAATAAATATTGTTATCGATTGAATATATTATGTGATTGTGTCGAATAAAATCTTTTGTTTTTGCGCAGTTATGTGGCCAAACATGCAACAACATATTGTACGTATAACTCGTGTGTTATCTGTGTTTCCTCACAATGGAGCATTTCGAACGAATTCCCGTATAGGGGCCGATCACAATGCTGTTTCGTATTTTATGAAATTTAAAACCCAGTTAAAAAAAGTATCTTATATAGAATGATTTCATATATACGAGTAAAATTTATTCTGTACTCAGTACATATAGTAAATACAAACAAATTTAATAAAAAAAAAACTATATACATATATAAATATTATGTATATATTATCTCGGCATATATTTCAGTATCTTTACTCTTTAGTAATTTTTTTTTTTTTGGTTCTGGGGGGGGGTCCAGTACCCCTGGACCCCCTCCCCCGTAAATACGCCACTGGTTACAGCGATAAAAATCGTTATCCGAGTGATTCGCTCGAGCGACATCCACGACACTATATACCCTTTTTTCTTTCTTTCTCGTATAATAAACTAAAATCGATTTCATTTCGATTTCACGACAACGGGTTTGTAAATCTCGATAAAAAAAAAAAAGTAATAAACAAGCGCGCGCGCGCTGGAGAGAGAAAGAGAAAGAGAGAGAGAGAGAGAGAGAGAATGAGAAAGGGAGTACGATAACCGTACGGACACGGGGTTGACACGCTGTGGCGAGGGTGGAAGAACGAAATAAAACACATATTTTCGCGAGTTATACGCGCGACGATGGCCGTCACACGCGCGTACGCCATCACCACCACCACCACCACCGGCGGCGTCGGCGTCCGCTCGGTGGGCCGCGCTCGCATCTCGGCCGCGTTTGCGCGCAGCAACCGACCTAACCCGCGGCGGCGGCGGCGGCGACCGTGCGTAGTTCGCGGGTACGTTCGTGCGTGTGCTATAATAGCGGCGCTGCAACCGCCGCCGGTAGGAGAAAAGCTACGACCGCGCCGACGCTTATTATTGTTATATTACCCTTTGGGATCGCGTCGTTTTCATTTTTTTTCCGGCCCGTAGTTTTTTTTTTTTCCTCCGTTAACTTTCCGTGCCGCCGCCGTCGCAGAGCGCTGCGCTTTCGTTTCGGTGCGCGAGACTTTTAGCTCGCGTTCGGCCGCGCGCGCGTTCGCCCGTACGTAGTCGCGCACCGACTCGCTAACGGTGTAATATTTTCTATACGGTGTATCATAAAAAACCACGATCGCGGTTGCGCGTGTACCACGTTTTTCTTTTTTTTTTTTCTACTCGTTTTCCCGTTTTTCACCGCATCGAAACGTCGTCATTCTTAGCAAAGGTAAGCGCGTGTCACCTTATACGGGGCGCGGAATTCTTTTATATTTTCTAGAAAACAAGGAAATTTCCGGGGAAGAAATTTATTATTATTATTATTATTTTATTTTTCCATAATACATTCGCGTAAATATTATTACGCCGCACGCGTGCTGCGCGTATCGCGTCGTTGTGCATTCGGCGGACGGTTTTTAAACGGTTCGGGCACGTGGTCACGGGGCGACGGCCGGGCATCGGCGTTGTGTATAGGTACCTACCTAGTGCCCGCGGACACTATGGTAATACGACGCGGACACTATGGTAATACGACGCGGACACTGGTTCTACAGCGGACGAATAACGCGGAACGTGACGAAAATCCCGCGCCGGTATATAAGGGCGGAAAATTGATTTTCTCGTCTTTGCGCGGCGCGGTGCTGGCTGGCGACGGACGACGAATGATGCGTGTGGGCGGGCGGCGGCGCCCGGAGAGGTCGGACGGACGGCCGCGCGTCGAATTCGAAACGGATTATTAATCGTTAAGCCGGACGCGCGCCATCGAAATACAATATAATAATAGTGCGCTGCAACGCCACAATAACGTCTATATATAGAGTCTTTCGGGCATAGCCGTCCTCAGGGGGGCAAATGGGGCAAGTGCCCTAGGGCGTTCAAAGTGTTATGAATGCAAGGGGCGTCAAAAAAATGAATGACAAAAAGAAAAAAAAATTTGTTGTTTTATTTTAGATATTAATTCATCTATATGATGATTTCGAGGATGAGTGTATTTATACTATTAAAATTTATAAAATTATGTAATTAGATATTACGTTAGTTGTAAATTTTTTTTTTTTTTTGGGGGCGTCAAATATTATTGCCCTAGGGCATTATTGGTGGTTAGGACGGCACTGCTTTCGGGGCTTATATAGGACGTGGAAAAATTAACGGGGCGTCATTTGATCTTTGATCACGTTTCAGTATACATTATGCGAGTGATTTGTTTACAACACAAGAGTGAAAAAAAAAATGTGACGAGCCGCGGGGTGTTGTGAATGTTGTGAATTACTTTGGGTAAGATTTTAGAGCGTATTGTTATCACTCTGAATCTGAAAGCAATGATAAATCATTGCATTCGATAAAACGATTCTGAGCGGAGCTTCGGTGTTATATTATTCATTATTAATACTATATAATAATGGAGTATGTATAGAGCATATATAATTAATAGTAGTGATTTTTAATATAATAACTAGATGCGATTTGCTGCCGGGAACAAACTGTGACCGAAGAGATCGGAGCATTCCTTCTGGTAGAATTTTTGGGCACGGTCATAAAAAAAAAATATATATATATATATATAATTATTATTTTTTCGGTGGTTTTTGTGTATATAATACTGTGTATATATAATATACATATTAGGAAATTATAAAACATAGCGATTTGCGATAATATAAAAGAAAATTAATTTTATATTTTATAACTCATATCGTCTAAATACGTTATAATGAATTTGTATTATTATACGTTACATTATAATATATATTATACGAATATTTGCAGTGGCGCACACAGGGAAGAGTTTTTCCGTTATAAAATTGATGTAATAGGTAAAAAGTGGAGGATTATAATTTCGGTAATAATTTTTTCTCCTTCGCCCAATAAAAATTTTTTTTACGTGCCACCACTGAATATTTGTGATTAATTATTAAGAACTGAAAACGGAATAATATAACATAAGATATAGTTTTTAAGTTCATAAACATTTTCGTAAGCAAAATTGATTTTTGTTCGTTTCGTAAACTGTGCGATTGCACGTCTGGATTGAAACATATTACATCAATAATATTTTCATCCGACGGAAAATCGTTAAATAAAGTTTGGAAATGCTGGTTGCAGAAAACGGACACGCTGAATAATTGATTTGTTAAAAATGACCTCGCAACGGCCACTCTGGCGACACATAATATGGTACTTGACTTGTCCACCGCAGCACTTCAGGGAAATCTCGAGCGATACGAAAGAAACTTGTCCTTCCGTATAATGCAGCTTGCGAGTGTTGCATGAATTCTTGTGAACAAATCTTGCGGTTATAACAGGCGAATGATTAATTATTTAAAAATCACCATACCCAGTTTGAATAAAATAAATAATGAAAGAACGAGACGGTTTTTACGTTAAAACTTTTCAAAATGTTTTTAAAATCTCTATTAAAATTAAATATTTATAAGTCTCGTAGCTCAAAAATACCGGTATAGTTAACGCGCACACATCCATCCATACATGCATTGATACGTAAACATTTATCGCCCTTCTTTTAGCTAGGTTACAGTGTTATTTGATGATCAATCATTGATCAATAATAATCACGGTTATCGCCTGTCGGTCGTCTTTGGCTTTACGGTTTATCTCTGAATTCGGAAGACCGTGGTTGCTTTTATGGATTGTTTATTTTATATTATGTACTCGAAGATTTACAAGCAGATTTTTTATCGCGAAACATTCATGTTCGTTTTAAACACGCGTGACAATAATTTTATTAGATTTCATTTTTTTTTTCTTCTTTAAAATAAAGTTTTTTTTTCATTTAAAATGAGCGGTCGTGATCGTGACAAAAACAAAACGTTTTTGAGTGGATCTGAAAAGTGAAGAAGAAAAGCCATATACGAAAAGCAAAGAAAACGAATTATTATACAACGCCGTTCTTTCAACAAATACTTTAAAACGGAAACATCTAAGGAAAATGAATATTTTGATAATAATGTCGCGAACGGAAGTGGTAATCCTTGGGAAAGTAGTAGTGTAAGTAACTTATAAACTCTGTAAATAAATCAGTTGTTAATGAAAGTGGCGAATATTATGACCAAACTGAAAATAAAACAGTAGACGAAGAAAACGGCAAAGAGAAGAAGAAATTAAAATTAATAACACCGTACAACTAGAAGATGACTCTGGTAAGTGTTTTGATATTATATTTGATTAAAAGTGGTTCGCTGAAATATTTAAAAAAAATTTGGTTTCTCACTTAATGAGAACGGCAGAAAATTTAGTTACATACATTCCTATGGAATTATGTTAAACAATGAAAAAAATACATAGACATAATATATTCAAAATCAAGTGACAAAATAATTCATTTCCA
Source organism: Slavum lentiscoides (assembly GCA_032441835.1). NCBI lineage: Eukaryota > Metazoa > Arthropoda > Insecta > Hemiptera > Aphididae > Slavum > Slavum lentiscoides. The sequence goes on along the minus strand of CM063718.1, from coordinate 7,592,613 downwards.
TCTATTTCGTTCATTTATTTAAACTTTCATTTGGCAACTGAAGGTTTTTCTTACTGGAAACGTGCAAGATTTCGATTAAAAGAGTACGAAATAACTCAGTACCACACCTGTTATGAAGAAAATTGTTGCTTTTATTCAATTTTTAGTGGAAAACAACAACTCATTCTGGGATACAAACAGTACGTATTTATACGAAAAGCAACGGTAACAATTTAGGCCGTATTCAAATGATTGCAAAATTCAATTCTCTTATGGAAGAACATTTAGGGCGAATAAGTACTACAGAAATTCAAGATTATTACTTAAGATCTAATTCTAATATATAAAATGAATTAATTTTTACTGTTATTGCAAAACATAAGAGAAGAAATAATAATTAAACTGTAACACGAGTATTTGAAATGTGTGAAGATATTGTTTCATATATTTTGAATTGTGCGATATTTTAAACTAAATATAAACATTTTTCGATACAGATTTTTGTAAAAAAAACCGAATAAAATGTATTTTTAACGTTATAGGTTATTGTGGCCTAGCAATAATATTCTGCCCTCGGCCTCACGAATCTTAAAAGCATCTTTGAATTGAAACATGTCTTACCTACTTTATATTAATTAAAATGTTCTTCAATCCAGTTTTATAATTATAAATCTCAAAATTTGTCATCATTCAAATTTCAAACGTACAAAATAGAGTAATTAATTTTTATTATTACCTACTACGATAGGGGTGTTAAACTTTGAGAAATTTTTTATACTTACTAAAAATATTGGTCGACCTTATTTTCAGGTCACATATTAAAATGTTAATTTTTATTAATATTATTGTAATGTTTTTATGCATGAAAATTAATTTTACATTTTAGATAATAATATGTACAAAATGTTGTAACGGTATAGAATTACCATTTAATTTTGATTACTTACAAAATAATTTTAAATGGAAAACAATATATACATATGATAACTCTGTGTCTTATGACGTACCAATAACAGGTGATTTACTAAGGATATATATTTACCACTTTACAATGGGGTAGTAGAAAATCTATTACAAATCTCATTATAAAATAGTGTGATTAAGTTTAGGATAATATACAATTCTTTTAAATAAAGTAACAGCTTAGAGTATTTTATTGTAAAATTGCGATATATATTTTACATGATTATATCGCGCTTGTACTTCAAATACTCTTTATATTTATGTCTTAAAGACTTAAAGTGTAGCTAATTAATATTTAATGTTTATATACTATGTACATTGTACATATACTATATATAAATATTATGTATCAAATATATTCTGCGATAAAAAAGAATATATAAAATTAAAAACATGTTTATATTTTAAAGTTATTGTAACTTATTAATCTGTTAACGAAACTATTGCATTATTTTTAAAAATAAAACATTACGGTTTACTATTGCAAAATATATTGCAATGAATCCGTGTAATAATGTAATTGATTAACGGTATATTTTTGTCCGATTAATGTATTCTTTTGTATGTTATATATTTATAGATTTGACGTAATCATTTTTTAATCGTCCTTCGGCTCAAAGGCAAAACTGTAATAAAGCTTTGATAATAAATTACAGAATATTGTAATTAAACGTATTATATAATCCGGATAATTTATTATTCAAATATTTAAGCAATGGCGTAGCTAGAAATTTCGTATAAGGGTGGTGGGCTAAAATCCCATATTACATATGTAGATAATAAAACAAATTTTCTTAAAAGTATTGGTGTAAAATTAGATATAATACAAAATATAATAGTATCGAGAAATAAATTTAAATACATACATACAAAAAAAATGTTGTGCATTCGTTTAAGTGAAATGTGAGTTTTAGAGTTTCGTTATTAGTGAAAGGCTTACATAAAGTTTCAAAGTTTCGTTATTACTATAAATTTGAATGCAATGATAAATCATTGCATTCAATAAAACGATTCTGAGCGGAGCTTCAGTGTAATGTTATTCACTAATAATATAAAATAATGAACTTTGGACAAAATCGCGTTTTTGCCATTTTTAGCACAATTATTTGGTAATTTTTTGTGCCGGGTTTAAAGACTATTGAGAAAATAGTTTTTGTCCAATATTTGGTTTGTTTTGAATTACACATAAAGAACCTACTGAAAAAAATCGAAAAAAAAACGTTTCAAATAAAGTATCAACTAGATACAATTGTTTCCGGGACGTAAATATGCACACAGAATAGAAAATAAACCGCCAAAATTACAAAAAGACGAAACTACGATTTACATTCCACATTAGAGATAAATTGTGTTTAGTACATACAAATTAACGGTTATAGATGAAAAGTGACACTGATCTTGGTAACAGATTCTTAAATTAAATGCTCAAAATTAGGAACATATGTTATCATAAAATATTATACATAATCATATATTTTATATTTTTACAAAAATTATATTCACAGAATATAACAAAACTATAGCTATCACTGAATAACTGCAATCAATATGGTATAAATAGCTTAAAAAAAGCACGGCCAATTGAAAAAGGGGCTATAGCCCCGTAGCCCCTTGTATTTAGATGTTTATTTTTTTAAAGTGTTTGACAGTTAAAAAAATATAATAAAATTGTTTATTCCATATGCAGAGCGTGTAAACCTTGTAGTAACTCGAAAACAAATAGTATATGTTGAACACATTTTAGATCAGATCTATATTTTGGCCTTATGGTCACTGTGTTGACTGTTTGTCGTTCATAATATTTCGTAACAAATAATTAATAGTTATATTAAATTACATTTTTAAAATTAGTTACAATAATAATTAAATTCTTGACTATTAGGATTTTTCGAAAGTCAAATAAATTATAATTTATAAAACTTAATAAATATTATAAAATCTAATCATTAATAATCTTCATTGATCAAGATTAACTTGCACGAATCAGAATTGGTGCGGAATATTCCATGTGTTTGATTATTTGTTTACAATGTGTTATGTGTGTGCATGTATATTATATGATATCCAAATTTTTTTTTAAATATAAAAAATATTTAAAAATATAAATATAATATTTAAAATGCTATCGAATGACCCATTGAACTCGATTTCCCATTCGGTACCAAATTACCTTTATGGATCTGTATGGAATCCATGTGAATTATGACTCATAATAAAAAATCGTTTCTATTAGTTTTCGCAAAAATTAATTTTAAAAATTCATCCTACGGAAATTAATAAACTAAAATTTGAAATGAAAAAGCTATTCAAAAGAAATAAAAAATTATTCTCTGTGAAAATAAATAGGAGTGATCGTTTGATAAAAGTATAAAAATAAAAATAATAAAAAATATAATTTTATTATAAAATATATTCATGACATAGTACAGTAGGTAGATACCTAAAGTCGTTTAGAGATATAATTAAATGTCGGAACAATAACTGCAGTTAGGTATATAATAGGTTAAAACGAAAAAGAAATAGTTTATAAATAGTAAATAAATACATACACATACACACATATATATATTAAAAATATTCTGTGTTCTATATTAAATTTTCTAGATTTTTATTAAACTTAAAACAATATCACATATAATATCAATACAACTCGCAATTAAATAGTGAAAATGTGTTAAATGTTCCTAATAGTACACTGTATTTTATCTAATAGTTGTTTTTACTCGAACTTATATAAAGAAAAAATGATTGACTAAAATAATCAATGACCTATAGAATACACTATTGTCTATTGTAATGAAGCACTCCGTATCATATAATTAAAAAAAATTATTTATTTACGTCCAGTTATTAATCAATAGGTATAGCTTATCATTACAACCAAGTTCTGAGAAAATACCGCGATTCTTAATTTAAAATTTTCCTACATGTAAATTTATAGGCAAATAAGCAAAAATTACATGAATGGATTTTTTGTAAAAAATTATGTTTTCCACCGAGTTTAACTACCACGGTACGGTCGCGTTTAGAGGATTCATCGTTAGTATGTTACCGTATATTTATACGGAACCACAGCTTTTAACACGTACAAATATTATTAGTAGAAATTAAAATGCTTCGCCAATACCTATATATCAGATATCTATGTGTATCATTGATTAGTTACTTAAATTAATTTATTTTTACTTTTCCTTTGCCGTCGGATCGCGTAATTATTATACAATACATTACAGAACACTTGAAATTTACAAAGAACTTACCGTTGACCCACAAAACCAATACGATTGAGAACGAATTTTACGTGCAAGGTTGCAATATTTTTCATTTGGTTATCGAACAACTCGGTAAATTGTTTTAGTTATAATAACTATACAAAAATGTAATAAGTATGATTCAGCACGTTGTATTTTTTGGTCTGTTATTATATAATTTAATAAATTACCTCGCGTTATAGAAAAAGCTTTTCTTATATTTATATCATTTCGAAGAGTATAATATATTTAAATAAATTCCAAATATAATTATTTTAAGTAAATACTAAACCTTTTTCGAGAAATATTATTTGTTTTATCCTACAAATTCTTTTCAAGCACGATTATGCATTGACTTTGACGTACAGAAAAAAAACCAATTAGCTTGCTTTAAGAGGGCATTCACAGGGGTTCATAGTTTTATTGAGTGCGTTGGATAGCGGATAAACGGTTGAATATTAATATTCGCTTGTAACACTGTAAATTTTGACTTTGGTATTTTTAACATTTTTTTATTAGAAAATGTACGCACATAATTTATTTACTGAAAAAAAAACAAGCGTGGCAATATGGAAGGGAAAACGATATTACCATTTGGCAACGTACGAAATACATATATCTGAGCAGTGAGCACCCAGTGTAATGCCAATGGCACGATGACAGTCAACTTGTTAATTATCCTCGTATAGAACGTACCAACTGCTGGCTACTATGATAAACTTATTATTTACTATATATTTATATCTGTAAACGATTTATGGTCCGTTACCGTCTAAATAGCCGATTGTAAGTCTCGCAATTCACACGACATCATCCACGCACTTGTTGGGAAACAATAATTATGATTTAATTCATATACGTATAGCCCCAATGTATATTGAATCTTGCAGAACCTATCTTGATAATGTCTCGGTGGTTAGTTTTATCACGATAAAAAACAGTGTACGTATCTGATTCGTTTTTACGATTAAAATATAACAAAAATATTGATATGATTATTATTGTTAAATTACATATAAAGCGCGCGTTCAAAATGTTAATATAAAATATTTCTCACGCATGACCTAAATGAAAAAAAAAAAAAAAATGCGAAATAACAGAAAAATATTACGAAAAAAAGTTAATTTATTTTCCCTGGTATTTATTAGACAATTGTAGTTAATTTATAATTCTTACAACATTACAAACGAACCATGGAGATGTAAACAAACGCTTTGTGTCGTATCAAAAAATACAAGTACGAGTATAATATTTTATTTTCCGATATCGAATAAACCACACATTACAATTAAGATTATTGGAATATGATGATCACTAAGACACACTATACTACTATACTCACATAACGGGCTGACAAACTTATCGTCAAAAATATTTCTTTATAAATATTTGCTTCAAAATCGTAATATTATAATCAAAATAGGTACATCGTTGCGCATTATTACAAGAAGCAATAAAAAAGCATTTATAAATATGTATAGAAAAAAAATTAAGTTTATTCCATTTTAATAAAAATTAAACTAAATACTTTTGTATATAAGAAATCGGTCACTCAATTCAGTTCGTGTTTAAATATTAAAAATAATTAAAAATCTTTTCTTACTACTGAGCTTACATACATTTTATTCGTGTTAATATATTTAATTATTATTTACGTTAGTTATTAAATCAAAAAAACAATTATACATTATAACGTTGTGAAGTTACTTCGAGAATTAAAATTGTTTTTTAATAAAGTATTTTTTATAAAATACTTACAGAATAATGTGTACGTCAAAAACACGTGAAATGCATTAATTAATTTCTACGAGTAGTTTCTATTTTTACACGTACCTAATTGATACAAAGCACGTATTTTCATTATTTTTTTTACCTCTTCATTTAAAATTACTACGCGCATACATTTAGGTATTTTAAAACTATTCAACGTGAAATAAAAAACAGCAAGGATCGTTTTATTATTTGAATTTCAAACAAATTTTTGTCTTTCAATAAAACTCACAGCATCGCTTTATAATAATGATAATTAAATTGACGGATAAAACGTCGGCTTTTATATTTCCGGTTGCCAAAATCCTTTGACATCAAAGACTTTTAGTCTACAGATGCGTTAGAACTGTCAGTGTGGAGTATACCGTTCACATCTCAAAAGAAATGATTTCTCTTTTTCTCTCTACCTCTCTCTCTCTCTCTCTCTCTCTTTGTGGTCTTAAATTGATTATAAATAATCGATACTACTTAATTTTAATTAACTAAGAGCAATATAACGGTATTAACAATTTATACTTTATAATATTGCCCGTTAATAATATTAGTAATTTAAAGGACCCATCTAGAATGCTGGACAAATGTTTTTATAAGCATGTGTATAACATATTTTAAGAAAATACGTTTAGATAATAAAATATAAATTTTTTTAACTTTACGTTTAATTGTTTTGATATATAATAATTTAATTAAACTATAAAGATTAAGTTTAAAATAATTAATTTAGAAAAACTAGAAAATGCGTAATTATGTTTTAAGAAATTATATTGAAATGGAGTTTGAAATTAATTAATTTCTTAGGTTATTGAACAACATACTTTAATTATTTAAACTGCCATTAAAACTAAACGTACAAAATGTTAATGAGTTACTTAATTAAATATTAACTTAAACCTGAGTATATTACATTGTTCTACTCATAAAAATAAATAAATAAATATATATATATATGTATCAATAGGCACTCTAAATAATCAATATTTTGTCTATTTTATATAATTAATTTAGAAATTTAATAATTATGGATATTTATATTTAGAAAATTAAAAAATATGCGTTTCAACTATGACATTTATGGTAAACCCATTTGAAAGAATAATATATTGAAAATATATAAAATATTGAAAATAATATGTGTACATATCGTTAAAAATGCATGTGCTAATGAATTGACAAATAATTATTTAGCCAGCACAACTGCAGTTTGATGAAAGTTGTTTTGTTTTTTATTTACTTTACGCGATTTTAATACTAAACAAACAATTTTTATTATTGAGAAATTAATAATTTTTTGTTACTCTTAAAAGTAGGTACATATATATATATATATATATATATATATAACGTACAGTTAATAGTTACAAATCATAATATAGGTACATGTACTATACGACATCAAACATTACCAGGGGCGTATTTAAGGGAGGCTAGGGGGCTTAGCCCCCCTCCTCCATAGACCTACTTTAGCCCACCCAATCGACTATTTCTCTATTTGTAATATATTATGCTTGTATTAAAATTTCTTGGGGATTGAGGCTTTAGCACCACTCTGTATTACTCCTTTAAATGCGCCCCTGAACATTACTGAATATTTATGTTAATCGCAGTACCAAAATTGTTGATCCAATTTTTTTCAAAAAAAATATTGATCCGATCGTGTCCTAAAATTCAATATACTCTCGCAAATATGTTTTACTGCGAGCGACAAATCATACTAATTCGTTAACCACGTTTTCTTCAATTCGTTCAAATAACAGTGTATATAAGGTACAAGAAAACGGTATATTATTTGAACGGCCCTCCGGGATTTCAGTTCACTAACACTGTTTCGTTTTTGCAGGAATCGGTAACCAACGTATTGATGTGTTTATAGACGTATAGTGCAGGGGATCTCAATTCTGTACTATGTTGGCGTTTTTTTTTTTGAAAATGATGACGGGCAATCGCGTGTTTGTGTGTTTACTGTTCACGTGTTTCTTATTTTATCGAATTACGATTTTCTCACCGACACCTTTTCCAAGCTAAACCAAAGTCACACATTCGATATCACAATGTAATATTATATATTTTATCCCATTGAAATAAAGACGTTGGCTTAACGATACATTTTTCCAATTCCCGAATGGACCGGAATACGGTTTTAAAACTGTTAGTTTTTGCAGTTTTCGACTGGAATGTTGTAATACTCCATATGGATGTAACTACGACAGATTGACGTCAAGCGCATTTGCCTATTTATTTCTTTTTAATTATTGTTTAGTAACTTTGAAACACGACTCTAATTTACTAATTTATTTTAAATTTTAAAACTCGCTATAGACATTTATTGTAGGTACTCATAGAATTTCAAGTAATGTTTAAATAACGACATTTATTTAATTATTTATTATACATTACTGAAGTAGTCTTCTTAGTTCCGTAGATGAATTTGATATTTCATTGATTATATTATATTCTTTGTTCGTATTTTCAGCTATATCTTTTTTCTATTGACGTCAGCATGAATGATGTAAGAATATTTTGAGTTAAATTTGAACCGCGTCTATTTTTGAATTAGAAAAACTCTTTCGCGGGTTACTTTAGTTAATGGTAATATCATAGCACATTTAAAAACAGTATATAAATTATTAAATGGTCCACTCTGTTTTCTTCTTGAACTGCTTCTTCTATTAATTAATAAACACATGCTAAACACGCATTACACTTGTTACAATGTATGAATTCGTAGTTAACTTCATCAGATTCAGTTTCTGATTCGTAAAAAATATTATTGCTTCACTTTCTTTATTTTGTCTTGATATTTTTCCTTTTGATGTTCTGAAACAAAGCTACGATAGTAATCTGCAAAATGTTTTAGTTCTTTAAGAGTTGCGTTTCTTTCGACATCAGGTAATTTTATTATTTCATTACATACGTTACGTACGTTAACCTAACCGCCGATGTTACGCACGTACGTTACAAGTAATACGCGTATATGTATAGTTAAACTTAATTATATTGAAATTATGATATATTTTTTTAAACAAAAATAGACAAACATAATAAAACGGAACTTTCAACTATAAAAATATTTTTTTATTAAATTCAATTGAATATATATATATATATATCTATAGATTATATATATATTCTATATATATAATCTTATAACTATATTTTTAATAGTAGCTTATTTAGGCCATGCCCAGGGAACTACGAGTATATTACGGTTAGAGCCCGGGCAGGAATCTCTGCTATCTTGTCGTGGCTATTGATTAATATGTTATCACAGAAATGTATACATAATCATATTATATTTTATATTTATACGACAATTACAATCACAGGATATAACAAAACTATATCTTTCTCTTAATAACGAACTGCAATCAATAAAGCACAAATGGCCAAAATTTAAAAAAAACCAGGGCCATTGATACACCCTTGATGCAAATAAAGTATGTTCGAACGATTAATCAATAACCAAATTATATTAACCATATAAATGTTCACTGCGAACAAATAAAACGCTTCTGTTTTTTAAACTATGTTAAAATATATAGACGGCAAAATACCTCAGTTAAGGAATAGTTTAGTAATATATTAATGATATATAGTTAAACAAGATTAATGACTTATAGTAAACTCGGTGAATGTCTTAGTTTGGAAATAATTAATTAGTTAGGTACTGCTTTGAATTTATTACGGAATATTCAAAATATCAAACTAAAGTTTCGGAGTACGTATACTATTTTTAACATCACAAAAATCGCATTACTACTTTATTCAATATTATTTAATTTCTATCCAATTTTACAATTATATTTTTAGGAATTTTTTTCAAAACTGAATTCAGGTTTAATTCAAAATACAAATATGGGGAGTTACTTTAGATGACGTGGCGAGGCGGACAAATGAATTTTGACGTTCAAAATGAGCGAAACACAAGGCGAGAGGGATTCGGCCGGGACGAGTACACTAGGAGAAAGATGTTGTTTGGATAATGGATCTTCTCAATCGGTTCTGTTCGTCGGATGCAAATTACTATTGATCCCGCGCTCCACTCGTTCTATTGACAGAAATATTCTTTTACATAAAAAAAACCCGTGTCTCGCCCGCTGCAACTGTCGACATGATGTCAATGACAATAATAATAATATTGTACACACGGTCCGGCTAAATATTTTCAGAGCACTACCATTTATTCATCAACGTTATGATAATAATACTATACGCTGTTATATGTATTTCAACACAATTAAAACTCGATCAAAATTGTATTTATTTATTTTTTATTGTGGATTTGTCTGGTGAAGAAGATGTAAACGGTTTTGAACGATGTACACAGAAGATTTTTATTAAAATATACATACATAATCTGTTTACAATTATTTTAAATTTCTTAGACAATTTTTATGCGATATAATATATCTTTAAGTTTTTACAGTTTAAAAATCTCATACATGTTTATAATGTATAAAAGCTAAAATCGTTCGATAGAAAAATAATAATATGAATCCAGATTTTTCGATGGTAAAACCATACGTAATTACCATACATGAAATTTTATTTTAAATTGCTAGGAATTTTATTAGGTACGCGTTCTTTTTAATTGGTCGAACATATTGAGTTGTAAAGTGATGTGATATTTAATTCAACCTGGAATTTTTTTCAGTGTTATTATCAAAGTAAATCTATGTAAATACTTTATACGTACATAATATAGGTACATTGATGTAAAATACGTTGCAATCAAAAAAAAAAAAAAATACGTTTTTAACAATGCTGTGAATAGCAGAATAATCGAGGTTATTGTTAGTTTGGCAGCAATCAATCTCGTTTGCACTAAATTTAATTGTAAGTACGGTTAGCCGGATAGAGTTTTCGGCGTATTATAAAAATACAAGGTTGCTTCGAAATCAATAAGTTTTCGCCGTTGTTAATAAATCATGTTGGGCAATAGCCAGGAATGGCCGAAAGTTTCCTTATTGAATTTCAAATCGATCATATCGAAACTGATCACAAATTGTGTGCAAATGCTGCGATAAGGGTATCTATAATACCGGTAAATTTATAAATATTTATGTAGAGGGAAACTTGCCGTTTGTGCCAACAAATATAATAAAATACAATTTAATATGACACCTCTTTTATTTTACACTCCACTGGTATCACGATGGATCATATTTCAAGAAGTCCGGAATATATTGAAAATAATATTGCTATTTGTGTACATATTTTATTCTATTATATAATAATATGTCATCCTTAATGAACGTGATTACGTGATCATTTTCGTCGTTACGCCATGTTCTGATTTGAAGACACTTTGATTTATTACACGCAAAGTATGGCAATAGGTCATATTAAATATCTATATACTAAATTGTAACAATTATTATTATTATTATTATTAATAATAAAATTAAAACTGTGCGCGTGTGTTATAATATATCCCCGTACTAACGCGTTTTTATTGTTGTTCTAGCCACAGAAACCACTGCGCCAGGCTTTATTAAATGTCCGTCGAACTATAATGTCCATATTACCCCCGACACGCGGACGGATTTTATTGGGGCTCGGTGTAGCCTACTTACTGGCACAATACATTTATGTGAGTTATTACAACGAACCTCGTCGTTTTGATCAGCTAATAGCCACCACCACGCAGGAATATCTCCCGTCGACCAATTCTATACTAATAACTCACCTCAATATTTCCGGTATTCAGACGATGGTGAGTAAACAAACGAATATAAGTTTATAACATCGACTTAGGTAAGCACTACACTAGCACTAATATACTTATGTGCACTAGTACTAATGTACGGCAAACGCGCGTGTGCGGATTTTTTTTATCAAATTATTTAACTGCCTTTGTTGTTTTTTCCCCCGAAACACATGACAAGCGCTACGCTACGTTCCTACCGCGAATTTTTTTTTATTATTATTATTAGGTACTTTCAATCCACGTAATGTAACTTTAGTTTGGTAATATTAAATGTTAATTATACCTTTATCTATATTTTTTTTGTTACAAAAAAATCTTGTTTACCCTCGTTTCTCTGTGTCTGGTATGCATTAACCTTTAGTGTCCCTTACGAAAATTATGAAAGTTTGTCTAGCAGTGAATAGTAAAACTTAAGAACATTGAACAATACATACGATATGAGGGGCGATTGATAAATAATGTACGATGTGAATTTTTCGACAATGGATATTGAAATTCGACAAATAGATAAAAATACATTTCTTTAGCTACAAATTAACGTCATAATTTTTCAAAAAATCCGCTATTTACAGATATACATTTACTCACAGTGAGTCACGAGTTTTTTCATATACTATCACTGAAATATATAGCTGGTCTCTCTTTGATCCAGTAATGCTTCCTCGACTTCTTTATCCAACGTTTTATGGATACTTTTGAAGTCTGAGAAGAAATGGAAGTCACAGCCCATAGGATGCCAAATCGGGCGAATACGATGGTTGTTGAATGACATCGAACTTCAACTATACTCGTCTCCTTAAATATTTTCAGTGTCTCAATGTATCGAACAAACTTTACAATTGTCTCTTTTTCCATGTAACCATTTTAGTGATTAAAAAGTCTATCAAAACTTATGCCCGTACTAGGCTCTATTCTGACGTGTACTGATTATAAACGAGTCAAGTGATGTTCAAGCAGCTCAATTAGGTAAACTATAATAATAGCGGAGTGCATTACTTATCATTCGCTTCTCGTATATATTTTAATGATTAGTTATTTTTACTCCTTAAATTTTCAGATTTTTCTAGTCACGTTTATATGTACCTAAAGAACGTATGTTATTAAATTAAAATCAATTCATATGAATTGTGTTTTTGAATACGTCATTAAACTATAATAACATAGTAAAACCACGATCATGTTATTGAGTTTGATTGATCAACTTCCGACCTGTCTTTTGCACATTTTATACAATTATATAAAACGTACCTTGGAATTTAATAATTGATGAATTGTTTTTACCCACATTTTGTTAAACGAGGTGTATCAAACCGTAGGTACAACGTGATCGACATAGAAATTCCCAATTGTTATTATATAATTGATAAAATATTATTTTATTTTAGTCCTCTCGAATAATACTTTGGAAGTAAAACCCATAAAAATAAATAGTACTCATTTATTGGCATATATTTAACTCAAAAATTTATATTTTTATATTTTATATATATATATTATTATTATTATAATGTATAACATGCAATACCTAAAACAACGTTATAATTATAGTAAATTTTTGTCAGTATTCATATTCATTAAAACTTTTAAACAAATGAAAATCTTAGTCTAAATAATAAAAATGAATAGCATAATATTAATATTGATTCAAAGTAATGAGTATTATAAAATATAAAAAATATAAGAGTTTCTTTATTAAATTTATTTATTTACTACCAGTTTCGTCTAAAATTCATCGTCAGGTATTAAAAAAAAAAAAAAAAACAAAATATAACAATGAAAATAAAAATAAAAATTAACAAAAACACATAAATTAAATTGTCGCAATAAAAGTGCATAGCAATTTTTTTATTTAATTCACGATCTAAACAATTGCTTTGCTTTTATTTATTTTTTGGCTCTATATTTTTAGATTCTGAGCGGAGCGAGTGATCTAGTGGTTAATTTTGAGTTTTTTGACTTGAAATTTGGACACAACGTCAGACATATTATATTATTTTATTTTGTACAAAAAATAGACAAAGGAACGGTTTCACTTAACACTTGTTAACGATTTGACATGTTGTTAATTGTATTTAACAATTAGTTAGTGAAAATTACGTTTCACCGAGATTTGTTAACCTGTTGACACATTGTTAAGTTAACCACCCGAAATCGGCTTGTTAAAATTTAATCGGCATTTTAAAATGCCATAGATCCACTATAATAAATTAGGTTATAATCGCCTATTTTTAATATTATATTATCACTTATCAGTTATCATATTTCGTGATAACCAATGAGAACGTTAGAACCAAGGTAACCGTTTTGGTAACCCAACTAACATTTTATTACTTAACACAAATAGGATTTAACAATAATAATGTAATGGTGAAACTTATATAATTTAACCAGATGTTTATCATTGCTTTCAAATTTATAATAAAAACAAAACTCTAAAAATCTTTATCCAAGTAATTTACTTAAGCAATATCCATAACACCCCGCGGGTCGCTACCTTTTTTTTTTATTATTACAAATTAAAAATTCTAAAAAATCTAATTTTTTATCGATTATAAATTTTTAACATTTTATGAGAATGATAAAAGAAAAATCATTTCCACAATGTTATCGATTTGATAATAATTCCTTTCTTTTCGCGATTTTATTACAAGTAACACTTTAAAATTTTTGGACTGTATTTGATAAACGGCTATTTCTAAGCAATCTATCCATGTCTAATACTGTGGTCATTAGAGGTTATGAGTATAAATATTAAATAGTAATAATATATTTACAGGAAAAAACTTGAATCGTAAAATATATAAACGCCCCAGTTGATCTGTCAGTTTAATTATTATGTAACGTTATGACTGAACGCAGGCACGTATACAGGGGTGGGTTTGGGGTTCAAACCTCCCCTCCAAAATAATTTCTTTGAAAATTAAGTCAATTATACACCTATTATTATAAAATATTTTTATTACTAGCTGTTGGCTGTTTTTCGTTGTTTATTAGTCGGGTATGAAATACAAGTTTATATAGGGCGCCTTCACACGTAGCCACTCTTTTCTAGCAGCGCGACGAACGCGCGTTGGTAGTTTTGTGAATGTGAGAGTTTTACATTCAGTTTACTGCATCAGTCTCGAAATGGACGTGGGAAGTGTTAGCTATGCTATTGATGAAAAAAAAAATCACAGAAATAGACCAAGACATTTCATACGGGCACGTAATTAGGGGCTTATTTTGGGGGCGCAGTTGTGCAATTATCGTCAGCATCTGTATATAACTGTATACACTGTGATTGTAATAATTTTTTTTCCATGTCGATTGTCGTTTATCCATTCGCCCGTAGGATAGGTATACATACTGTTATGAATCATCTCAAAATATATTAATAAGTAAATGTGTATAATATATATATAGATATATATATAATCAGAGCCCAACTTAGGGGGGGGGCTAGGGGGGCTGCAGCCCCGGGCCCCGATATTAATTAATGTCGATAATTGTTAGTGGCACTGTGAAATGTTAAACGGACTACACACACGATTTGGTCGGCCCGACAGTCGGGTTGGTTGCATTATCAGGTCGTGTGTATAGATGTGTCGTATATGTAGACTATTATAGTAGGTACAATTTATTTATAATCTTAAAAAAAAAATTAAATATAAAAAGTCAATATAGCAAAAAAACTGAATTTATAATTTAAGGGCCCCATCAAAAAATTAGACCCGGGCCCCAAAATTCCCAAGTCGGGCTCTGTATATAATATAAATAATATTTACAATTGTAATATATATATATATATATTCGTATATACACATTATAATACAATATTGTAGATAAAAAATATTTAATTTATTATAATTTACTATAAATACTTAAATTTGTATAATATACCCAGCATTATATTATTGGGCAAAGCCATAATTCAAGATTTAATTTTGATTTAACAATTTACATAATTGAAATTGTTCGATGAAACGTGCAAACGCGCCACTAACGCGCCACACAAATAGTCGCGCCACAGCAGTTACACGTGTAACGTCCAATCTAAGAATATGTTTTGACACGAGCCGCGCCACTTTTAAACGCCGCGTTTTGCGCCGAAGGCAACCACCGTCACCGTTTGCAGCGCCACTTTTTGTGGCTGTGGTCGTGCGTGAAAGCATCCCATATCTCCCCGGCTATTTCCATCATACACAGAGTGGCGCCACAACAAGTGGCGCTGCGAGTGGCTGCGTGTGAAAGGGCCCGTAGTTGAATATTATTGAGGTGATTACTGAGAACTACGCACGTGTGAGAACTGTATCATTGCGATCATAGATAATTACGAATGAATTATAAGTCAAAGAAAAAATTATTATTTATTATCTGCCTATATTATATTTGTATATAATATACCTGGAAAACTCACATTTTGTCAATAATCTTATTTTTCGTACTCGATCGGTCACCAAAAATTCCTATTGAATTGCTAATTTGTATATTATAAAATCAATGTCGCTGTACAATTTATTGTATTGCTATATTTTGTAACCCCCGGGAATTTTATTTTGTGTACGTGCCTGACTTAACGAGATTAACTGTAGTAACTGTGCAGTTCTATCCGATGAAACGTCAGTTATTTGGCCTGAGCTCCGAGATCTCAGTACTATCCGGTTAACGTATGTTAAATAATACAACTGAAGGAAAAAATGGCGAAACTGTACGATAAACTGATGAAAGATATAAAGTGATAAAAGACGATTAAATTAGCAATTTGTTATTGTTGTTCAGCTTTATAAATTAGGTTACTGTCAAAAATGTAATACAATTACACGTTAATAATTATACTAAATAATTGCACTTTTATATCAAAAAATTTAATTATTTAAATATATCGAATTTTCCCCTCAAAAAAAAAAAAAATCTTAGTTTCCGCTAACAAAGGTTTGGATAATACTTTTTAAATTGTGTTTATCAATTGGTATATTTTGTTTTTCGTTACAATCAGTTTTTATAGTTGTGATGTTACGAACTGTTTGATTTTCGAACCGAATCCGGAATGTTCGAATATTCGAATAGATAACAATAACCAAACACAGAAAAGTTTCGTTTGAATGTAGAACCTCGGTCAACGGAATTCAAATTGAAATTTTTTTCTTCAGTTACCGGTTTTTTATTTTTTTTCACACTTGTAATTGCTACATAAACCTTTTAATTGAATATAAATTATCCTAATATATAATACATTATTTATATTAAACAATTTTTTTTCCATATAGCAATCCTACACAGTTTATGTACGTTATATATAATTTTATGTTAACTTGAAATTGAGTATAGCAATCACCACAAATTCACAATCTCCTGAAATATTGATTTTATGTAATTATCGTCCATATATCGATTTTTATAACTGTTTTGTAGGTCTATAACGATGTTCAAACCAAAATGAATTCCGACAAACATCTTCTTACGCTGTGCCCACAAACTCCACCAGGCTTAAGTAAGTACACGTCATATTTTACAGATTTGTATTGGATTTCAAAATTATTTTTATTAGAACAAATAAAACTTGGATTAAGTAAAAAAAAAAAACTGTTTTGAAATTTATACAATACAGAAATAAGGCCTCTATGGTATGACGCCACCGCGTGGACGCAATTTGTACCACAATTTAACAAAATTAAAATTTTAATTAATACCAAAATTACTAAAATACTCTTCAATCGAAAAGTAAACACGTGTACCACGCCTTTTACAGTCGAGTAATATGTAAAAAAAAAAAAATTATTTTTATTTTTACTTTTGTTATATTTTCTTTTGTAATCAGTATCTGACGATTATTTTCAGACGAAACAGGTAGTAGACAAATAAACTAACTTTTATACAAAAACAATATTTTTTGGTTTTGTAATACTCATTAGCATAATTTATTATATATAATATTTTGTATTTTTTGTATTATGGACTTAAATATATTATAATAATATTAATCATTATTATTACAAATTTATTGAAATATGTTTCTATTCACCAATTGCTTTTTTTTCCCTTGGTCTGTATTATCATCACGGGAAAATATATCGGTAAATTATTCTAAACGCTTATTTTTAGTATCTCGATTTGAATAATACTCGTTACAAGCCGGAGTCTCCTATTGTAGGCTGATTTTAAATTTTAATATTATATTATTCTAAATCAAAGTGGTTATTGTTATCCGTATTGAAATATTGTCGGCGTGACTGAAAAAGAAAACGTAACACGCGCTGTTGGCAGTAAATGGCATGAAAAGAACACGCGTTTTTACATTAAAACAATATAAATGCGAAAGGGTGGCACCACTCTATTGGTTGTGCGTTCAAATAGCGTCCGGTCGTTTTAAATGTCTACGACAAGTGACGCGAAGGCGTTTTTTTTTTGCATGTGGTATTGGTGTACAGAAAAGAAATAATTTACAACAAACAGTAATAAACAATAAATAATTATAACAATAGTAATAAAATAAATACGTGTAATAATGATAATAATAATAAAACTTCTATAAGCGGATCGTAAGGTTGCGTAGCCAATCGAGCGCTTCCTGAACGCCCTTATGTAGTCCTTCTATTCCTCCGCTAAACATTGTATTTGGGCATTTCTCGACAATATGCCTAATTGTTCGGATCTCGCCACAATTGCTGAAAGATGAGTCCGTCATTCCCTATTTGTGCATTAGGTAATTGCACCTATCCTGTCCTGTTCTTATGTTGTTGAGTGTAGTCCGTACGTCTTATGTTGTGTTTGTACTATTTTCAACAACCATATGGGTTGTCTGGATTTCAACATTATGTTTGGCGCATCATCATATATTGGAAGGCTGGGTGAGTTATGGATTTTCTGGATCATTTTCAACGTTGCTGAGTGTTTACAGACTTCTGGTGGGGATATGTTCGAAAGTACAGGTAGCCACTGAAATTTAGTTAACTGAACACATTTTTTAGCGAAGGCGTTGGTCGAGGTCTTTGATTTTTATTCTAATTAAGCGAGCATTGTTTAATCACGTGTGTAAAAAACAAAAATTTACCTAAAACGCAACACGTTTGTGTTTAAATGTATACAACGTTAGGATACGTCGAGTAATGGACACGTTTGGGTACATTCAGAATGTATAGTATACTTGGGATTTTACAGAATGACTGGGTACATAATATACGCATGACTCGTTTAAGTACATATATTTTAAAATTAAATTAAATACAGATAAAATGCATTATTGATCAGAAATATATATAATAATAATGATGGTAATAATTGCAGGTCGTATATTTATTTTCACCAAAGTCGTACGTATAATATACAATATACGTCTTAGTTAAGACAGTTTTTATACTTTACTTTTGTATATACCCGCGACTATTCGAGTAGTTATAAAAGATTACAATCAGACAATGAAATAAATACAAATATAAAAGGATAACCTAAATAACTTTTAAAAACGAGAAAAATCGGCGAATTATCAAGTTTAAATTCGATGCATTATATTGTACACATAGGTACGGCTTTGCTTCAACTAACATTTATCGTCTTTGCTTCAACTAACATTTATCGTCTTTATGTTGTATTAAAAAAAAAAAAAAAAAAAATCAACGACGAGTAGTATATTTGTATTATAATAGTTTACGGTTTTCATGATTAATTGATTAGAAGTATTGCTACTGATTAATCGTTACTGAGCGCGTACTAAAGTTACTTGGCCTATAAAAGTGGAAAACATGTTCTTTATATATTTATATATATATATACATATATAACAACACTAGTTTTTCCGATCTATGTATATATTATGTAACTTGATTTAGGAAATAATGTAATATTGTCAGCAAAAAATATGTCCAAAATTGAGAGTTTATGAATATTCGACCATTTTAAATAAAAGATTTAGTAATAATAAAATGAATATTTTCAGAAAATCGGCATCTTTGATGGAATGATTATAGCAATTATATATATTATATATATAATAATAATATATATATATATATATATATAATTCGCTCATTTGCTACAACAATGACATAACTATAAAAAAAATATAAAAAAAAACACGGTTTTCATTAGTCTGTTTAAATGTTTTGAATTTATATATTAACACTTGAGCGTGCAAATTGACATCTAGTACCTTCTAGCGGCAATCATTAAAATTTAATATTATGTCGTTTCATCGGTAAATTAAAATTAAAAAATACATTGCATTTCTCCAAACAATTCGAAAATAACGAATTTCAAGTCGTGACGTTATAATATATGACCCATATAATGTAACCATAATTATAATAAATGGTTTTTTTTATAATATACCAACGAGACAATGCTGCAGAGACCTGCGCGCAGCACATTCATTAAATCACACCCCGCGTATTCATTTTGATATTCACATTTGAAAATGATATAAAATACAGAAGCACATTAACTATCGTTCACCAATATACGGTCGTAACATCGTGTATTATTTGTGGGTTTTGAAAACTAAATCGCGGACACTTGTGTTCATAAATACGAGTATTACTGTCGAAAATTATTTTCCAACTACAGTTTATTACGAATGATACGTGAACACGTCGACCAATTTTTGCACTCATTATAATGTAAATACTATAGTTGGAATCAGGAACTGTATGTAATACAGAAGTGTGTAATATCATGATCGTTTATGCATTCTATTAACATACACTAATATATTATATACTGTGAGATTTATTCAACCGTAGGTATACCTTGTGTTGGATTTCATGTACACTTGTCGTTTATATTACAGTGGGGGTAGCCATACATCCCGGATTCGACGGGACACTATCGATTTTCAACTAAGTGTCGCGGTTTCCCGAGGAAATGTCTCGGGACAGTGAAATGTCCCGATTTTCAAATTTCAGTTGATAGAATACTAATTTTAAAACTGTAAAAAATTATCATCATAAATGTTTAGTCAAATTAAAACAAGTAAATCAATATTTATTTATAATGCAATGTCCAAATAAAGTCACGTTTGACGAAGACATTTTTTTTAACAATTTAAAATTGTTGAACAAATTTTTCATCGCCAATACAACGAGTGGCATCGTCTAGCTGTAAAATATAAATTGTTACTTATTCTGAAAAAGGTCGCAGACAATAAATTTAGTTTTGTATTGCCTGACTCAAATACAATTGTGGCACGTGTATTTCCTCTATTGAACGACACAGGGGCCAGATAAAGAACTGAACTCGATATAAAAATCAGTAAAATCTTATTAAGAAGTTTTAATAATCAGTCTTGTGAAGAATTTTTCGACCAAATATTGGAAAAAAAATCGTTGGTAAAAAAATACATGGATTAACCAAATATTTGACGAAATCCCGAAAATTCAGAAAACTTGTACTCTGAAAATTCCGATTACTGGTTTCAATTTTATATGCATTTAATTTTAAATCCTACACGTATTTATAATGTAATAAATAAATAATAATAAAAATTTCTAATTTTGAATTACTTGTGTACTCGTACGTAATATAATAACCCCTTCCCCACAACAATTTATAAAAAAGTAATTATTATTTATTTCAGTATAATTAGTGAAAAAGAAAAAGGAATATACCAAATAATAAAAAAAAAATGTTCCGGATTTTGGTCAATTTAATCTTGTAACCCTATATAACAGCGTTTCTGTCTCTATTTGTTTTCAGCGCGTTAAATTCATTCATCGTATACGTATTTTATATTTTCTACCCTCAAGTTTCTAACCCATTTAAATACACAAAATATATACAAGTGTACACTAGTGACGTAGCCACTACGATTTTTATTTTGGTGGGTTGAGGCTGATAATTAATTAATTAATATCTTAATAATTAATATTTATAGACGGTACCTACAAAAAAACTGATTATTTATTCATTTCGGGGGGGGGCTGCAGCTCCATCAGCCTTTCCCCTG
This sequence comes from Slavum lentiscoides, assembly GCA_032441835.1. Lineage (NCBI taxonomy): Eukaryota > Metazoa > Arthropoda > Insecta > Hemiptera > Aphididae > Slavum > Slavum lentiscoides. The sequence goes on along the minus strand of CM063718.1, from coordinate 7,571,027 downwards.
GCTACGCCACTGTTATACACGTATATTACCATTATTTATACCAAATAAAACTTTGACTCACGGGTTTAATTCGGATCATAAAAATATTATAAAATATGAAAATAATAATTTTTTAGAAGCGCAGGTTTAGTTAGAGATATAAACTCCCATAAAAAAAAAAAAAAAAAAAATAGAGCGCAATTTTATCATTATCTGTTGACGCGAGTGTCATAATTTCGCTGTCATAACATTAAATAATAATGATAATTGAATAATACAATTTATGCATATTGTCTGTTGTTATATTAAACACATGTGTATTGTGTATACGTACTTATCTTATCTACTGTTTGTTTATGAAAATCATAGCACACTAATATTATCATAATAACCGTGGAGTGGAAATTAGGATATGAATAATGTAAAAATAATTATTTCATGTACATTATGTCATTATACATGTGTTGGTTTATGAATACTATATTAAAGACGTATTGGTTTTGTACAGATGGGACAATGCGTCTGCTCGTCCCTGGCCAGGAAACGTTGGAAGAAGTCGCACAACAATTGTTCTGGCTAAGACGCTCCGATGATGGTCATCAAGCGCCATTAGGCTGTCAAGCCAGGTACAAGATTGCGATTATAGTGCCTTACAGAGATCGGTTGTCGAACCTCTGCACGTTCCTTTTAAACATGCATCCGTTCTTAACCAAACAACAGTTGGACTACACTATTTTTATCGTAGAACAGTTTGGTGAGTATGGCCCCAGTTGAATACGAAAAAAAATTTGTTTCGATATAATTTTTTCACGTTCGTCTTATTGTGCTCATGATTTTACTTGGTACATATTTTTTCCTTAAACAGACGACGGCCTGTTTAATCGAGCCATGTTAATGAACGTCGGGTTTACCGAAGCATTAAAGTTACGGGACTTTGACTGTTTCTTTTTCCACGATGTGGACCTTATACCGGAAAATGACAAAAACATTTACAGTTGTCCCGATCAGCCGAGACATATGTCAGTAGCAATCGACAAGTTTAATTACAAGTAAATAGCACCGTTAATCATTATAAATATTGTAAACTATATTCAAAATGGTTACATATTATAAATTATTATAATCAAAGAAAATAATTCGATTTTTTTTAAAATCCAATCAAAACACTTCGCTTTATATTCGTTACTACAACCGCATAAAACCCCCCTTAGAAACAAATTAGTGGTTTATTTTTATTTTTATTAATTAATTAATTTTTTTTTTTTGGAAGAAAAAGATCTTGTGTGTTTATATACATGCGAAGGACCAAAATGCCAAGATTTTCAAACGAATATTAAATACCTTTTAGTTAGTTAAACAGATCCGTTTTATATATAAAATACTAATTAAAGGCATACTCGAGAGAAATAAGTCATGAAAGAACACGAAAACCACATTTATGATTATTTCAGTATAGGTTATTCAGAAAAATGTGTTATTAAAAAAATATACAATATGTATGTAATTATTTAGGAATGGAACGTAATTATGGAAAACTTTAAACAATCATCAAATAACTAAACTTTATTTTATACCAACGTAAAATTAGTATTCAACTAATTATACTTCATTATCGTTTAACCGTTAATCGATTTACAGTCATTTACAGTTGAGATTTCAGACAACGAACAATCATCAGTTATTTATTCATGAACAATTTTTAAACGAATATATAATGTTTAATTTTTACATGATATTAAAATATATTCTACATTGTAAATACAATTTTTAAGATTTTATAATAAAATTAAACAATTGTTGTCACTATAGAAGATTTATCATTTTCGAAAAAACATATATATATTAATTAAGTAAAATTAATTAATAAAATAGGATTAATCAACCGATTATATACTATTAAATTCGATTTCACTGAATTCAATATAGATCTTATATTTATTTAATTTCTACCTGATAGATAAAAAATTTTAACTTTATATTTTACTGTTCATTTATTACAGACTTTTTTTTTAAGCGAAATATTATTAAGCCGTCTAAATAAAACCAATTACATTACATTATGTGTATATTTTTATTATTAGGAGATGATAATATGAAATATATTTTGAACAGCGTACAAAGGTTTTAATTTAAACCTGCTATTATAGTATGTTGTAATTAGGTTAAAACAATTAATTTTTATAAAAAACAATTCATTTTTTGACATTTTTTTTGCAATAGCGTTCAATATCCTTTTGTCACAGGGTAGAAAATACATTTAAATTATAAAGGTGTTATACAAAAGCGTAAAGCGTTGCATATTTGAATCATCCCCATGGTAACCAAAGCTTGTTAAATTAATTAATTTTATTTTAATGTAGTTAATTATACATTGTTCATTTTTTTATTTTTTTTATACACTTATTTTTATACATTGAACAAAAGTTGTTCAAACAAAATATGTATACCTACTACTTGTATGAGATACTTTATTATAATTAAAAATAATTTATTTCAGCAAAAAATTGGGTAATTTGTCGTTTAAATGAATTTAAAGCAAAATCTAAACTTAAGAAATTATTTAATCACTAGCTAATAACTGTAGTTGTTAATGTTCTACTGTTAAAAAAAAAATAATAATAATAAAAATAATGATAAATATCAGTAAACGACCCCGGTCGGCTGCATTTTATCATTCACACAGCGCTCCGTGTGCGCAATTTATTCCGAGTCGTACGTTGCGGGTCAGCGCTGTGAGTCATCAGCGCACTGCAGGTATACACAGCAGCAAAAGCAGTACTGGCATTTTATTATTATACATACACTGGTACACGCCCTAATATATTAGTATACCCTATTTTCTCGGAGACTATTGAAAAATTTCGACTTTTTACAAATAAACTCTTTTCTAGACAAATGAATTTTATTTTAATAATATTTATTTGCCCAAAAGTTGTCAGTTGAACGTAATGCTTAAAACTAATTTAAATAAAGAAACAATTTGAAAAGTACACAGACGTGATGTAATTAAAAGTGTATCTTTGACATCGCTTACAATATTGTACTTTTAATTTTAACGTAAAGTAATAACCACAATTGTATGGCGTTCACTCGTTTACGAGTAGTCCGTGCACGAGTAATATTATTATGTTAATAAGTGTTATATAGAAGCGTCGTATGAGGTTTATTTTTGAATTGATATTAATATAATACGAATTTTCGTATTTGCATTTATTATTATTATTATTATTATTATTATTATATTATTATTCTTTATTATTAATAACTCCCATGACTGACATCGCTGAGTAAAAATATACACAACAATAAATAAACGGAGATAAAACTTCTGGTTATGTAATAGCACAGATATAGTACTGGTAAAAGGATAAATTGGTTACGGGCATTTACAGTTCTCGGTGAAATCAAAATACAAATATATTCTTACAAATCTGAAAGTTTTAATTTGTTGGTTTGTTCGCGTTTGTTTAGATTAATCTCATATTTATAAAAAGCGCGTTATGGTAAATTTATCATTTGAACGCATTTTGATCGTTTTTTATTTTGTTTAGACTGCCGTATGCGGATCTGTTTGGCGGAGTGATTGGTATGAGTCGATCTCATTTCCAACTTGTCAATGGATTCAGTAATATGTTTTGGGGATGGGGCGGTGAAGACGACGACATGGCGTCTCGAGTTAAGGCTCACGATCTTAACATTACCAGATACCATCAAGACGTGGCACGATACCATATGTTAACACACGCCCAACAAAAAGCCAATCCAAAAAGGTAAACGAATCGAGTATGATAATATATTATGAAAAAAACTGCACAAATTACCCTATCAAATTTTATCAAAATAAATTTTTAAAATCAACCAACCAAAGAAATGGAAGAAATTCATTGCTTATAATATTTATACGTATTTGTTATTCTCTTTAAATATTGTGTAGGCAATTTATCTGATTGAATATTTTAAATATTTTCTAACGGTACTTATCCTCTTCAAATACCATCTGGAATTCGTAGCGTGGACAATTATTCATGGACATTACCATAATATTTTCATATTCATTGTTTAAAATAAAATTTAAAAAAATATATATATTATTATTACTATAAACGGCAAATTGGCCGTGAAGAAAAACTGCTGAAGAGTGGATAGTGTTTGTACACATTAACGGGCTTTATGTGTTGTGGTTAATGCAAAATTTTTATACGAATAATAAACAATTCATTGTTTTATAATTTTCTATTATTTCCCTATTTTATTTCATATTTACGTTATATCACTTTAGGATAATTTACAGAGCTATTGAGATAAATTTAGTCGTTTGTACGTGGTAAACGTTGATGGCACTTAAAATTACAAAATAGCCCAAACATTTACATTTACACTTATTAGTAGGTACCATTATTTGGTTTTAAACAAACAATTATTTTTTACCTCTGAATAAAAATCAGTAATACATTGCACACAAGTGAATATTATCGTAATATAATTTATTCCAGTCCAGATTTTCCATCCACGCACATACGTATACGTTTGATGTATGATAATGATTACCACAACCTATATATAAAAAAAATATAGTAATCCCTCGTACGTATGTATATAGCGTTACAGGTATTTAATTAATTTGTCCATTCAATGGATGACTGATGTATACGATAGCCGGATAAAGTACGAAATTATTATTTTAAATTTCAATACAACTCGCTTTATCCAAGCGGTGCATTTTTTTAAAAGTTTTATTTAAATGCTTTAGATTACTGACAATAATAACCGAGTATAACATTTGTGATTTTTTTTTTTTTTTTTTACATGTGTGCTGCGATAAATTTAGGTATGAAAAACTGTACAGCGGCCGGAAACGTTTCAAGACGGACGGACTTAACAACCTCGAGTATCGCATAAGAACACTGAAACAGTTACCGTTATTCACGTATCTCCTGGTCGACCTGACCGGCAGACGCAGTTGATGGACCATGACCATGTGGCATTGGCCGTTCCGTCAGCAACCCTTCTAGATTCGTCGATCTCGAAAGCCAAGCGTTTTATTATCGATACACTATATTACTATTGTATATATATTTTTTTTGTTTTTTAATCGATTTACGATACAAAAAAAAATTATGAACATACGTGTCTAACGTGTACACGTTATATAATTATTATATGAAATGATCAGGGTTTTGGTTTCCCTGACGTGGTGCTAAACTAAAATATTTTTTATTATTATTATTTATATACGTGTTTGAATTATAAAGTATGTAGAATGGGGAAAAGCAGACAGGATCCGACGTCTCTGATAATTGTGTACGTTCTAGACGTTCACTAACAACCGGCAACGACTAAGTTTCATTTCTACGCGTGCATTAGATTGAGAGTTTTGGTGATTTGCGCCGAAATGTAGGTTTGGTAAATTTTAGCACTCAGGAATTATCAAAAATTCGTTTAGTGATTTCTACCGAACAATGACCCACGCCGATTCACACCAAAAATTCGTATTAAATCTTTCCAACGTAATCGTTACAATGTGACCTAATACGAATATATCGATTTCTATTAATATAATTACTATTAAATATCGAATAAACACTTACCTACTTTTATTCGAAGCGTTAATGATAATTTATTCCATTTACAAAAATTTTGATTTTTATGTTTTATTGTTTTATTTGTTGGTAAGAGTGCTTTATAAATATAATTTTAGGCTCACGGAGAGATTGGCGGGAATTTTTCCATTTTCAATTGTTAACAAAACTGTTTTTGTTTTCGTGTTTACACGTTAAAAGTCACTACTATTATAATACATTTCATCGGGTTTTATCGAAATGTAGTACAAGAACTGAATTTTTCTACAAAAAAATATTCGTTGTAAAATATATTCACTCCTCCGTGGCTGCTATGCTTACAACTGTCCTGCCACCGCAAAAACCTGCTTACGGCGAACCGACCGCGCGTAATTGTAGCAGAATTGCCTGTTCATAGTGTTGTGTGATGGTCGATTTTTTTTAATAACTCACACGCCTTATAACTTAATTCTGTTCAATTAACAAAAAAACAAAAAACAAAAAAGCCCTGAATTACCTTAAAGGTCATTGCGAATAAAGTCCTTAAAAGAGCTAAACGTATATACATATATTACTTATTGAGGGGAATTGGAAATGGGAGTTTTCATAGTAAATTTTGCGTTTCTCCAGTCGTTGTAAAGTTCGCCCTTGACTTTGGTTATTGGTAATGAAGGGAAATGCGAGAGTCACTCGGTAGCATAGAATTTTTAATCGAAATCAATAATTTGTGGCTTTTGACGAAATCACAATTATCGTCAAAACCGTATGGACATATCTATGTATTGTAATCGACGTTAAATAATTTTGACGCGATTTACAGATTTTTACATTATTTGGGTCAAACATTAGCACACCGATTATACAATACTGTGTTTTTACTTTGGTTAGGTTGTTTTTCGACAATTTCGGTGCATATAATGTGTATTTTTTTTATTTTCAATCAAATTCAGTGTAAATTGCGATACGAGGGCAATGAAATAAAAAAAAAAAACACTAGACCACCATTGGCAATCGTAAAAAACTGGTAATCATCAATTAAATAATACACGTACACGAAGTTAATTGCTGCTTCGCCAAATAGAATACAAAACAATCTGATGTGATTCGATCAAAAAATGTATATCCGATTTTCATTGAAATGATTAATAATTAAATATTTTTGAACTGTTGTTCACATTCTCTCTGTTGCTATATTTTCGCAAAATATTCGATTACAATTAAACGTTTTATATTACTCCGATTACATAATAATAACATCGTAATGAGGTATTATTCGAAATAAGCTTTTAGGGATATTTTTCACAATTTTTTATCTTAAATTTAATATGTTTATCTACACATTTATATATATATTTCATATTATAATAGTAATAATAGTATTCAAAATTGTAAAAGTAGTAAAACTCTTTTTCAAGTAGACACGTATATTAGCAATTGTTTTTCTAATAAAATAGTTTCCATCGTTTTCCATTTTTCTTTTACTCATAGACCAGCCGATAATTTATTAAACATACACCTTGTATATAAATAAAATCCACCGGGTTTAGATGGATTCTTATTTAACTAGACCGAAAAATTCCCCGTGTACACTGCACCACGATATATAGTTGATATATTTCAAGATTCTGGGATCAATGGATAGGCAATAAATAATAGGGTAGGCCTATTTTTGGGTCAATATGACTCTGTGATATTTACTAAATATATTTAAACATATTTCTCTTTCTTTGATTAATAATATGAAAACCGGGCAATTTGTAAATCGTTTAAAAAAGCCCGCGTATCTATTATTTAAAACAAACAAGACTCCGTAGCCTTAGGTACATAATAAATTAATTTTTTTAATGAAATTTATTAATTATTATAATTAGACATAATTTATATGTATTATCTTTTAAATGTCCACGAAAGTAGATATTGGGTAGGTCTGCGACCAGGCGTGCACTTATTTTTTTGTTTTATTATTATTATTATTAATATATTATTTTTGATATAACGTTTTTATTAGAATATATGTACTACATTATTATCAAGTGTATAACTTTTTTAAAAAACTCGTCATTTTTCCACTCCATGACTATTTATTAACTGCATAAAATAATAATAATAATAATACCCATACTTTTTCCGACCCGTGTTTCGAGGCTATTAAATAGTACATATTAAGTTCACGGAAATTATTTTGTCAATGGCAAATCATTTAGATGTCCATAGTAATATTTCTCGTATTTAATTACGAAATTCGAAACGAATTATTATTGTATTTTAATAATTATTATATATTTATTATTATTAAAATCAAAATCCAAATTTCATATGATGTATTATTATTATTTTTCCTCGACAATTTTATGATAATTAATACTTATATATATATCTTTTTTATTTATTATTATTATTATTATTGTTTATGAAAAACATTTGTGAACGTAGCTATTTTAAAATTACCCTATAAAAAGTAAAAGCACATTGTTAACAATTCTATGTAAGTGTAAACACACGTTTTTTTTTTTTGTACTTCATAAAAAATACTTTTGAGAATGCTACCAATACATAACTAAATAATAAATTAGATTCGAATATTGTCCAGTCAATATAATGAATATCGACCGTGGTTTTTAAAAACGAATATGACTTCTATACGTCTCCATCAAAGCGTACAATTATAATTTAATGCCAATAATAATAAACTGTCTATTTGACTAACATTTTACAATTCTTATTACTTCTATTAATATCGTATTGTATTTTAACACATACGTTATATACACCACCTAACGTATATAGATTGTACAGACTGCTGTCGATATTTATTTTTTATTTATTTACATTTTATTTGTTAATATTGTTCACTTTTAATATTGTTCGTAAAATAAATTACCTTTTCTTATAATATATATTTATTGTTCATTTTCGTAGTTTATGTTAATTATAATAAAAGTACTCGTGTAATCTCATTTAATTCATGGCTATTATATTCTTAGATAAATATATACATATATATATATATATATATATATATATAAATAATAATTCTCCCAATTTCATTATTATATACGAGTATAAATATATATATATATATATTTTTTTGTTTTGTAAGTTTTTGTAATAACGTAGGCCATATCACTTATAACTTTGAGACTATTTAATATATTACTGAAATTTAAAACAAATCACAATAACTGGATTATTCAATTACTGTTACATATAATAAAAATTGAGTCGAAACGAGTGATTTACCGAAATATGGTAATAAAAATCCTAAGACGCTATCTGTCTGACGTTATGACACTACTATATGCAGAATTATCGACTAATGACAATATATTAACAGAATTTCAAATCCCTTTAACTAATTAATTATTACAATATTTTATTTTATATATTTTACAATTACGGTAGAAATGCCTTAGACGTGCATAATGAAATATAACAATATAATTATTATGACACTATAATTGAGTTGAAATCTTGTTGTGACGTAACAGTAATGATAATGTAAAACAATGATTTTTCATGGGTAAGTTAAATTGTTAAAATAATTCGTATTGTTACATTCTTATAGAATTACTAATACAATGATTTTCATTTTATGTATACAGTAAAAATTGTGGTTATCGTTTTTATTATTTTTTAAAAATATTATTACATTATTATACGATTGAATTTATATTAAATTTTTAAAGCCTGTAACTTAAAATATAATTAATTTTCGAAGATAAAATAATTGGCAATCGTTAGAGTTCTCAAATTGTTATATTTTACCCAAAACTGATGGATTATTTTTTTTTTTTTTTAAATGTGTATGTTGAATATGTTGAGCTAAATATCTCGTAAATATTTTAAGGTATTTTTGTACAATTACATTTGGAATAATAACTAAAATGAAATTCAGTTCTATAAAATTCAGATCGACAATTTTAGCCTATTTTTTTTTTTTTTTTTGAAATTTTTTTTATGCAGTTTTTTACGCTTAATTAAGCTACTGAGAAAATCTAAGATTATATTGTATAAAGTACTAACTATATAAAATTTACCACATATAAAAACTAAAGCCTTTGTTCTATAAAAAAAAGTAAACAGACAAAATGAAAACAAAGAAACATCATTTTTAAAACAATACTTTTTTTGCCTCGATTAGAGTGTAATAAATATGTTTTTTATCCGATCTAACATCATAGCAAGATTTATACTAATATTTAATATAGTTCTTAGGTCAGTTATTTATCTTACTAAAATAATATTTACTTTGGTATGTTGGAATGGGAATCTACAGGTATACGTAGTAAAGCTTAATCGCTAGTGATGAAGTGTGTAATTCCTCTAGTTTTCATGATATTATATATTTATATCTCATATTCTTCACGGGTTAGGTTAGTTTGGACACAATTCGATTGCACCACGAGACTATGATTTTTAAATGTAAATAATATAGGATTTTCAATAAGTCTGTTGCGTTCCCTCAGTATTTAAAATATACTTTCGATGAATTCAAAGACTAAGTAAAACTTATTAATAAAAAAAGCTAAATTGAGGGATCTCACTTTGATAGTGATGATATGTCTATATGTTGATTTGTTGCCCTAATGTGAATTTTATCCTGTAGTATTACAATATTATTAAATGTGTATTAATCACGGCCTTCAACAATGTACACAAATGGAAAATGTTTCCATACACTAAGAAGAATAAAAACACGGTTTTATTAAACTATAGCTGAAAATCGTCTTTACTGTTTGAGAATGATGAAAATATATTGTGAAAGGTCGAAATTGAATAAAGATGATTTTATTCAAGGTGTCATCACTGAGTTTGAAAATGGAAGAAATTTAAAGTTTATATTTACTAAATGATATTTATATTACTATTTTTATTATGTACTCGTATATATATATATATATATATATATATATATATATATATATTCTGATCGGAGCAAGGAATGTATTGGTTTTACGATGATGTGTTTTTTTTTTATGTCTGTACCCAAAAATTCTACCAGAAGGGACTACTCTGTTCTTTACAGTCATAACTTGTTTTCCGGTAGTTAATTGCATCTAGTTGATACTTTAGACTTTGGAGAGGTCATTTTTCGATTTACTCAAAAGCGCCTAAAAACATAACTAAAAAACTACTGACAAATTACATTAAAACGGTAAAAACGCGATTTCGTCAAAATCGATTATCGTTATTTACTCGCAATTTTGAAACTAATGGTTATAGAAACTTTAAATATTCATCAAATATGTAACTTTATATTATATTAAAGAAAACAAATTTTCAAAAACTTTCTTTAAAATGTTGGACTATTTATAGCAATTATAGGTTTTGATGTATTTAGTTTTTGTTATACACAAACGATTACACCGAAGCTCCACTCAGAATCATTTTATCGAATGCAATGATTTATCATTACTTTCAAATTTATTGTGATAAATATACACTCTAAAATCTTTGTCCAAGTAATTCACTTAAGCGACATTCACAACACCCCGCGCTTGCTAACTTTCTTTTTTACATAACTATTTAAAACTTTATAATAATATAATTAATAAACTATTATTTTACTTGTACCTACGTCACGTATAAAATACAATAAATTAATTTTTCTATTTACTTTTCGAGAAATTTATATTTGACTCTCCCTAGATATTTTGTATTAGTGTCCAGGCAATTACAGTGCGATTATAGGCGATTTCCATTGAGCTTATCTAAAATTTCGAAGTCTTTTAAAATAATTTCGTGTACAAAATAAATTAAAACCTATATTAACCACGATATGTATTTAATTTCGTATCCAAGTTTGCTTAAAAAAACATTACACAGTATTTTTATAAGCACCTAATCAACATAGGTATTGTACTGACCTGAAATAGTGGGGGTTTCCTTGATAAACCAGAATAAATGTTATATGGTCGAATTAAAACATCGAGCGTCGTTATACCAGCTAAATAAGAAATCCTGAATGAAAAATCATTAGTTTCACGCTCGGCATATATAAGTACACATCATACTCGTGGATTACGAAGAATTAAAATATTTCGTTTCAATAATAATATCTACGATGATGTTTAATATATTGTTTTTCAAAATATTATTTTTTTATTTACTTATATCGACAGACGGAATGTGTACGATTACAAACTATTTTTTTTATTAAAATAACTTTATAATATATATATATATATTTGCTTAATACATTTGTTGCATAAAATTGTTTTTCAATGTTTTTTTAGCTGCCCAAAAATTGAATCCTAAATTTTTGGGATGTTTTCTGGAAGAAAATTTACTGTCTCTCGGAAACGAAAGCCGTATTTTAAACTCGATATCGCCTCGATCGTGTTCAGAGTATTGTTCCGAGAAACAACTTACATTTTTCATCCTTAAAAACGAGTATGGTTGTGTTACGATACGAATATAAAAATTATACAGCAGACGAAATTATACATAAATTATTGTACGGGATCTTTATTCTTCTTTCTGTTGTATAGATTTTGTTTTTTGTTTTTTTTGTTTTTTTTTTTAGTACCTGTTATTGTAGCAAAAATTACATATCGGTTTTAATGAAACAATTTGATAGTGACTGTACGACAAATTGCATCGGAGACAATTTGGCTTCGTGCGGTGGAACACCAAATTTTGTTTCGTCATATATAACGGACACTTCAAGTAAGTAAAAAAATATGTAAAAACGTTTTATCTTAAAATTCGATTAATTTTATCCGTATTATTTTTATTATAACCGTATCGATGTAACATAATACAGACCCACATTGTGTGAAGTTTAAAAATGTTTCATTCGAAAACATAACCCAGTTATAATTGCTCATTTAAGACCTGTTAAAATAATCCATATGTATATACTGTTAATATTATTATTAATTAATAATAATACAAATTTTTTGTCTAAATGTCTATATATATATATATATATAATATAGTGTGTATTAGAGAACTTATAATAAATAAAATGACCCAAAGTAATATTGAACGCATATATATATAGAGATACCTGCATGGTCAATATCACGCATTATACCACAGTTTATTTTATTCAGTATTCGAAATTTTTTCGATTTTTGTTCGAAATAACCGGTTTCAAGTGTTAACGTTGTATTCTTGATTTCTAAACTCATTCAAGGTTACATTCATGGTAATTTCGCACTTAAGTAATTTTATTGTGATTACGTCACGCTGGTTTTGCTTTGCTCTTCTCATTTTATATACACACATAGGTACAGTATATATTATTAAAAATAATTTAACGTATGTAAACAACTATTCAATGGATTAGAAAAATTATTTTTTGGATAATAATTTTAAAAACCTCTTACAAAAAAAAAAAAATCTTTATTATTTTGTTCTATTTTTGGTACTTTTATTATAATAATTTAAAAATTACTGAAAACTATCTAAAATGACCTCACTAAAAAATTGCTTTGGGTTCAATTAAATTTAAATTGAGACTATATGAATATTTTTGGGAAGGTCTGGTGCCCAAAAAATGTTACCGATCACGTATTAGATACCAAACGATATTGAGACAGAATAGTTAAGAAATCTTTTTTTCCAGTGAAGTACGCCAATGATAAATTATTATTTAAAAACTGGAGGTGAAAATTCTACTTTGGTAATGCAGTATTGATGACAAAAATTGTGACTATCGTTTACACCTGCTTAAAAATATACAAATACTTAATGTTTCCGATTATTCTGATAACTATTGAAAAAAAATCTCTAATATTATTAATTTTGTGTTCAATTTCCAATCTCTACGACACATCACTTTTTTAAACTTTAAAATGATTACAAGTGAACTCTGAAAAAGAGTTCACTGAAGGAAACAAACAATATACCTAATTATTAAAATCGATGGATTTCTTGCACCAATATAATGTAAACTTATCAAGACTACAGTACATAGATAATTAAATATGAAAAACGTTAAACTGTAATTACAGAATTCTGAGTGTTATAGGTATAATGTACACAGAGACATATACAAGGGGGGAATGTGGGGGTCAGATCCCCCCCATGATCTCCTTTTTAATAAGGGTTTTTAAAATGTTTCAACGGTTAAATCAGAAAGTATATTTGAGTGAAGCACATTTTTAAGGCAATTATGATTTGAGTTATTGATCCCCCCAGGGCCGGATTTAGGGGAGGGCTGAGTGGGCTGCAGCCCAGGGGCTCCCATAAATTTGGCCCAACCACACTTTTATAATTATTTTACAGTTACAGTCATGTACAGTATTTTATTTTATGATTATTTTTTTACCAACTCACTCGATTTGTATTTATTTTATACCTACCTTGAATTGTAGTAAAATTTAGAACTTTATAAGTCAATAGAAATATTATTACTATAATGTATTTTATTTAAATGGTATTTTGTGTGCTACAACTTTTCGTTCAAATTTAGAATGGGGCAATTTCATAAAACATGGCGGTTATCCAACACCAGTTTATCTCGGATGCTACTCTGAAACACCAAATGACAATAAAAACCGTTTATTAAAAGGTGTAGCCAAGACATACGACAACAATACTCCTCAAAAATGTTCAGAAATATGTTTCAATATGGGATATTTATATTTTGGTGTTACAAAAGGGTATATATGCATGTACATAATTAATTAGGACAATAATGTGTTATTTTTTATTCGAAAAATTATTAAAAATATTAAAAACCTATAAAGGTATTCTATTTAATATCTCTATTATCATACTGCATTTTTATTAATAACGATTATTCTTTAATACTGTTGTAAAAAAAAATATTTACACTATACGCACTTTATAAACCCCCCTCTATTCCTACTGTAATTTACTTATAGATCAGAATGTGTATGTGGAAATCAACAACCGTCAAAAGCATCGAAAATTGATGATACGAAATGTAATTCTCCGTGCAATGTCGACAATAAACAATTCTGTGGTGGACAGTGGAAGATGGGGATTTATTCAACAGGACTTACTGGTTAGAAAACTATAGTCATTTTATATTTTAAATGATTAAAATCATAATCTAACCTAACCTAAACTGTCTCCCGTGCAAACAGTGTAGAAATACTATATTTTACAGACCACGAGCCAAGAAAGTATGTTGGATGTTTCGATGACGATGAAAACAGTAACAAAGATAAATACTTATCATACAATATGGGCAACAATAATAGCCCTAAACGATGCATGAATCTCTGTAATACTCAACAATTTAAATATGCTGCTGTTATTGGGTAGGTGTATATTGAAATTGTTACATATTCATCTGAATTTTATGAAATAATATATCATTTATTATAAATATTATACAATAATATTTAAATATATTTGTATAAAAATACTTTTTTTTTTTTTTTTTTTGTAAGGAATGTCTGCGAATGTAAAAACTATGAACCGAATTTTATTTTAAAAAGAAGGGAGAGCGATTGTATAACAATGTGTAAAGAAAACCCGTCTGAAAATTGTGGCGGCGGTATTACGGCACAAAACGTTTATAAAACTTTATATCCAGGTAAATGAAAATACATATTATATATTATTTATTTATTTATTTATAATATATACGACGACTCGTAGGAGTTTAATGATCAAATAATAATTATAATTATAATAACGAATAGTAGATTCATCGTAAATTTGTACGATTAATAGATCCTCGAAGGGATGTAGCAGTGAAAGTAAACCATATCGGATGCTATAATAGTTTAAATCAATATCCACTTTTAAACGGTTGGAAATTAACTAGTACACGCCTAACGCCTAAGAGCTGTGTACACAGTTGTTTCGCAAGAATGTTTCCGTATGCAGCGCTTACGTCTTCGTAAGTATTCAGTTTATATTTACTATTTAGAATACATTATTTTTGACATTTCAAACGTTGTGACGCATAAAAATGTTTCATATGAAATTATATCGACGTTGACATTTTCTGTCTACAGAAATGCAAATGCTTTTATTACGCGGTTAAAAATAATGAAGCACTTGCTTATTTATTGTAGAAATTACAGATAAATTATTAAAACTGGATGATCTCTAGTTAAACGTTTAAAACCTAAACCGTTTTAAAAATTAATAATGTAGACAGCGCAGTTGGTCTAATCCACCCGGATACTCGGCAACCGTCCAAGTCACTGAATTTTTCTAATAAAATTTGGTCCAACGCCAAGAGGGAACTGTAGATCCCAACAGTGTAGGACAACTCGCCGTGGCCGTTTCTATTTTGAAAAAAATCGTATCTATGCCACTGGGTAATATGTACAGTGTACACTGTACGCATATTATCTACCTTCAAGAATTTTTTTTTTAAGTCTAAAACTACACTATTAGTGTTCAATAAATGATTTTTTCTTAGAATGCCTTTTTTCTTGTGATATTCTTTAACTATATAATACCTGTTTTGCTACGTTCATAATCTGCTATTTTACTTCGAAACTAACTAAAGTATTTTATTGTTCCATATATTCATTAGATAGGTATATATTTTAACATTAATATTTAATACTAACAGGATTTTTTTTCGCTTATCATCCTAAACTTTCTTTTTTATTATTTAACCACATTCCATATTTGGTCAGTAATATTTTGTAATTTTAATTGCCTTACATATTCGTACATTTCAAAATTTAAATTATATAAGTTTTCTATTTTTTTTAATACCTTTAATTAGCATCTTAACGTAGTAGCTATTAATAATATCGGAGCTTTCAGCATAAGAAACAACAATTATTAGTGTTCATTCCATACAAAAACATTTAAAGTATAAATCATGATTGTTTTTTTGCTGTTAATACTTATATAAAAAATTGTATAATACCAACATCTCAATATTTAATTCTATACTCAAACACATGCATTTTCTTCTTAGACGCGTTAATTATAAAATACGTTTTAAAATAAATTGAAAATGTTGAAAATGATATTAAAACATCAAACAAGTGAACAGGTATTACAAGGTATTAGCCATAGAACTTTGTCAATCTCTGTTACTGTGTAGTGGTAAGAGATTAAATAGAAGTAAGAGAGGATTTTACGTTGTTTAACGACAAAATGTGTCAATTCCACTGAATAGATTTAACGCATATATTAAAAAACTTAACGTAAAATTTAAGTTACCACTTGTGTAAACAGATTTCGAAAGATAAATAGCAATCACGTGCAACGTGCCACAGAACGGTATTGGAGGTGAAATTAAACCAATAACGATTAGATTCGACCACGATAGACCGTAAAAATGATTATTATTATTTTTTTATTATTATTATTATTATTATTATTATTATTACAATTATGATTATGAGTAGGTGATGAAAATATTTAATTGCGGTGGGACACGGTAAATTAGTACAAGACAAAATAATATAAAATAACGTACACGCGTAATAATTTATCGTTCGATTAATAAAATATTAGAACAGTGAAAATAATAAGAAATATTGTCTTTCAGAAACGAATGTTTATGTAGTTATGTTAAACCTTCTAAAGATGCCAAGACTGAGGACAGCGTATGTAATATACCTTGTTCCGGTTCGTCTGAAAAATCATGCGGTGGCAAAGATGCAATCATTGTATACGGTACTGGATTGGAATCGAGTACGGATGTGATAGGAAAATATTATATTGGCTGTTATGAGGACAGTAGATCGAAAAGAGTATTTAACGGATCAATTAAATATTTTCCAACCAATACCCCAGAATTTTGTTCGAACTATTGTTACAAACTCGGGTATCAGTACTCGGGGGTGTCACAGAAATCTGAATGTCTTTGTAATATCCAAGGGCCGAATACTGAAATATTTGCACAATTGGTAGATGAACAATGTAATACTATATGTTCGGGTGACGTTAATCAATTTTGTGGCGGTGTCTGGAGGACAGCGGTTTTTTCTACTGGATTAGAGCGTAAGTAATTTATAATCAAATAATTATTTAAATTAAACATATTTTTTCTTTTGAATGAAATGGTAGTGAAAAGTTTTTTAATTTTATTTTAAACAGATTTTCCAACTGACGATCGATACTTGGGATGTTACTATCGTCTGCAAAAGGACGGGTATTCATTAAGTGACGTAAATTTTGCACTTCCTCATACTAATAGGCCTAGAACGTGTTCTAGACTTTGCAATAATTTCGGGTATCGATTTGCAGGAGTTAGGGGGTAATGTAGTAAATTGTTATTATTCGTTATTTAAGAAATACAATTAATTTGTTTTAAACGTTTTTCGTTTTAGAATTAATTGTATGTGTGGCAATAGAATGCCAGGAGATGAAAACAAAGAGATTTCTTACAACGAATGCTCGTATCTTTGTGTTGGTCCTTTTAATGAAACATGCGGTGGTTATGATGGTATTCAAATATATGACCTAAAAAGTAAGTAATAATTACAACATTACTTTTTTATCACTCTAACAAACTATTCAAATTTCAAAATACTTTTGTAGAATCGATAAATAATACTGAATTTCCAAATACGCGCGAGACGATTAAATTAAACGAAGAATTCGATGATTTTTTAAATGTAAAATCACTATGGAGTTATGACATATATATTCCTCAAGAACCAGTATGTACATATTACAAATTATGAATAAATAATATTTCGAAAATTTTAAAACTCTTAAATATATTTTTCTATTAATTATACAATAATAATATTCGGAATATATGCCACATAAGTATTTGTAAATTAATAATCATTTTAACAATCTTTTAATTAATACATTGTCAAATGAAAAATATTAATATTAAATATTATTATACACAAAGCTAAAATAATAAACAGATGTTACATAGATATATCATCAATAATAATATTATTTTCAAATATTTTCTACATAATATTATTCGAAAAAATAAATTTACAAATTTATTTAATTTTCATATTGTATGCAAAATATATGTGTGTGCGTGTGCGTGTATGTGTGTGTTTTATGATAAGAAAAACGAATATCGGTCAGACATAATGTTTTGCAAACTTTACTCGGTAAATATCCGAATTTTAGACTCCTATCATTTGATCTAAGGAGATTCTTGGATATACATAATAATACGATCAAACTCTAAACGAGTATTGTAATTTGGGTTTTTAATAGTGAGTAATATACAATCAATAATAACTTAAAATGCGACTTTCCAGAGTACTTTTAATTTTAAGACTACTCTAATTAAACTTAAATTTATTAAACAAAAATAAACCTAACAAGCGTCTCCTCGGCTATGAGATTCAGGAATGTCATTTCGTAGCTAATTTCCTATAGGCTCACTACACACATTAAATCGAGTTTCTACGAGCCCACTAAACACTTTTAAAAGAGGCACACCAAGATAAATAATAAACTGAAAATTATAACTTATAAATTATTAATATTGTTATATATTTTTGTATTCAGAAAATTCAAATTATAATAAAATAATAACAATATTATAGATATAAATATATAATATTATGTAATAATATGTAATTTTATATTACCCACTACTTGATTAATTTCCAATCGAGTCTAATAATTAGTAACTACTGATATTTTTTATATCTTTTAAGAAAAAATGTGGTTAATTTTGAATATTTGATGAATTTTAGGAAGGATCTGCCTCTTACAATACATTCTACCTGCTTTAGCTTTATATTACAGGTTTCCAACTCATCCCCTGTCCGGCATAGGACATACCCAAACTTATATAACTAGGCAGTTGTAATACTAATGATAAATTTTATTGTTCATTAAATTTAATTAAATTATAACGTTATTTAGAATTTTAACAAAAAATATAATGCCATATTTAATTTACAAATTTAAAATTAATATCTTTACAATTCGTACATTTTTCAACATTGAATTAGGTGTCTTGAAAACTCCTAATCAATAACGTCGTCATAATCAACTGCATACCTATTTTATTTTTAACGCTATTTTTGAAAAAAAAATATTTAAAACTTTTAGTAGTAATTTTCAGGTTTTTTTTATTTTTAGACTTCTACCGCCATCATTGATTGTATATTCATATATTCTAAACTTTAACCATATCCAGAACTTACTTGTAAAAGCCCGAACTACAATACTAATTCAGATATAACGCATTATCATTATATATCTTTAAACTTAGAATTTCCGAAATTTAAGAAAATGCAATTATTCGTACTTTTACTCCATCATATAATATATATATATATATATATATATATATATTATAAATAAACGAAGATTATATTAAACTGTTTTATTCATTCTATTAACTATTGATAATAGGATTTTGAATTTGTTATTTACAATAATTCTGAAAATAACATATTCGTGCAAGATGGAGAACTAATAATCAAACCTACAATTCTGCCGGATTCATATGTCAAGAAAGGTTCTGTAATGTTGAATGGGTACGCATAAACTAGAAATATTTGTAAACATTTCTATATATTGTATCTAAATATAAATACATTATAAATGTGTATGCATATAACGTGTATATATATATATATATATATATATATATATATATATATATATATAGAGAGAGAGAGAGAGAGAGAGAGAGAGAGAGAGTGAATTTTTTTATCATGAGTCAACAATTACAATTATGGGCCATGACTAAAAAAATTTTATTTCGGTGATTTATATTCATTATTGAATCATTTAGAGACGGTTTTCAAAAATGTGTCACCACTCCTCATACCTTAAATAATTTTAAACCCTTGATTTTTAAATGGTGACATATTTTTTTTCTACACTACCGTATAAGACTAAAATAAATGAATAAATATATCAAACGCATATTATATTCCACTTATGAATAATAATTATTAACTACTTAAATATTTGGTTATACACATAAGCGCAATTTGGGAGGCTAGGGAGCTAAGCCCCCAAATTATTTGTATTCAATATAATTTAGTATTAGAAAGAATTGTTTAAACCAAAAAAATTACATTTTTGGTTTTATCAGATTATGATCCATTCCATTTGGAATTCGAAAAGTAAGGTATTAGGTATTTTTTTCATTGTTAAAAAATCGTTGCAATTCGAATTACACATATTGTTTTCAACGTTAATATTTATGCACTATTTTTGTCATCGAATATTCTAGATGTTAATTTTTAAGATTTTTTGGTGAACGGGAAGAGGGGCAACTGCCCCGCCCTTTGTATATACCCTTGGGGGCGGCGTACTCCTACATGTCAATGACATTAATATAATAGGCCCCTCCCAAATTTAAAACTCAAATTGTGCCTATGGTTATACACTTATACGAGTCATGTTTGTGCCAAATAGCTCGTTTAATACAGTTAGCCCGATGACTCGCGTACAATACATAAAAGTACACGAAACAAATACGGGGAAACTTAATATTAGTATGTACAAAAAATAGCAAGTCGATATTATAGATGAATAAATATATATATTTTTTATTATTTTTTTTATTTAAACAATCTGTTACACAATAAACAATAAGAATAAATGATAGTAGATGATACAGGTCAGAAAGGACAAAATGTATAATCTCCCAGTGAAGGATGACAACATGATTAATACGTATGACTTTTTATAAATATATTTAAATTAGCAGGTCACGACACCACTGACTGAGGGAAAAATTGTTGTCATTTGGCAATGGAGAATTTCCTGCAGCTGATCCGATTACGTATCTAATTTTGTTTCTAAACTGGGCTATAACGATTTTCCGAAAGATGTCGATCAAGTGAAAACGCCAAACCTAACTTTTAAGATTTTTCCATCAGTTATCAGGGTTATCAGTTATCGTATATATATATATATATATATATATATATACATACACACACATTTTTATGGTTATCAATCTTGGTTGCAAGAATTGTTGTAGAATTTTTTCTTATTACTATTTGGTCGCGTAAAAAAGACAGGGCTATGCACATATAGAAATATAGGAATATTTTAAAAACATTTTAAACACGAACAAAACAATAATATTCAGTACCTACATAGGATTATTTATATTATAAACATGTTACTCTTGACAACGTCATGTACCAAACAGTAGTTATTAATAAATACAGATTATAACCATAATAATGTAAATATAAGTTAACACGGGCGAAACCGGAACCTCTGTACTATACTTATACAATACTTTTTCATTTCACATTATCTTAAATTTGAGTGCTTAATGCTCGGAAAATATTTATTGGTTTTCAAATATCAACATCTGTGAATTCCCACAAATATATAGTCGTTAAAAATGTGTAATTAAAAATCATATGTTGCTATTTAAAAATCTAAAATTAAAACAGTAATAACTTATAACAAAAAGAGCACGGGGGTAAAAATATTAAAAATATAGAATATGGAATGTGCACAAATATTTTTACAAAAGATATAACAAAAATTATTAATATTTCCCGAGATATGACCTAGCTCGTGATGAAACAAATCACACTGTATATGAATATAAATTTAATTAATTAATCAAATTATTCCGTCTTTTAGGTGTACAAAAAATGATGGATCTATTCATTGCGCTAAAAATGCCACGTCTTATGATATATTACCTCCTGTTATCTCAGCAAAAGTTACTACGAAAAATATTTTCTTTTTTCGTTATGGACAACTCGAAATAATAGCTAAATTGCCTACAGGAGATTGGATAGTTCCAGGTACTTAATTTATAGGTACTAAAACTAAGTTTTAACGAATGAAAAATATTTAAGTACCAGTAGTACTTGTAGTTGTATTGAAACATGTAATCGTTTTAATTTTGTCTTATGTTAGAAATATCATTGGTTAGTAAAGCCAACGAACGAAATAAATTAGTGTTAGCAACGTCGTTCGGAAATGAAAATTTAAAATGTGACGAAATCGATGAAAGCGCGACTGTCTTGAGGTATGGACTGAAAATTGACGAGCAATATCATATAGACACAGATATGATGGAATCAAACTTAGAAAACCCCTGGTCTGACGACTATCATTCATTCGTGTTGTCTTGGACTCCTGAAAACGTTGTATTCAAAATAGACGGGAAGAGTAACAACTTAGATGCGTGGAATTTACCATTGAATATCATATTGGATTCTGAAGTGAATATATTAGTTATTTTGACAAAAGTTTATCATGATAACGATTTTAATTCTTGTATGTACATTGTACAATATGCATTTGGTTTAGTATTATATTTCCATTGGTGTGTCAGTCGGTGGTAGAACGAATTTCCGAGATGGTTGTTTAAGTAACGGTAATTTGAAACCCTGGAAGAATAATGAAAATAAGGTTAGCTATATTATTTTCTCATCGTATGCAGGATACAATATTTACATAATATGTATGTACATTTTTTTAGGCAATGTTCAATTTTTGGAAGAATAAGAATGAATGGAAATCTACGTGGAATGATGAACGATCAGCATTGCGGGTCAAAAGTATAAAGTTTACAGTAAAAGACAACGTTATATAAATACTAAAATTATTTTCAATATAACTAAACTAATGTACGTGTTTTGTTTGTTGTTAATATGAGAAAATTATATTATGAAACTTCGAATCTATTCAGTCGGCACGTGTACGAATTGCTTAGTATTTACTGTTTTGATTCTCCTATGATAAATGTGGTAAACAGACGCCTTGTGTCTAGGTAAGAGGTATAACCTCCTTAAAATTTGACTTACTTGTTATCTTTAAAGTATTATATTCGTCATTTTATAACTTTTTTTTTCTTTAATACAGCAAATGGGGAGAACCTCTTCCAGGATTAGGTGAACCTGGTAATCCTTTTCCCGACCGTTATTTTATAAGAATGATTAAATTATACACAAGTACACAACATGAACTAGTTAAATTAGATAATTGTCCCAGGAGAATCATACTCTCGGAGAATCATACCCCCGTAAGATTATCCTAGGATAATTGTACACCCGTTAAAATTTTCCTAGGATTATTGTACCCTACTAATGGAGGTAAGATTATCCTAGTAAAATATTTTTTTTATTTTGCTATATTTTTGGCGCTTTTGGTGATAGAGGCACAAATTCAACGGGGTACATTTTGGTTTAGGGTACTCTAAGACCCAAGTCCAAAGTGTTACCCTTTAGACAATGGGGTGGGGGGTATGTTTTTGAAATCGCAGTAGTGAATTCAATTTTTGTCGTAGAACACTCGCGATATCATAGATAGGTTGAGGGTACTTCAGTTTATAACATACTAAAAAATACCCCTCCCACTTCGTTTTTTTGATTTTGATGTAACTCCGTTGCTACTGGTGCTAGGAAGGCGGTTCCAGCGGGAAACATTTTGTTTTAGTGTCTTTTAAGAGGTACGCCCAGCAAGTTGCCCCAGATCGTCCCCAAATGAGGGGGTACATTTTTGAAATCGTAATAGTGAATTCAATTTTTGTCGTTGAACACTCGCGATATCATAGATAGGTTGAGGGTATTTCAGTTTATAACATACTAAAAAATACCCCCTCTTCGTTTTTTTGATTTTGATGTAACTCCGTTGCTACTGGTGCTAGGAAAGCGGTTCTAGTAGGATACATTTTGTTTTAGTGTCTTTTAAGAGGTACGCCCAGCAAGTTACCCCAAATCACCCCCAAATGAGGGGGTACATTTTTTAAATAATACACCAAATATGTTATTTTAGACTATATTTACGAGAAAAGTAAGCTCCGCTCAGAATCGTTTATCGAATGCAATGACTTTTCATTACTTTCAAATTTAGTATAAGAACAAAACTCTAAAATCTTTATCCAAGTAATTCACTTAAGCGATATCCATAATACCCCGCGGCTCGTTATTAGATTTTTCTTTCTACACGAAAATTTATTCACAGAAATAATAAAAAAAAACTTCATCGTTATATACACGAATCCACAGTCATCGTTATATGACAATCAATTTTTAATATTTTTCAAGTTTTAGAAGACAAATTAATATGATTTTGTAAAACTTAATTGAGCCTTCAGTTCTAACATTTTTAAATAACAAAAACCGATGATTTAATAGAATTATTCCAAAAAATATTTTTGTCATGTATAACATTAAACTAATCTTGTATATTCTTGTTATTAGTTATTTGGAAATAGGAATATACAACCTATAAAGACAACAAAAATATTATATTCAGAAAATTGTGTCGAAAAGTTTATCAATTTTTCTTTAACCTTCCATTCGCTTAGAATTTGAAAATCATAAAATTGAAAATCGATAATGTCAAACATATGTAAAAAATGAAAGTTTCAAAATTGATTTTTTTTTCCTATAAATGTATCACTCAATACTTATGCATTATAGAAAAGAATTAGAGAAAATATTTTTAACTATTATTTCATAGATATAATGTACATCTTACGTATCTATAATATTAATATTTTAAGGAAAATTAGGATTTTTAGATTTTGAACAAAATGTATTCAACGTATTGGTTTTACAATGACGTGTGCACACTTATCGTTATTTAAATATTTTGCTAATGAACACATTTTCGCATAGTGCAAATGCTCCGATTTTCACATGTGGCGGTATATTGTGTGTCAATTTTTTTCAAGTTCGAGTTTCCTAATGCCTACGAATAAACTAATAAAAATCGCAATGACCCAAAAAGCTTCAATAGGAGTAATAAATTGTATGGCGATAACTAAAGTTATTGATTTGATTGTAAATGGACTCGTAACCCTTATAAGTATATGTTTAAGTTGATTTTCGTGAGCACAGAGAATAGAAATATCTAATAACTATAAGGAAAAAAATATAAAACTGTACGGGTAATTATATTTAATCTTACACAATGTGTAGGTATATTAAATGAAAACTAACCTAGAAAATATGTTGTCTTTATCACATCGATTAATAAATTAATAGAGCCGCTATGAATAATTTATCTTGCCAAACAATATGATTATTGTCCTCAATAAATTAGTAGTAGTTATAAATTATGTAAATAAATTTGATAACTCAAATCAAATACAATTTTGTAATAATAAATTTATTACAATAAATTCATTTCATTTGAAATAGGTAACAAAAAAAAAAAAAATGGCATAATTATACAGTTTTCCCATT
Source organism: Slavum lentiscoides (assembly GCA_032441835.1). Classification (NCBI taxonomy): domain Eukaryota; kingdom Metazoa; phylum Arthropoda; class Insecta; order Hemiptera; family Aphididae; genus Slavum; species Slavum lentiscoides. The sequence goes on along the minus strand of CM063718.1, from coordinate 7,545,466 downwards.
CAAGTTCTAACCATGTCTGACATAATATGTGTTTTGACTTTTATTTATGAATAATGAACTTCGTTACGGGACGGTCACACCTGTCGACGTGTCGACCCGTTACGTAGAAGAAAATATTCCGTGTGGATTTTTTTTAATTAGCCGAGTTTATTACAAATATAAATGTACACGTATAAAATATCGGGGGAACAAATGGTCGGCGTGGCTTAATTAAAGCCGGGGTCACACGGTGATAGTAAAACGCGATAGTTGCTTTCGTGACAGCAATTATCGTGATAGTGTACAGTTACTATCACCATGTGAACGGTACGATAGTAACTATCACACTATCGCAATTTCTACTATCAACTATCAAGCACGCATGATAGTCGATAGTAGAAATCGCAATAGTAAAGGAACTATCATGTATACCCTCATCGTGTGACCCAAACTATCACACTATCACACTATCATCTTATCACGTTGCCATTTCGTTTTTTTCATTCGTTATTTTTTTATTTGAATAATATTATATTATACCTATTATTAATAATCTTATTTGCAATAAAAAAATAATAATTAAATATTTAAATCAATGGTGAAACCACAACAGATCAGACGATAGTGTCCATAGTACTATTGCGTTTTACTATCACCGTGTGACCACGGCTTATGATGATAGTGATAGTACGCTATCGTGATAGCGTCGATAGTACTATCGCGTTTTACTATCACCGTGTGACCTCGGCTTAAGCGGCATGACCCGAACCGGTGGCCCTGAGGTGGTCGGCGTGACCGTTCTCCCTAATACAATAGGTGGAGGATACAAGTCAATCCAACAATATGGGTGGTAACAATCATCGAGAGTGGCGGAGTCCTCCGTCCGGACGGGCCGCTGAAATCAGTGGCGTGTTCGGACATCGCGAACCCGGGGCGGTGGGACTTAAATAAGCGACCGCATGAGGATAGCGGGTTGTGGCCCTGAAAAGGACCGTTTTATGTCGTGCTCGCTGGATTCGGTGTACGGGCGGCGGTGCCGTCGATTCGTTCTGTTGAGCCTTCTCGGAGTGTCGCCGTCCGTCCTGTGGTCGGTGGAAGTCGTGACTATCGTCGCCTCGGTGCTGGGACTGCGCGTTCCACGATGTCGACCGGGTTCCTTGGCATCGCCGTCGATCACTGTTCTAACGGTCGTATACTCAATACCGTATCGCCTTTCCGGTCTGGAGCTATAACTGGTCGTCGTAAGTCGGCCTAGGTCCTCGGTGTGTCTTCGGTTCTTCAATCGTCGAATGTACAGTTGAATGTATGACGGGTTTAAAGATGTGAACTGAGGTGTCGGTTCATCGCATGGACTGAGAGACTATTGTCTTTTGACCGAGTTTCGGATGGTGCCGGTTCAACGAATCGATCGGGACAAGTCCCGACTAGTAATATAATGTGCGTACCGACTAGTAAACTCCGTTGTGCTTTCGATGTTCCGGTACGTCTACGTTGCGTATTCTCCTTCCCCTCATTTCGTGGCTATTATTGATACGGGTACAGTGGTGGTATCTGTTGATTGCGGTGGATGTACTCCATCTGATGACACCGTCCCTTTGTGTCGTTTATATGTGTGTGAGGCCGGACTTTGTGTCGGTTTCTAACCAGGCTCTCCCCTATTGGTCGATATCGTCCGGAGCTGCAATATACACGCCGGCACAGTTTTCCCCGTTGATTTGGTCGGTGATACGTCATTCGCCATTGGCATCCGCGTGTTCGTTATTACCGTGTACATTTGGTGGCCCTGAAAAGGGCCGTTTTACTGTATGCATTTACTTGTGTTTGCTTCGTTACGACTTATGGTGTGATACAGCCATAACATTGCACTTACTGTACATTTACAAAAAAAAAAAAAAACTATCTCTACTGTTAAGACATTTAAAAATATTACGTTGCGTACAGAGTCGGATTGGCTGCTAAAAAACGCCTACCGTGCAAATAAGTTTAAAAGACCCACCAAACCAAAAAAAAAATCTGCTCGCTACGCACGTTAATTATTCACCATAATATTTTTAGAGACACGCGTATAAATTATTAATAAGACGGCAAAGTGACCTACTCTTATTAATTAAGATTAATATTTATTTGCTTTCCAGCCGCAGCTAACGAGACAATCGATTTCTTTTTTTACTTTTGCAATTCAGGCGTCGACAAAGTGTGTCGTTTATTAATTTTTTTTTTTATATAAATCATATCAAAATTGTGGATTTATTGTATACGAATTTTCCCTCCCGAGACACTGTGCGTCCACGAGTAAGATTTCCAACACGCAGGTAGTAGGAAGGGGGTTGGATATATGTATATGTATTATTTTTGTAGATTCTAAGAGTAGTGAGGAATCTATTGGTTTTACAATATTGTATTTTTTTTTTTTTTTTTTGTTTTAAAGTCTGTACCCAAAAATTCTATCAGAAGGAGTGCTCCGACCTTCACAGTCACATTTTATTTCTAATAGCAAATTGCATCTAGTTGGTACTTAAGATAAGTCATTTTTCAATTTTCTCAAAAATGCCTAAAAATATAACTCAAAAACTAACGAAAATTACATAAAAACGGTAAAAACTCGATTTCGTCGAAATCGATTACACTACAGGTCTGCAAAAATAATTTTTTTTCTTAGCTGCATGGAATATTTTTGGTATACTTTATGTTTTCAAGGATGCTGAATCCAAAAATGACTTCCATCCCCCTCCCATCACGTACGATTTTTTTCCAAAATAATATGGGTTAATAATAAAAAAAACCATAACAACGATGAAAAAAAACATTAATTTTATTACATTGAACTTAACTTTTTATTTTTTACATTTTAACAAAAAAATTCTTCATGATATATTTGTTGGCCGTTGGTACACGATTGCCTGCGCTCCTCACACTGCTAAACCCACACTACCTGCCCCTTCCATTATGTAAATTAATACTCGAATTTAAATTTAAAGAAAACTAAAAGTATTAATTTTGCAAAAAAAAGTGTATGTGATGGAATATTTTTACTATTTTTTCCGGTTTCAGTGAGTAAAAATCTATAAGAAGCAGCAAAAAAAAATCATATGCAGTTTTTTGGTTGTAGACCTGTGTTATCAATATTTCTTCGTAATTTTGAAACTAATGAGTATAGAAATTTGAAATATCCAACAAATATATAAATATTATATTAAGGAAAAAAAATTTTCAAAAACTTTCTTTAATTTTGGACTATTTACAGCTATTATAGATTTTGTGATATTTAATTCAAAAAAGGGTTAGTTTTTGTTATATACACAAAATGCAAAATATTACACCGAAGCTCCACTCAGAATCTTTTTATCAAATGCAATGGTTTATCATTGCTTTCAAATTTATAGTGATAACAATACACTCTAAAATCTTTATCCAAGTAATTAACTCTTCCAGTCCTAAATTAAAAATTATTTAAAATTTTTTTTTTAGTACCTATTGTTCATTAAAATAATGTTTGAAAAAGATACAACATTTTTTTAGATGATTTTGATCATCTGGACCAAAGATATTGCATTGCACATTACAATGTGCAATGGGAAAACACGGTACTACTTCTGTGATCATTTCAATGTGCACTAGGTTCATAAGGGAATGTGTTTATGCACATTCAGGTGTGCCGTGGGTTTAATTGAAATGTATTTTATAACCATGCATAAGTAAATAAAAAATACCTAATTGAGTTAAAGCAATTAAAACAACTTTTGTAATAACAAATTAAAAACCAATATTTACTAGACTTTCAATTTCATTGTCAAATAAACAGCAACGAGCCATTCTTTTTTTTTGTTTTTTTTTTTTTATATTCAAAAACAAAAGGTGAACGAACAGACGAAAACGAGTTTGAAAACACTTATAAGTATTCAACGCGTGGTTATGATATAAACGGCTGACTGATAACAACTCAAAATAAACAAAAATATCATCGGCGGGCCCAATGACCAATCACAATATGCACTACTTTGGCGCGGTTTTAACACGTGCTAATAAATGATAAGAGTCAGGTGATCGAGTTAATCGATTTGTCAACTATTCCATGATGTAAAAAAAATCCCGTAATTTTAGTCATAGCCATCTTGTGGTTAAGTTATTAATCACTATCAGTTTTGACCAGATGACCATGAGGTAATAAAAACTATTAAAATTAATATTAAATACCACATTAGCGGTAACATAGACGTTATTTTTGGACGTAGAACATATTATACTTTCATAATGCACTATTATCAAATGTTGATAATACATCATCAAATATATTATATTTAAAGAAAATTGTGTGCACGTTGAAATGTGCCAGGAGACCGAAAGGGTTAAGCGAGAGTCACAAAACCCCGAGGCTCGCCAAGGTTATTAGCTTATAATCTAATCTAATAATCTATAATCTAACAGTGGCAGTCAAATGATTTTGTCATGGGGGGGGGATGATGCTTATTTTTTAACATGAACTTTGATCATTGAAAACATGAATCATAATTTGAAGATATAAGGTCACTTTATTAAAAATTTTAGTATAAAGTACAAAAGTGGCCTAGCCAGGAATTTCGTATAGGGGTTGACTAAGATCTAATATTGATATTATACTCCAGTTTTCACTAATGCGGATAGAATGCGAATAATATGTGGCACATAATATGGACAAATTTACGATTAATTAATTAATTCATCAATAACTTATGACCGGTTACCATGATAACCAATCGAATTTAAATTATTATTTGTAATAAATAATAAAGGTCGGGTTTACTATAATATTATAGGATAGCGAATAAAATCATTGACAAATTTGACGTATAGATGTATAATTTGTGTACATTTCTATCTTCACAAAGTATTATTGATCACATATCCACATTCAATTATTATATGCAAAAGACAGTGGTCAATAATATCTTCTTTTCCTCCTAACAGTTATTTAGTTCCTTCTGATTCTATATCATGTCTCCAGTCATTTAAATCTAGCTCTTTTATCGCTCACCGGTCTCCCCTTATTCTACGCATCAAACTCATTAGTTTTCCCCCTACAAAACGAAATTTAATATTATATTCCTTTGGATACTTAGCCATCACAATGGAATAATCTACCTCCTAATTTTGCATCCAAATTTAAATATTTCCTAGAATCTCAAAAAAAAATTTGTTTTAATAATCTTAAATTATCTAGTACATCGACTATTCGAATTAATCGCCTACGCTTTGGACATGCCCAATTACCTTCTCATTCGTATTAACTTTCTCTGAATAATTCTCTTCTTTGCACTCTTCATCCCAATGAATGTATTAGTAATCTTCCTCGTATTCTATTTCATTGTCCCTCTTTGTCCGATAAACGTTCAATTTTGTTTTCTTTTTAAAAATCCCAAAATTTGTCTCCTTCTATTCTTAACATTAAACATAAAAATGTTATTATTAAAATTATTTCCTTTATTTTGAAAACTGGCTTTGTAATTTAATTTTTATTGTTTGTACCAAATTTCTCTATTCTACATATTTGGTCCTTTTTATCACCTTAAACATGTGTTGTTTATTTGTATATAATTGTACAGTTAAATTACTAAGCAATACATTTCAAAAAAATAATATAATGAAAAATGAGCATTTTGCACCTGAACAGAAAAAGTAAATACCTATAAAATTATACAAATATAATTTTTTTTTCTTTTATTCATTAAACAAATATATAGATGATTAATTTTTTTTAATAACATAAAAACCCATCGAAGAAGGCACTTCTGTCATTTAATCTACAGACGTTGTGTGAAATAGATCTAAAGTAGTATCGTCTTAATAATTAAAAATGAATAAGATTTCTGCTAAACATTGTATTGTTCTAATAACTCTGGGAATTGTACTCATTGTCAATAATTCTCTTGCTGGTAAATTGTAATTTTATTTCACACCTATTATAATACATATTGATTTATAATTAGAAATGTAATTTGATCATTTTATTACTAATTACTTTCAATCATTAAATAATTAAATTAAATAATATTCTATTATTTCTGTTTCTCATAGTTGTTGATGAAAGTAAATAATTTTAGTACTAATATTTTTGCTTGTAATAACATATTTGTATATTATTTTATAGTTATAAATAAAATAGGCAAATTAATAAAATGTATACATTTTAATAAAGTTGTCTTCTTTTAAATTTTAGATTGTCTAAGTAAGATGACAGATTTTATATTTTATATTTAAACATAAAATACTAGTATAACTTACGAGTATACAATATGAACAAATTAATTAATGTATGTCATATTTAATAATTTTTTATTTCATACAAATGTCCAAACTGAAATTTGTATATAATACTTCGTAATATAAAAGTATATAGTAAAGAAAATATTAAGTCACTCAAAATTTAATATATATAATACTAAATTAAATAAAAATTAATATTGCACGTACAAGAAATTACATTATATAATTAATTTAATGATTTAAACATTAGAAAAGTAATTTCTAGCGATAAATAAAATAAATTATCTTAAGAATTGTCTAAATAATTAATATTTGTGGTTCTAAAATATCAGTTTAAGTTAAACAAGTAAAAATTGTTTTCGTTACTCTTCAATGAATTCATTAATTATATAATATTTAAGTGCGATATTTTATGAATATCCATTAGAATATTTAAATCGTTCATCGATGTATGAAATAAAATGATTATTGATGATATATTTTATGATCATTTTCACACGAATTTTCTAATATACCCAAAAAATAGAGAAATTTAATCCTTAAATATACTTGATAGAAAATCTTAATTGAAAATTACAAAATTAACATTAAAAATTATTATTAGAATATCGACATTTAACATACATTAAATTATTAAAATATATCAATATACTATTTTCTAGAAAGTACAGCTTTTATAATTAATAATAATAATTAGAATTTATTTTTATGTATCACAGAAATCATATTGTGCGTGTCAAATAATTCTATATTATACCTTATATACATATATATATATATATATATATATATATATATATATATATATATATGTATGTATGTATGTATGTGTAATGTGTGTATGTATATTTTTTTCTCAAATGTGAAAAAATCATGTAGTAAAACTCCAAGAAAAAGCAAATATTAATAGTACGTATCATCAATTTTACTAATATATCCTTCATATCGAATGATCGGCAGAACATACCACATTTTTTAAACAAATTTTATGGTTTAATATTACTTTAAGCCTTAAGCCTTAAGGCTTAAGGTATTGAAACCCGCCATTTAATCTTAAAATTATTTTTAAATTACTATTTTCCTAATTGTATATATTTACTATAGGTACGAGTACATATACTGAACAACCATTTCCTATGTTATTATTTCTCTCTTATAGACATCACGAAAACATTAATTACTCAATTTAAAAAAAATTTTTTTCGCAATAATGTTTACAATAAGAACCGCGGTTATATATATATATATATATATATTTATATGCATTTTAGACCCTCCGCACTTCCATGTTTAAAAGGTGATAATTAGGTTCGATTTCGATGCTTGAAACATAAATCAATTCGTTGATAATTCGTCTACTTTGCATCTATCGGATGATTTTCTGAAATATTAACTGAAAAATAAACTATTAATTATTTAAGATTTGTTTTTACAAATTTTTCAACCGCTATAAAATCGAGTAAAATCGATATTCCATACAATTATCCGACTAATGCATAGCTTAACTTCTACTCTTTAATTTTTGTTCTGAAGTATTTTTCACAAAAATTATTCTAAGCAGCATACCGAAGGAAGTACCGATATATGTTCTTTCACAAAATTGAAAAACGTTATTGGCTATATTCTGCTCTCTGTCGGTAAAAATAATAATTAAGGTAATAACATAGACCCCCAACACTACCTTCAACCCGCCAGCCAAAACTATATTAGGACTATTTATAAACTGCATATCTGGTTTTACCGCTCGCGATGACTCGCCGCTACGACTACGAAATATATACATATATTACTGCATTACTAGATATTCGGTGAACAATAATATATATATATATAAATATATGGAGTATGACAGATTCCCCGTTGTGCGAGTGCGGTTTAATACAGACCACAAGCCATATCGTTGAGGAATGCCAAAGAACAAGAATTGAAGGATTACTACATGATTGTGGACCAACGGCGATCAAATGGCTAGAGGAACTCGAGGTCCGACTCTAACAACTATGTCTGAAGGACATATCCTATTAATATTTTAGTTTGATTTGTTTTATTTTATCTTATATTCTATACACATACCTACCTATTAAAGTTGTTAGATTTAAATTTAAATAATACTTCATGCCACGTGTCATATGCATAAATAAATAAATATAAATATATTATATTAATTCTCGGTTAGTGTTTGTCGTTCTCCTATACGACAACGAGTGGAGTTTTCCGTACAGGAGAACGACAATAACAATACATTTTATCGTCATATATTATTTATATATACGTAAATTTCATTACAACACGTGTGCAGCACAACCGTTCATGATATAATAAAATGCGCTGCCAAATAATAATTGTCGCGAGGCCCCATTCCACGCGACAATGGGCGTGGTTACAAATTGCCGCCGCCAGTTATTTACGGAGAGCAACGCCATCTCTGGAGCGTTGAATACGTTTTACTTTTAGTGTGGTGGTCCCTTAATATATTTTATTATTATTATAATTATTATATTACAATATAGTGAGCGTATTCATAATATTATTGTACTTAATACGTTCTTTGTTTTTTCCTTCATCTAGGAGGAGATACCGGTATTGAAGTATTCACAAATTTCTATGAAAATTTTAGTAAGTGTAATATTAAAGATCAATTATTCCTATAATATAAATCGTATAAATCAAAATCTGATCATTAAAAATTCGACAACATATTTTAACAACAATATACCTATAGCGTAAATGATGCCAACTTGAAGGTTTGCTACTAATACTAAATTATGGTACGCTGCCAGTGGCGCCCATTGAGCTAACCATGTAATGCAACTGCATGTCCACTCAGTAGTGGGTGGGTGTGGCCGTGGGGGATAGTATGTCATACCTATCATATATTGTTATACTGTCATCTAGTGTCTATAAAAGTATTGTAGGAAATAGTATGTACAATAAAATACAATGCAATAAACATTATGCATATTTAGGTATTAGGTACTAATTAGGTAGTAAAATTTGGTGGGTGGGTATAATTTTACCTAACTGCATATGCTGTTGTAAAACCTCTGTGCGCCACTGTACGCTGCCCAGTACCAATGATTTTATTATCATTTATTATTATTGAATTTATGTACGAGTATTCTCGTTGTTAACCTCTAGAGTAAGTTATTCACTATTTATCACTCTTAAGGCCGACGCATCTAATGTCTTTGTTTTTATCGCTTGAATGTAACTATTTATATTATTGTATACTTATGTCGAACACGAACAAAAATTATAAAATTAAAATTATTTTATTATTTGAAAGAGGGAAGGAATTTCAAATGATGGAGCATTTATGTACAACTTTATTTGTGTTAAAAAAGCGAAGTGTCAAATTATAGCGATGCAAGGAAGCTTACTGAACAGCTATGATTTATTCTGATTTATGGACCAGAGAAAAAAAATCATGTTGAAAATTCAATAATTAAACCGAATAGCATAAAAATTGTGAAAGACGTCTTGAAAGGTCAATTTCGATTCAACCTCTAAAATTAATAATAACTGCAATATTTAAATAAAGAGTAACTGTGTTCAGTGACTTAGGTACTCTAGAATTTATAAGTACGAATAAAAATAAAAAACGTATACAATATTATGGAATAAACGCTCTACAAATGGTTAATACGGCTATACTGTCTAAAACTACGCTCTGCACAAAACTGACTTAATCGTACTTCGCGTACATGTTGCTGGACCCGATGACAGGTCGAAGGTCTGCATCAGCAATTCCTTTCGACTGACGAGACTTACAATATAATATTCTGTCATGTCATCAGTGGCGGCTCGTCGTGGTGTTAATAGTAGGCGGTGCACAAAGTAAAATTAAACAAAATAATAATTAACAAGCAATACCTATTAAATATAAGGTAACATGTTTTTACTGTTTGAAATTAATATATTGAGATATTGTATTGTATCAATATGTAAATAATTTATAACGACATAATCATAATTTACATTTAAATTTAATTTTTTTGTTAATTTGTTTTATATTATATAAAGTTGAGTAATAAAGCCAAATTATAAACACGGAAAACAAAAAACAGCATTTCTCAGATCACATCCGCAAAGCCAATATTATATTTGGAATAATTTTAATATATTAATGCGATTTTTGTTTTTGTAACTTTTATGAAATTTAAATCCGGTACAGGTCTTCCCAATGTTTAGTTTTAATTTTTCCCACATTTTTATGAAGAGTGAGAATATTTTTTTTTCAAAGATTTTCTACCGAATTCATTTTTAAAGAAAAATCAAAAAAAAAAATTACGTGTTAATTCTAAGAGGAAAGAATTTACTATGACGTGTAAAATATATACAGGTATGATATAATATCATCCATTCGATAAAGACCCCGAAACTAAACGGGTTTTCATTGATTCGCCTTCTTGTCCGTGTCTGTCTCTCCGGTACAAATTTTGTGTACGATTTTCTCAGTAACTATACTGAACAGATTTTACTCCGGTTTTCACTAATGCGGATAGAATGCGTATAACTATTAATTTGTGTTACATAATATGGACAATTTTATGATTAATTAATTCATTAATAACTTATATGACCGGTTACCATGACGACCAATCGAATTTAAATTATTATTTGTAATAAAATCATTAAATGTATAATGTAATGTATGATTTGTGTACATTTCTATCTTTACAACGTATTTTTATTCACATTCAATTATTATATGCAAAATACAGTGGTCGTGCCTCAAATTAATTATTTAAATAAAATATTTTTTTAACCCAAATAGATATCTAACGCCATACAGCGCGTCCTGAAAATTTGTGATTGTGAATTTTTTTAATAGCACAAATAACGAAAACGAGAGCAGAGAAAAATATTTATAACGTGAACCGACGAACAACTAAAAATATAAAAGATAAATATTGTCTGTAATTAATAAAAATTGATAAGAATTCTCAGTATTGTCATTATAAGTGCACCAACAGCTGTTAGTTAGCTGTTGGTTACTGGTAACTTCAATAACACTGAGAACCCTTAGAAAATACAGAAATATATTGTCTAATAGTGAAAAACATGATTGTGAAATATCTGTAGCTGTATGTTGAGAATTAACTTTTTTTATCATCACAAAAATTTGATATGAAAATTTGTAAATAGTTTTATCGGATTATTGTAAACAAAAGTTATCTACACTATTATTTTTTTATAATAATTAATAAATGGGTAATAAACGGTATATTGTTAAAAATAAAAAATAATAACAAAAAGGTGATGGAGGATCCACATCCCCCGTTTGACCGCCACTGCTGGACATCAAGTGTTTAGGTTAGGTTAAGTCTACGCGACTGGTCTAAAATAGTGATGTTATAAAGAAATGATTAATATAACCAAGTTTCAGTGTTATTTAAAATGTAATTTAATGTATTTTAAAATCGCCCTCCTCCCGTAATTTTGTCCTGGATCCATCCCTGACCACGGTATTTCTATAAAACAATATTTAACGATTAGTTTCAAAAAAAATAATAAAAAATATTGTTTTGAGAAAATGGCATGCGGTACGCTTGCAATCGCCCACCAAGGCACGAGCCACCACTGCATATTATGCTGATGAAAATTACAATAAAATATTCTGATACATATACTAATAAAAACTAAGGGTTTTTAACACATAAATCAACAGCTCCTTTCTTTGTAGTTCACTGTCTATAGACTCTATAGTAGAATGTTGTGCGTTATCATTTTCCATCAGAATAATAGATTTTGTCAAAAAATTTAATATTGTAATAAAAAAAGGATTCTAAGGATTTAGAAGATTTGAAGAATATAATTTAAGTAACGGAAGACCAATGTTATATACAACTTTTAGCCCTTAAAACCAAAAATTAAAGCGAATAAGAAAAATACAACAAGAGCTACTGTTTCGCTTAATACCTGACGATGATTTTTTCGTGGAACCCGGTAGTAAATAAACAAATCTAATACAACAGCTTCTATACATTTCATTATTTCATAATGTTCATTGGCATAATTGAATATTCACATATACTATACATATATATTTTTTTACATATAAAAATATATTAAAAATATTGATAATATTTATGGGATTTAAAAGTTGTCAATCTTTGCGGATAAATTACAATTAGTAAATCATCCTGGGACACTCTGTGTTCGATATCAAATCGATATCGAGAGAAACGTTTATAACCAATTCAATATAATATAATGGCCTGCTATTGACCTATAAATACATTTTTGTTAAAGTAAAAAAATTATTATTTATTAATTATAGTTGTTAATTTTGAATCTGAATAATTAATTATTCAATTAGGTTTACATATTTAATTCTTAAGCCTCGGAATTTCAAAGAACTATGTATATCTACCTCCACTACAATAGTTTTTCATTTATATTTTCGCTATTCAACAAAACTGATATAAATGTACCGGTATAATTTAAAATAACACTAATGAATCACTTTATGTCATTATATTACGTTAATCAATATATAAATCATTAAATCAATACATAAATTAAATGTATTTGTTAAAATCACGAGGGTTAAGGATATAACAAATTTATTTGCATACAAAAATGTAAAAATATTAAATGTCGATGTCATTTCTGTAATTTAAATGTCATGGAAGAAATCAATGTTCTTAAAAGTACGAGTAGTTATAATAACCAACCCAAGTAAATTGATTTAAATCTATGTATTTTTATTTTGCACAAAACAATTATTTAGACATCGTGAATATTACTCTGACATTTCCTACATATTTACTTTGCCCATAACTTATAGATTATCTTATGTATCTTTTAACGTTTTTATTTATTTTTACTAGCAATAGCTGATATAAATTTGAAAAATTACGGTAATTATAATATGTAATTTTTGTGGTAATTTTAAGAATAACGTTAATATATATTCTTAATTAATATTCTACTATCGAATATTAGCTAATTTTCTTTTAAGATTTTATAACAAATTGTGAAATAGGACCTTTATTTTATAAAAAAACATGAAAACTAAAAATATTTAAAATATAAGTTCAAAAAATAATAATAATAATAATAATAATAATAATAATAATAATTAGATTAAATGGGAACCTTAGTTCCCTAGTCTCTTGTGTATTTTAAAATTTTCTTAATCATTGAATGTTAGTTAATTGTAATTATAAAATTAACATTCATTAGTATTTACTTATATCTTACAAAATTCCTTATATTAAATAATTTAAAAACAAAACAATATTCAGTTAAAATGTATTAAATAGAATTAATTATAAAATATCAGTACACCAATAATTAAATTACCCTGAATTTTTCACAATACTAAGAATAATTGTGTTATATTCGATTTTCATATTTTACCTTCTATAAATTTAATATCCATGAATATTATAGAAATGTAATTTTGTTGTTTCATTATTTTAGTGGTAAAATAAATGTTATACATTTCTGAAATCTTTCGTGGATTAGAGCATTAGACTATTATTATTGTTATTCGGAAATATCCATGTTCCCGATTGTGGTATGACGTTTTGGAACCGTCGTAGTTTCCATTTTCTACAGGATATGCACTATGTAGTGTGTAGTATGCTATGGTAATCACTAATCAGTAATCAGTAATCACGGCAGTACATACTCTGAAAATGGAACATGCAACAGTTCCGAAGCGTCAGACCACAATCAGTAATATGGAAATTTCGAAAAAACACAATTTTAAAATGAATATTACCGTTATTATAACTTCTTATGTATTAAAACCAAATAGCTCTCCATAATAATATAATTTTTCAAAAGGGCCCTGTCTCTTTCCTGATATGGGTTCTACATCTCTGACATGACCCGTACATCTCTAATCCTGGCCTTGAAAATTACAATTTTATGTAAACAAAAGGCAGGTGATTTGATACCTAATTGTACAATCGATTCAGGATATTTATCATTTGTGTTAATTGTTTAAATATCAATATTGATAATATCATAGTTCAAAAAAGTCTTTTAAAATTTACTATGATGTATATTTGTTTTAGACCGATTAACATCGTACTTCACTGTTGTCGTCCGTAGTGCTGTAATGGGAATAGGCTCACTTGGCAAGTTTATCCAATTTTTATCTCATTACGTTTAATAATAAATTAAGACCAATTAAAAAAAATTTAACTTTTTACGTTAACCTGATGAAATGAATAAAAATAAATATTTACTTACGTATAATTGCTTAAACTATAATCGTAATAAAAAAAAATATATATATATATATATATGTGTTTTATTGAAGATTATGAATAACAGTTATCAGAAATGGTACATGTACAAATTGTTCTACAGAATACGTCATTTAACATAATCATAAAATTGTATAATATTATTTAGTAATTTATTTGTAAAAGAATTACTAAAATATATATTAAATATAAAATAATAATTATACGTCAAGTATTTTTATTTTATTTTTTCAACTAGTTAAATACGAGTATATTAAAATGTACAATGCAGACATTTCAAACACCTAAATTCAGAAGATATATGACAATAAATAATAATATAAATATGTACTTACGATTGTCAAATAACAGAAAAATCTTTTTTTTAATTTTAACGTTTCATTTTTTAATAGACGAAGGCACAATTATTCTTTTCAAAACACCACATGAATATTGTAGGAACCGTTTTCCTGGTTGGTATGAATTATATAATTGAAAATTTTTTTTATACATAACCAATTATGTGCATAAAAATTAACCAGGCACTTCACAACAAAAAATATAATTCAATATTTAAAATAATATATAAAAAAATTGAAAACTCGTTAATTTTAAAATAATTAATTAACTGGAATAATTGTAAAGTTTCAAATATACTTCAATTAACATCACTTAAAATCAATTCTGTAAATAATCAATAATTTATTTGATGTTGGTTATAAAAATTTTAATTTGTATAATACGTATATAATAATAATATATTTATTAAAATGTTTAAAGAAAAATTTGCAGAATGCGTAGGTAAAATTTCAAATAAGATTACATTTTTTTATTGGCCTCAGTAATAATAATAAAAAAAAAAATCACCGGTGTATAAATTACAATTATATGTAGCTTATTGATTATTAATATTTTCTAGAGCTTTTATGTCTAAGTCAAAATGGAGGAAAATTTAAAGGTAAGCTTTTACATCAAATTAACGTTTAACATTTTTATTTAAAAATAGTAATTTCAATGATAACTGAAGATAATAAATCTACTATTAACGATTATTAATCATTTACAAAATGATAGAATTTATTTACTTACAGAATTAATCGTAAATTTAATTTTATAGTTAATGCTAACATTTATGCTGCTCTGCTACATTCCTATGTCACATTAAGTAATTAAATTATTTTTTTAATTTTTGGGAGGGAGGGTTGCTCTTACGTTCGTTTAAAAGTATCTATAATTTCACATTTTATTTTTCCTTCACTCTCCTGTTTGTTCTTGTACGCATTGTACTTAAATAAGTATTTAGATTTTCCTGTCGTACATTCTTAATACCTATTGATACCTATTGGCTATTGATACAACCCGTGAATGCATATACGAATCGTACCTGCCACAGAGCCGATAATAATCACCGTCAATCCCGTTTTTCGATAAACGCAGACGAAAGGACCTTTTAGTCGCGATTACCATTACGCACGTGCCACGTAATAATAAAAACTCCAAGGGCAGCTGATGACACGAGCAGCGAAATATTCAGTTTATATATAATGCAGTCATTTTGATTTCATTACTACTCTATCTCTTCCGCTACTACATGCTCTGCATATGCAAGAAGACTATTAGTTGGCTTATATTGGTCCAGAAAAATAACAAAACAATATTTGATCCATTCTGTTCCTTAAATACTCGTAAATGCACATTTTTTTCCATGTAAAGAAATAACGAGATAAGTTAAATTTCAATAAATGTATCATAGTCCAATGATATATATATATATATATAAGAATTATATATATATAATTATATATTATACATTATATATATATAAGAATAATTAAAATCAATTTGTAGCCTGCATTTGAATTTATATTTATTGAATTGATAATTATTTTATTGTGATTACTATTTATAAACGCTCATCATCCATTAAGTATAATTAAACTTAATATACACAGTACAATTTAATAATTTGTTTGTTTTTCTCTAGAAAAGTATTGGTTGATACGAATGATAGTAAGTTCACAATGGTAACAGTTATGATTTAAGTCTGATTCAAAAAAAATATATCGTATGTTAAATATAACTTATTAAATTGGTCGATTGATTAATTACAATATGAGAAAAGGCGATTTATTATATATGATTATGGAAGATGTAAAATATATATGAATAAAACAATAAACACAACAATTGTTTATTAAACGTAATAAAAGTATTTTGGCATCTCGCATATTTATATATATACCTATATATATATATATATATATATATATATATATATATATATATATATTAGTTTATATTAATAGTTAAATTTTATAAATAATAATTTAATTAACCGAAAAAATATTTAATATTTTTTCTATAGAAACAATATAGTGTTTTAATAGGGTCTCTATTTTTTCTCACAACTTAAGTCTAATAAAACCTATTTTCAACAAAAAAGAAAAGAAAACTTATTTTTAACCCGCTTGTGTGTTCAACGTGTTCAGCGACAATATTTTTACATAACTATTATCCCACAAACTATAATTATTATTTAATAAATATGATATTTAATACACAGTTAAATATTTACTAATACAGTTATTTTGAAGTAACATACTAAAATCACATTATTTAATTATTTAGAATACACAAAAGAATACTATTATTATCTTCGGAGTATGGTCCAAACTGTAAACTGTAAGTATGACAATTATTAAAAAGAGCAAGGGATATATACATACATGTGCCTAAAGAATAATAAATACATGAATATGATAGTCTTCACATATCGCAATACATAACGCAAAAATGTGACTAAAAATATTCTCTAATAGAACGTTAGTCCACTTCAATAGTGTCCGCTTACTATAGTGACGCACACAGAGATAGATAAGGGGCTATAACACCTCCACTTTATTTAAAATTCGTGTTTTATATATATATATATATATATATATATATAACACTACACAAACAATAAGAATTTTCAGCTATAAAATGGGTGTAATAATTATACTTTTGTAAAGGCCCCCCCCCCGAAAAAACGTCTGTGTGGCTATTGGTACCTGCATTCTAGTGTCATTTGCTGTGTATGCCTACGCCTAGGGCGCTTGTTGAAAAGGGGACGCCTCAATGATGTTATAATTTAAAATAAAACGACTACTATTCATATGGGGAGGGGAGCATATTTGTTTGTTCGCCCAGGGCATCAATGACTCTACGGCCGGCCCTGCATACATATACATATATAATTGTTATGTAAACTTGAATGTGTTCTTTCTTCTTTGTGTGCAATGAAATGAGAAAATGTAAGATAAAAAAAATCGACAAAAAATCTCGTAAATAGACATGCAAAAAAACTTATATGAACAAAAAGAAAACATGTGTTGAATGACATCTTTTTTTTTGCGACGAGCGTATAAATTTTAGGTTATGTTTTGGGCTTTGGCAGTGACATTATAATTATTGTGATACAAAGACGTATGATATAACAACTTATTATACTATGAGTGATACAAACATTACAAACATAAGATTTACTTAACACATATGATACGCTATACTTTTATTCTCTACAATATACCATAATGTATCGTACCGAGTATAACGGCGTAAAAATGAATTTATATCGAATTACACGTTAATTTTTATCCTGATATGAATAAATTATTTAAATAAACTAAATCATATGTTCAAAAAGAAAAACGTTACAAAGAATATTCTGTTTTTTTTAGTTCGTGGTGGAATGGTACTCCCGACTCCGTATGATGCCTGCGCCGTGATTGATGTGTAAAAAAAGCTATTATGAAGAGCTTCAATTAATAATTACTAAATTTAATATGTTATTTAATAGCATGCAATTACATTATCAAATCAGTATATATTACAAATATTTCTTTAAATAATTCAAATATACACCATTGTAAACATAGCACATCTTTGACGTTTGGTAATAGTATCATAAGGTGCACTATATATAATTATTTATAATAATCAATTGTAATTTAAAGAAATCACGGTTACGCTCGTTTGTATTGGAAAATATACCTACAATAATAATTACTAAACACAATATTGTAATTCCACTAATGGTATGTTTCACGTCGTATTTAAATAAATAATTGAAATACTTCATTATTAATAAATAAATTAGTATTACCACAGATAAGATAAAACCAGATGGTTCGCTTTTTAAAATTTCCTATTCAGCCCATATGTAATTCTCAAAAATGTAAACAAACTAATTATTATTAAATTGATTTATAATTAATTGTCAAGACAAACTATTTTATTTATAAAAATATATCGTGGACGATAATTATTTGAGATTTACGTAATAATGGGGAAATCGATTTTATAGTTTTATATAGTATTCATATATGCCTATAGTGCGGTGGGACAACACCGCAGGAATTCTTCCCGAAGTCGGTAGTTGGCCGGGCAGTTGGTAACACTATGCGGCACCGCCGGACTGATGACGTGGTGAGCGGGATGGGGGCCGTTCTCCGACACATTGATAAGAACACAGTGTAGATAAGCATTTAGTGCTACCAACAATGAGAACAAAAAGTATTCTCAACGAATAATTCAAAATCTAACTAAAAATCATAAACCTAACTACCTCTTATCATCTGGAACTTCTGTTTGTATCACAGACATATTTGTAGTTTCTATCATGATATAATAATATATAGGAAAAAAGGACGTTTTAAAGTTTATTAAAAAAAGTTCGGACAGACGAATACTACATCAGGGATTTATAATATACATTACGAAATTTCTTTCTGCATGTTTTTAAAAGATTTCTGTTGGTATTGAAAGCAATGTGATGTTAGGTCTGAAACCTAACAGCTCATTCTTATCAATGTGTCGGGGAACGGCCCCCGACGGGCGGCGAGCTGCTGGTCGCCGCCCTCTCTCTCTCGCACCGACCGAAATATAGTCATGTGTGGTTCGACTTAACGAAAAATTTCGTCTTCAGAAAAAATTAATATTTCACATTTTGTTTTTTTTGTTTTTCGTATTTTGTGTTAAATTTGTTTTTAGGGGGGGAGTGAAGAGGGGGTAGGGGGTTCTCAATTTAAATGCTATTTTTGTAAGGGGCGGGTGGGTGTATTTTTTGGATAATTGAACCGGTTGATAAAATATAGTTCGGCGCCACTGATCAAAATCCCAAGAACGTTTTAGAGAAATACCGTAACGTGAGGCCGTCGGTGGCCGCACGGCACCCGCCGATGTGTTGAGCTACACACGTTCCGGCCGACTAGCTGGACGCGATTTTGCGAACGGGCGGGCGGACGGTAATTAAGTTGTCGCCCGCTTTGGAACAAATTCGTTTGTTTCTGACGCAGGCGATTAGCACTATTTTCTGTATAGCGTAGGCCAAAGGTTCTCAAACTTTTCAGGCCAGGCCCCCCTTTTAGTTAACCCCAGACCTGAGCCCCCCTCATAAAAATAATTTTAATAGTCATGTTTAGAGTAAAAAAATGTTAAAAACAAACAACAAATATTGATAAATATTAATATTACAAATTTATTTTAAAATAAAATGTATTTTTTATAAAATATTTTAATTAATAGGCCAATTTTAATGTGATGGGTGGGCTTGTTGATTTTTAAAATTGTCTTGCGCCCCCCCTATAAAGCTTTTGCGCCCCCCTGGAGGGTCGCGCCCCACACTTTGAGAACCTCTGGCGTAGGCAATCATTGAAAACATTCGCGCTTGCTGGTCGTAGCCCGCGGGCAGCTAGGACACTCGCCCGCTCGCAAAATCGCGTTCAGCTAGGACGTACCGTTATGTAATAACGTATTAAAAAAAAAACAGGCGTTTCGGAAACAGTGTGCGCGACGAAACCGCATAAAAAAAAACATCGGACGGAGTATAAAGCGCGTTTGAGACGCTTAAAAAATTCATAAACATAAATTTCGGAAGCGGTCACTGTAGAAGTCCCCGTATAAATGCCGGGACACACTTGTCATACGCGCCTCCGATCCGATGTTGCCCCAAAAATCGGACCGGAAAGGGGTGAACACACGTCATATCACGCTTCCGGCTCCGGCTCGACACGACTTTTCACGCTTTCCGACTCGAATTATTCTCTGAAACAAAAGCAAATCTTGTAATATCACAGTATTCAAATAATAGGTATTCTAGTATAACTATCGAACGGCTCGCGGCCTGGTGCAGGTGAAACCACACACCAATTCGTACGAACAAAGACGGGGGTTCAATCACAGATATATAATATAACAACTAGACGGCCAACTCCCTATAATACATTGAGAAAAAACTGAATTCGGCAACCGTTTGCAGGTTGGGCTCAAACGATAGTGAAATATCGATAATGGGTAATATCGATTTATTTAGTGATGTTTTGATATTAGAAATGATAAGACATAAGAATATGGTATATGGTCAATGGTATATCGCGATCACATTAAACCGATTCTCCGCAACGGAGAGCAACGTGCACAACACACGTGATTTAATTCGTCCGGTCACGCTTATGCGGAACGTCGGCAACCGGATTCCACGTTTTTCTTTTTAATTTTAAATAATTTATACGTATATAAATATATAATATAACAATAACAGTAATAATAATTTTGCCCAACGTTCAGCAATTTTTAAAATGTCTAAATTATCTAATACATCTTTTTCCGTATATAATATCATATAAGGACTTCACATAATGAATACTCTTGTACCTTTGGCTTTAAAGTCTATGAAAAAAAGCATACAACAAAATTTGAATTTAATTTTATTTAAATTACCTACCTATTTAAAATGTTTAGAAATTTGTAAATCTGAATAGATAATTTATTTGTAATTAAAAATTAATGTTTTGGCTTAGTGGGAGAATGAAACTATTTTAATGGGAAAACAATTTTCCCCAGTACCTATTAATGTAAGTACTTAAATTAATTTAATAAAAAAAAAAATTATAGTAAACGAGCTGAAAACGCCTACATTTATCAGAGAACATTAGAGAAGCGAAACTGGAACAGCTGATCGAGTTTTTGGAGAATTTAACTAGATGTATAAGCTGGAAACCACTAAACGGAAATTGACCGTGAACATAGAACCGGAGAATTTATTACGGAAATATAGAAACGGAGACGTGACGGTATAGGCTCTCTGTGATTGGTCGGCCATTTAACGGTCTGTTTATGCTGTTTATATAAAAAGGTACTGGCATTTTTTCGCGCTCTGTTTTTATATGATATAACAATGAAAATGTTATCAAATATTCATGTTTTCTAACCACTGACGTTGTATGTTTTGAACCACTAAAATTTCAAGGTCATAGACACTGTTGGCCTGTTAAACTGTAGAGTTTCGTAGGTATGCTTTTATTAATGTAAATATCATTAGATTACGTATATTATTAATGTAAATACCGTTAGATTATAATTCGTTTGTATTTACTTATAAAAAAAAATTTTATAAAAATTTATTCAAATAAACGTAGGTAGGTACTTACTTTTTCGTAATTCTGGCGAATAAATTCGAATGGATTTTTCGGAGCACCCAAAATGTTTTATTTTAATACGTTTACCATCGTGGACGTTAGTTTCATGTTTTTTACGGCCATCGTCAAAAACAAATCCACACGTCAAACACTCAACTTTTACACGTTTTCTTTTAATTTTATTTGCAATATCACGCATCTTAATTCATAATATTGTCAGTTGTGTATGAAAAATGAAAATCGACGACGGAATGACGGACGAATTGACAATTTAAAAAAGAAATTGAAGAAGTCAAAATATAAACCTTGCGAACGAATGGCGCACCTTACCCTTACAAGGATACCCCACGAATAGTATAATGTAAACGGCGCGGCGTTCGTTCGCGTGCGGACATGATCGGACTTGGATCGATCGCGTACAAACGGCAGCAATACAATATTATCACACATTGATAATAATCAGTGGCGTGCCCAGGAATTTTCAATGGGGGATGTTATAAGTAAATAGTAATAATACATTTTAAATTTTAATGAATTGTCATGGTAATTCAAAAAAAACTCAAATGTTTATGTTTCAAGCTCTTCAAAATCGTTTCTAGCTTATAATTATGTACATTTGTAAATTGTTCTATAATTAAAATTAATTTAAATTATAACACACTAACACCGAGTTGTTCAATTTATATAACATATTATGTTATGTATAGTGAATGTTTATTGTCATAAGTAATAACTTTTTGCTAATAACTAATGAAAAGTATTAAGTAATGACTCTAAAACTGCAGCTCTTGTAACTAATAAGTTGTTTTCTGTAAGTCGGCAAAAAAGACAATGGGGGGATATAACCCCTAACCTTCCCCCTGAGCACGCCACTGGTAATAATAATAATTTTACTCAATGGACTTGGACTATAATGATTATAACTTGTAAATTATGATGATATCTACTACCTACATAAAATGGTTTAACCCAGAGTTTAAACTGGCCAATTTGAAAACTGTTTAGCTGTTCCACCAACGGCGATTTCTCATAACGGGTTATTATGACGAAATATTATTGCGATTTCTGGAATCGGACTTTTAACATTAGAGTTGATTTCGGAAATAATATAATATACAATATTTTTAAATCGTAAAAACCATTTTTTTAAATCGTGTTATTTATTCGACTAAATTTAGTTTGGTCCATTTTGCCGACTTTTATTTAATACGAAGCACACCTCCAAACCCCCTCCCCCCCCTCGGGACGGCCCTGAACCTATTTTATATTGGAACGGTCATATGTATAGGTAAAACGCACATACGAATAACATCTGTTTTAAAATTTGAATAATTGTAATTTCTAATGGTTGAATTAATTTATCATTGCGTATACGTAAAATACATTATGACTTCAATAAATGAAGAATGAATTGATGTAATACTGACATATAATTACGGAGAGATATTGATGAATATGAAGTGCAATCATGCGAACCCTTCCCCCACACGCTTTACAATACTTCCATTGAAAAAACACCACTATAGAAGTATTTTGCTAATTTTCGCCCATGTTCACACAATATAGCTAGTTACTATAAGACGTGTAGAGACGTACGTAGAATAATATCCCTAATATAATCATCGGCTATCTTTTTACTTGAAAATATATTATTCACACCTGACCGGTATCCATACACAATACGAAGCCTACGACGACTGAATAAATCGAATTTTTTAGTATTATGACATAGGCAAAAAAAAATGTTATTACAATTTTAATAAAATGTTGTCAATAATTATTCAGTGGAACTATACACAGCCAAGACACCTACTCATATTAATTGAGATATGAGAATATGATTTTACATTTAATATTTAAAACAAAAATCAAAAACACTAATGTAGCCAAATTATGACTTTAGCTATATACGTCTGTTATTGTTATGAAATTGTCTATTTCAAAGATTATAATAATTATTATAATATATAAAACGTACGTTTTGGTAGAAATACAAATGGTATCCAGGGAGACAAAATAGATGCAATAACATAATACACAGTATAAAATATACACTATATATTTAATATTATAATATATAAAATAATATACATATATTTGACAAGAAACTTGTTTGGACTCATACTTTACAAAAAAAAAAAATTTCTTACATTCTTAATTTAACAAAAATAATATTGTTTGATATAAATAATTGAGCATCCCATAAAAATAATATAACACAATATTCCAGAACATTTATTTTTTATATTATACTATAATACTATATAACAGATACATTAACTCAGCGGTTCCCAAACTTTTTTTGCGGCGGTGCTCTCTTTTGGACTAAATTCAGCCGCGGTGCCCTGCCATGATATACCACGAGGAATATACATAAAAAATCCACAATAATTCTCATTGATAATCAGTTTTTATAATTTTACTGAATATAATACAATATAAGCATTCTAAGCATACAGCAGACTTAAAATTAATACATTTTTATACTTGAAAAAAAATAATGAAAAATATTTTTAAAAAGAGTTATTATGGGGTCCGAATCGGAATATACGAAATAAATTTTTTTATAAGATTCAATTTGAAATTAAAAAAATTAAAAAAATAATTACAATAAATTATAACTCATTTTTTATGAGTTACGGTGCCCCGGAAAGTGCTCGCGGTGCACAGTTTGGGAACCGCTGCATAACTCATTGAATATTCTCAATCAAATTTTGTCTAAATATTATAGAACAAAAAAAAACAGAAAACGAAAAATTCTTACTAAATTCAAATATCAATATACCAAAGCACAAAAGCACATAATAAAAATAATTTTAAAAAAAAAACAAGAAATCATCCATCACTGGACATGTTTCGTTAACTTGATATTTTGTCAATTAAATTTTTCTTTCATAAGAATGCTTTGATTTATATTTTTATACATAATATGATCAAATACAACTTTCATATACTTATTAATGCCAGAAATAACCAATTAAATATGGACTACTCAGCAGCCAGCGACTTTGTTTACATTGCACTGCGAAAGGATGCAACAAAATATCACTAAACGTTTTATCCTCTAAATCTTTAAACGTATTCAAACTCGCTGTTAAAACATAGCTCCTAACCAATATTTAAATCTAAGTGTAATTTAACTTATTAATTATAAGTTCATAATTTATTTATTTGTTATTATTCTATTGACTTTTATATTGTCAGTTAAATCACTATTGACCTTTGAATTAATTTTATTTAAATAAAAAGCAATTTTTGATGGTAATTTGTGTATTATTTATTTTATTTTATTATCGAAAACGAGAGGGCGCGGTGTACATTTCGACATTCGATACGAGACTAAACAGAAAATATATTATCGTGACAGACCCGAAATCCATAGTTTATATTATATTGGAGTTTATCGATTATCTACCCTGTGTACAAATATTAATCTCAGAGATGTAAAATAGATGTTATTTTGAGAGATGTGAAGTTTAATATTAGAGCCTATAAAAATCTCTGAGATGTCACCGGAATCGTTAATATCCCTACTTGTGAAGTTATTGTATGCGATGTCACAATACAAATATACAATGTTCTATATTTCATCACATTGCGACTTACCATATATACAATATATATGATTCACTGCGATTTCCTATTTTAGACTCACTAAAGTCACATATGTGACCCATATATAGAGTGCACAAAACGTCAATTATAATATCGCATAGATAATACATGGATACATCTCTGCGGTATCATTAGGTGTTATCTATATACCTTAAATATGTCACTTCTCAGTAATTATAAATTGTTCTGAATTAATACAAATGATAGGTGTTGAATACAAAAAACATATATATTAGGTATATTAGATAGATTTATATTATTTATACTGAATTTATACAACATTAAAATATTAATATATGTTACATTTTTAAATGTCACTAGCACGTTTCAGTCGCTGTAAGTTATTATAATTATATGTGTATATAAAATAACTTTTCCTGACTGACTGATTCATCATCGCCTAGCCGGAACCGCTGAAGCTATGAGTTTGAAACTTGGTCAGTAGTTTCGTTTTATGACGTAGACACCTACTAAGGAAGGATTTTTTTTAATTCGTCCCTTAAAGAGGCAAAAAGGGGGTTTAAAGTTTGATATATCGATCAACGCACAGCCCAAACCGCTGGGTCTAAATTTAAAAAGCCAAAAAAATACCACCGAATGCGATAAACCATTGGCGCAGTGGCACTTCTATGTATTTTAATACAGAATGTCTCGAGTCTGAACCACGGGTCGGTCGGTGGTCCAGTATTATTTTGCCATTCATTGTTTTTACATTGTTTTTTACTGATTACTTCTTTATCTATAGATACGAATGTTTGATTTTTTTTTATTCATCGGATTTTAGTACGGTTATCGTGAATACGGTGGCGTAATAAGCATTATTTATTATGTTCGTCAAGAAATTGGGTTTAAATTTTGATTCAAATTTTGAATTTAAATATGACACATAACAAATACGATGCTCCTAAAAATCAACTATGAATTCAATACTGTTTTAAGTACACCGCATACCTAAGCGCAATAATTAGCTTATGCTTTTTAATAAATCAGTATATGATGTAGTAGAGCGTATCTACAAATTTCAACCTGGCGTTCTGACATTTTTTTCAAACTGCATACGGGTGAAGCCGGATTATTCAGCTTATATATAAAAGGTAAACGTTGCTGAGTGATCTATCAACGCACAACCCAAACCACTAGACGGATCGGGCTGAAACTTGGCATACGCATAGCTATTATGACGTAGACGTCCGCTAAGAAAGGATTTTTGAAAATTCCACCCCTAAAGGAATTAAATAGGGATTTGAAATCTATATATATATATATATATATAAAAACGTGACTGACCGACTGACTAATAATAATAATAATAATAATAAAATTCAGAAAAGTTTCTGAAGATTAAACAAATATTTATAACAGAACAATCTAACCCGTGTAACGCTGGGTAATTCAGCTAGTCGATTTATATTCGATAAATTTTGATAAAGTTATAGCCAATCACTATTATGTATGCTTATTACATATGTACCTGTATATTTACTATTTACATTAATGTTATTATTATTGTTATTAATTATTGTTATTAGTTATTACTATTATTTTTCTTCTTTTATTTGTTGCAATAACTATTCTAAGATCTAAATATTCTAAACCTGTAATTCAAAATACAAAGTAAAACGTACAATGTATTAAATAAAAGTTTTCAAATAAATAATAACGAAACAAACCGTTTGAAATATTGCATTATTTTTTAATTAAAAACTTCGTAGTGTACGTGTATGACGCATATCATGTCAACATAAATATATGATTACTCGATTTTATTTGCACACAAACTAAATAATTTAGTAAAAACAAGTTTTTAATTTGAAAAAAACATATTAACGATAATCGAATACGTTCTTTGCTTTGCTCAGAACCAGACAATGTATTCAAAATATATTCGCATTTTATTAAACAATGAAAATTTTATTTTATGCGAGTTTCATGAAAATATCAGGAAATATAGCCTTCCTAACCTACACAACTCATGTAGCCATATAGGTACATTATAATTACAAATACTGTCATTTGAAGTTTATCAACACGTAGGAGCTTAAGGCCTACACATTTCCTGTTCAAACTACAAAATTATTATTTTATTATTTCGGATACACTATAAACAATGTAAAATATAATAAACCAACATTATTAAAAATGTTATATAATATTATGTTTTAAAAATAAATTTATTAAGAATATTTCAATAGTAGTTACATTGGGCAATTACTAATCAACAAACCTGATGAAATAGTATTTTTATTCTGTACAATTCGTTTTTTTTTTAGTCCATTAAAATTAGAATTTTTGTGAACATTTTTTTGAAACCCAACTCAAACATACTGACGACTAAAAATCCTGACGGAAAGCGTTCAAAATGTGTAATAAAAAAAACTCCTGAAAAAAATTCCTTGACCGATGTCATATTGTAATAAATTTAAACAATTTAAAATATTTATAAAATTAAGAATATTGTGCAAATTAAACTTAATATTAATTATAATACTCGTAATAATGATTTTCTGTGTGCCTCAATATGTGAATGTTTAATTGTAGGATTTTTATTATTTAGGAGACAGCTGCGACAACTTAAATAATAATTATAATGATTAATGACTATTTCTGTTCTCGTCAAATTCAATATTTACTAGTATATTTTTATTATGGAAACTTCACCTGCACTTTTGATAATATATAATATAAAATACCTACTCTAAATTAACAGTGACAATGTATAACATTTTATAATATATGCACATACGCAGACATACAGAAAATCAACTAATATTTATTTTAATTTAATTTAATATAACATATTATCGGTCATCAATATTTTTTCCTAGAGTTGGAGATATTTTCCCCAAAAGTTAACCGCAGGAGATTTTTTTCCGAGGGATTTTTATTCAGTTCACTAATTGTGTCCCCTCCGAAATTATTGTTTGTATGTTATTAAACCATTGAAGTTACAATTAAAATTACTGAAAATCATACAATTTACCACCCAGTTGTGATATTTTCATATAATTATATTCACTAAATCAGCGGCTGAAATATTTTGAAAACATATTTTTAATTTTTTTATCCATTATCTAGAAAAATATTAATTATTGGCAAAATCGATCTATAACGAGAATTAAAGTTCATTACATTCGTACACATTTTCCGATAACAAATTTCGCTGAGGTAATGTTTTGGGAGGTCATTTTTCGATTTTCCTAATAA
The DNA here is from genome assembly GCA_032441835.1 of Slavum lentiscoides. Taxonomy (NCBI): domain Eukaryota; kingdom Metazoa; phylum Arthropoda; class Insecta; order Hemiptera; family Aphididae; genus Slavum; species Slavum lentiscoides. The sequence continues at coordinate 7,516,764 of CM063718.1, read as the reverse complement.
TTTTTAAACACAGCTCAAAAAACTACCAAAAATTGTTGTTAAAAACGGCAAAAAAGCTATTTTTTTTTCAATAAAATTTCTCAGTCATTTCGAAAATAATTGTCCTAAAGTCTTAAAATGTATACTAAACATGTACAATAATAATAATAATAATAATAATAATAATAATAATAATAATAATAATAATAATAATAATAATAATAATAATAATAATAATAATAATAATAATAATAATAATAATAATAATAATAATAATAATAATAATAATAATAATAATAATAATAATAATAATAATAATAATAATAATAATAATAATAATAATAATAATAATAATAATAATAGTAATAATAATAATAATCTTTCTAATATATAAAAACCTCGTGTCACAGTGTTTGTGGTCGCACTCCTCCGAAACGACTCGACCGATTTTAATGAAACTTTTTTTGTATATTTGGTAAGTATAAGAATAGGTCGTAAAGTATTTTTGACTCTCCTACCCCTCCCGATAGTGGTAGCTAACACAGGAAATTTTAGGATTCTAGGTGTTAAACAATTACCATGGAAAATTAAAATCTTTATCTAAGTAATTCGCTTAAGTGACATCCATAAATCCAGTGGCTCACTACCTCTTTTTTTTTTGTTATTCTTATGTTACAAGTAATGAAATTTGAATTATTAATTCATGTTAAAAAATCTGTGACGGTATGTATGTTGTGTGAAAGCGGACCCCAAAGGATTAATTATAGTTTACAATTTTGATGAGTGCTGCAGTCCCTCCAGAATTTTTACCCTAGTTGCGCCTATGGGTATTAGATTCTAAACAAAGCGAAGAATTTATTAGTTTTATAATGATTGGGTTTGGGTTTTTTTCAAATTTATCTGTAATTTATTTTATTGCTTTGTTTCATACGTTGTTCTATTTTCCATAAACGATAATCCCAAAAATTCAAAAACATCGGTAAAATTTAAAACACAAACGAATTTACATTCCGATTATTTCTTGTTATAATTTTTAAAATAATAATTGAAAGAATTTGAAAGTTGTAATGTTTAGTGGTGCCGAACATATTTTCTTTTGGTGATACAAATCAAATATTTATATCAACTACCCGCCCACCCTTGTATATGTGACTTCTGAATATCTCTTCTTGAATACTCTGGTACTCTGTAATTCGATCTTTGCACACAAAATGCTATGACAAACAACAAACAACAAAAAAAAAGAAAGATAATAAAAATTTTAATTAAATTTACTACAAATTCACACAAATATACTTATGTATAAAACATATTTTTTATAACAATTAACAAAATTAATTTGTATGCGCTTTTCGTAAGTTCAACATAGGACACAGAGTGTATCCGATATATTCCTAAATACATAAAATATTGAAATTTTAATATTTCTGTTTTTGTAAATTATAAGCGAACCGAAAAATATAGGTATTGGTTTTACAATGAATTTTTATTTTAGCTGCCTGTGGACAATTTTCTTACAACATAAAAGAAATTACGTGTAGAACAATTTTTGCAGGTAGGTAATAAATTTGTTTCATCTAAATGCAGTATATTAATTTTTAGGTTTTTCGATTTTTTTCAGTAGTTTTCTTAAATACAGGAAAATAATACTGCATTTGTACTTAATATTAACTTTTATACCTCTATTATAATAATCGATTTACATTATAGTAATATTCTACATACCTTAAATCCGAATTGCGATTATTTACTTATGACTTATACATAATATATTAATATGTTACCTACGCAGTTAGAATAAAAAGAGCTTCATATTATTTGTGGACAGGTGTAAATAATCGACTTTCTAATAAACGAAATTACGGTCATTACTTAAACAAGACAGCCGTTGTATTGACAAAATGACGTTGGGCTATTACAAGTGTGTTTAATACAATACGTTTTACATTGCGCTATAATGGCGAATGGCTATTTAAGAGGCAAATAGACAATTACGTTTGATTTTTCTGGAATTTTTGCTGCCCCTAATGTCAGCGAATTACATTTGATAGTATACGTCATACAAGGTGGGTAAAAAAAAAATAGGTTTACTTTCTTTATAATTTTGAGTTCATTTCGCCACAGTGTATGCATTGCCTACCTCACCCAAAAAAATTATCTAAATTAGGAAAATAAAACAACTGATAATTTATTACATATAACCATACGCACAATCAGGAGCGTCATTTCAAAATATTCCACATGATGCAAAATATTTTACCAACCACTAACATAATCAAAGCCGCTCGCTTCGCTCGCAAAGTAGGTACTTCTTATTGTCAAAATTAATAATAAATTCATAATAAATAAAACAAAATGTACAATATGTAATTCATAAATCATAAAGCATTCTAGTAGGATTCTAGAAAAATTCAAATACGTATTTTTTCAGATTTCTTATCGCACCGTTTAATCGATCCGTACAGTTAATACAATCAACTAGGCAGTAAAATATTTAATGTTGCTGTATGTGTTAGACAAAGACGGAAAATTTCCGCTCCCAATCCCTCAAATCAAATAATAACGTAGCATCTGAACAAAAAAAAGTAAATAATAATACAATTTTATTCATTATGCAAATATTTAAATGATCTGTTATTCGAAAAACATAAAACCCATCGAAGAAAGAAATACAATTATACGCTCTACAGTCGTTATACACAATTGACGTTAAAAATCTTGTTCTAACGATCTAAAAATGAATTTGCTTTCTACTAAAAATTTGCTTGTTCTTATGACTTTTTCAATTATTATAATTTTCGATAATTTTCATGCTGTTTATGGTATGTTTCAATATTATTATACTAAGTATTTTATACATATTGATTTATAATTAAAACTTCACATATATTTCAGAATATTATATAAAAATAATAATACATAGATCTTATTCCTTTTATATAGGGAAGTTAAATAGGAGTAAGTAATTTAATAATTTACCAATATTCAAATATTATTAAAGAATAGCGCTCGTTATTAAAATAATTGTATAATTTTATTATAATTAATATAAATTATGAATAAAGCAGACTAATTAATAAATGCATAAATATAAAGTGTTTTCATTTTTAACAAAATTGATCTTTATTTTAATTATAGATTGTATAAGTAAGATAACAGATTACATATTTTATTAAATTTTAAATAGGCGCAAAGTCCATGGACGATGGACAATATAATTTTGTAGTTGCTAGATATGAATAAAATATGTCATCGTATTTCAAATTACTTAGAATCACGTAATAATACATAATAATTTAAAGTTATAAGTTAAATAATTGCTGAATATAGAAAAGTTACCAACTGTGGCTAAATGTCACCATTTTATGTTCGTTTGATTGATCATTTTATAAAATTTGATCTTATTATTTAGTTATATTAAAACAATTTATTGTGCTGTACTACTTTTAACTGCCATACAATAATAATATTAATAATAATAATACGCAATAATAAAAAAAAAATAATTTTTACACTAAAATAATAAACCTATACATTTTTTTCTAATGTAGGTACATATATAAATTTTAAGAAAATTATTTTGTGTTATAACTGTTGGTAATAATAATTCTATTAATCTGTAGTTATACAGATTATATTTTAATTTATGTCCATTAGAATATTTCCAATGAACTGAAATCTCATACTGTTATAATGTTTACTTCTCTGAAAGTAAATTCTTACGATCTCTGGAACGTGGCGTATGACGGATTGCTCCGCCAAGAAATGCCAGAGGGAACGTTCCTCGTGGGATACGCGGACGACGCGGCGGTGGTAATAGTGGAACGAACAATAGATCTTGTGCAGGCACGACTAAACCAGGTGGTGCGCAGAGTGGTCCTATGGATGGAGAAAGATGGACTCGAACTAGCAACAAAAAAGACTGAGATGGTGCTGCTAACAAGGAAGAAAATCGACAATATCGTTCCCCTGAAGGTGCAAGAGAAGGAAACCTGGACAAAGAAAGCATTGAAATACCTGGGCGTGACACTGGCCAGAAAGCTCGCGTTTTGGGATCACCTCAGGCAGGCAGCGGATAAGGCGTCAACGAAGGTTGCGGCTCTAAGCCGAATCACGTCCAACGTTAGAGAACCAAAACCTTCAAAGCGAAGGCTTCTTATGTCAACCGCCCAGTCCATTATCCTGTACGGAGCGGAGATATGGGGCAATGAAATGGATGTGATAAGCAAGAGAATAAGAATTACCCAGGTCCAAAGAACGGGAGCTTTAAGGGTTGCTTGCGCCTAACGCACAGTCTCTGAAGCTGCAATAATGGTGATAGCGGGCGTTATCCTCATTAACCTCTTGGCAAAAGAAAGACGGTTGCAAGAACTCGGAATAAAAAAGGCTAAAATTGCGGCTCGGGAAAAAACCTGGGAATGTTGGCAAAAGCAATAGCAAGAACAAAAGGAAGGCAGATGGTCGGCACGTCTGATAAAAACCGTCAAGAAATGGACTGAGGAAGAACACGGAGAGGTGAACTTTTACCTAACCCAATTCCTCTCGAACCACGGCTACTTCCGCTCTTACTTATGTAGGATGGGAAAAACCCGGACGGCTAGTTGCTAGTACTGTGGTCACGTCAAGGACGACGCGGAACACTCGTTTGCCTGCACCAGATGACAGAACAAAAGACGGACGCTGAAAGGAAAGATAGGAACGTTTGACCCTGACGTCACTGAAAAAATGCTACTCGATGAGGAAAGATGGACGGCAGTAGCACAATACGTACACACCGTCCCCCAGACAAAAAATGAGGATGGGTGCCTAGAGGATTGACGGGAACCAGAAAATGCCCTAGAAAAAGTAACAAGACAAGGATAAAGAGAAGAGGAAGTCACGACGGATACGAAAGCTAGATGGAGGCCCACGCCAAGGGTCAAGCCTCAGCGGCCCCGGCTTGAAGTTTTATGCGAGAGCAGATACCGAGCCGAGTGTCCCCGAAGTCAGGTCTTGCCAGTTTAGTGGGTATTCAATATTGCATCAATATGCAGACTGCGAGTTCCACACAGGAAAGGGCTTCGTACACCCTTCTATTGTGCGTAAATGCATTCCGGATGACCTTTATTAAAACAAAAAAAAAAAAATGTTTACTTCATCTCTATAATATGATATACATGTATAAATAGACAAATGCCAATTTTGTTAACAATAATTGTATAAAACCATAGGCGTGTTGACGAATATGGCCAATATGGCCATGGCCATATCTGCGATATCAGCCTCTCACAGAATTTTGAGATGATGTCAATAATATAAATATCATACTAGTAAAAATAGTAAAATATTTATCCGCATACAGTGGCAACGACGACGAGGCATTTTTTTCAAATCTAGAGCTAGACATCTTATCGTAGCCCATAAGTTAACGGGGAACCATTTAACACACTTATTGTCTTATGGCGTTTTCCATTTACCTACACTCGTGTAGTCGTGTTCACTTTTTGTGTGATAATGATTACATATTAGTACTAACTGGTATTAATAGTACAGTAGATAATGCAAATTTCATATGAAAGTGTGATGCAAGGTATACCACGGTACGATGTATTTATTATCTATACGAGTGCAGAAAAATGATACCGAGAATTTCGACTGTGATTCGACCACTAAAAGTATTGTCTGGACGAGTAGTGAGATTTTTCGCGTTTATGGCATCAGGTCTCTGGTGCAAGCCAGTTCTAATTACTCATTCCGTTCAAGAGCCATTTTCGACTCCCTAACAATAAAAATAAAATAATAAAATATTGACACAGTAAAATGTATTATTTTATTCTTAAAAAGAGTTCAAGAATCAGCATGAATTTATGTAATTTTTTGAGAGAGAGTCATTATACATGTACGACGTATAGGCGAAAATTTCTAAAAAAAAATATATGTCTCTCTCGAACAACGCCCACGGGAGCTGACTTCAGTGGTTATTTCCCATGAAATTTTTGTTGGCCACATCTGTGAATAAATTCTAGACACACCTATGTGTAAAACTTAAAAAGTGTCGACAATTTTTATAACAAGTACATTTAAAAATAATTAAACTAAAAATTAAACAATAATGTATTTGGAATAAGCCTAATTTCCAAACATTAAGCATATAATGTAATCAATAAATTAAACATATATTGTCCATAAAGAACTTTTATTGTAATAATCATAATAACAATAACAATAATAGTATTTTTAATATCACATAACATAATGTTGACAATATTCATACGTATATTGTTTACACTTTATGTCAAAATATTATATGTATATATATTATATATACATTATATATATATAGGTAGGTTCAAAAAATTATGTATATACCTACCTTTTAATTAATTTTTTTATTTTTCAAATGTGAATTCATCATCTAGATAAGTTCTCGAACGCTGCAAATATTGATAGTAAGTACCTTTAATGGCACTAATATATTTGTCATATCGAAAGAATTTAACCTATTTTGTATTCAAATTATCGAAAATAGTGTTTTTATATGCAGTGCTCATTTGAGGGGCAATGCCACTGAGATTTATGAAATTTGAGGAATGGGGTGCTCATAGTGCTAATAAATCAAATTTGGTGGTTGGAGGTGGTCTGTAAAAATTAAATTTGCCCCTCTATAATTTTTACTTCGCCATAACACTGGTTGTAAGAATATAGTTAATCACGTATTCACGTGCGATTTAAATTAATATGAAATAATTGTTTTTGCATGAAGTTGCTATTAATAATTAATATTGTACTGAATAAACTCCGTGTGACCGTGTATGTTTAGCTCTCAGTGCTCTCACATATCGCGAAAACGTTATACATAATTTTTTTTTTTGCAAAGTGTTTACAATGTGGCTGTTAAACACACCACTATTCTGTCTTGTAAATACATGACTAAACATCAGTCAGTGAAGTCAGTACTATGAAATGATTTCAACAATGATAAATTCAGATAAAACATTATTAAATCGACAGTTAATAATGTAAAATTAAGTTCAAACAAGTGTCATGAGCCTTTCATACCCTTCCTTTTTAATTTACTTCCTGGAATTCCCTTCAAGCATCCCGTTCATTTTTCTTTGACATTTCATTCAAACCTTAAAATGAGAACGAAAAACCAAACGTATAGCGCGAAATCCGTGTTTTAGATTTTAAGGAAATTTAATTTAAATTTATGAGGCTTGCGCGCGATCTGTTTTTAGCTCAAAAACATGCCATACTGGAACAACTCTTACGCCTCGTAATCCGATTTTGATTTTTTTTTTCTGGAATATGAAGACTTTGTTATAGGGCACATTGAACTTTGATTCCAAAATTCTATTTATAATAATAAATATAATGAGAGTTATAATAAGAGTTTGAATATGAACAATTTGCATACGTTTTTTAACAAATTTTTTTGTTGTGGTTTTAATAAAGTAATCAAAAATTGAAGTCCAATGAAAGTACGCGGGTGCAAAATCGATTATCAACATTTTTTTGGTAGACTTAATGTTAACATTATGACGTGATATTTGGTCTCAAGCCCTCAAACATAATGTCCCATCAATTCATCTCGGTTTAAAATGTTTAATTCATCGCGTGTGATGTGGATTATAACTTATAAGTAAATATTTTTTAGAAAAAATATTAAATCAGATAAAATAAAAGTTTATTTTCATTACTTAACTATTATATAACCAATACTTAACTACTTATGCATGGACAGACTACAAAATAGACGATCACATAAATTCAAATTTTCCATTTAGAATTTTTATTCACTAGCTTTTGAAGATTTTCCTAGAACAAATAACGCAGTAGGAAAATGGCATACCTATTTGTTTTTCTCCAATTTTAATTATCATCCATATGGGAATTCATATTAGCATTAAAAAAAGAAGTAAACATCAGTGGTAAAAATTGAACAATATATTACTGGCGAATATACTGCACCTACTTAAAAACGTTTTATTACTTTTATTATAATTATTATTATTTATTTGAGTTTTCATTGTATACCTATATTCTAGTGATAAATTTATGTGTGATCAATTTATACCACGATAAATGAAAGAATTAATTGACTGGGATTAAGTAATGTGTGACGAATTTAACTACAATGAATTAGTTAACATATATCCTTCGGATATATAAGATTACAAATCTAAATTAAAAATTAGATTCTGTCACGGCTTAATTCTTAATATGGTTTTGATTTAATTACTTAATTAAAATTATAATTTGTATAAAAAATATTCGATTTTTCTAGCTTCAAATATGCAATGCATTATTTTAATTTAAACTTATTTATATTATTTTAGTAAATGGAACTGGTTTAGATGCTTTTATTCAAATTTTAAAGAATTTGGGTGAGTCAATGACCAATTCATAAATTATAATATTATAAAATTATAGTTATATGTCTACCTATTAAATATCGTGTAAATATAAATTTTATCATTAATAAATGGACTACAAAATGTAGTAGGTACAGTACATATTATAATGTATTAAGTGTGTCTAAAATATATACAAAAACAATACTTTTTGTGATAATAATATTGTTATAATTCAATAATTGTAAGGTATTATAGAGTGAACCTTGGTGTTTGGAAATAAAATATCGTTTACTCTCTCAGTCTCACTTTATTTAAAACTAACACACATCTATATATATATAAACGAGACTGTCCTGAGTGACTGATTCATAATTAACGCAGAACTGAACCTATTAGAGCTATCGAGTTGAAATTTTGAGTGTAGATTAATATTATAATTTTACCGTGTACTAAGAAAGGATTTTGAAAAATTTTAATTTTAAGTGGTTGAAATGGGCAAAAAACAAATTTTAGATGTAAATTGTATTAAAAAAACGAATTAAAATTTGTGATGTTGCTACGGTTACAAACATTCCATTAGACGATGAAAACAATGATGTTATTACGAGTATTATCTATCCTGACTGTAATAATATCAATAATTGTAAGGTTTGGTGCACGTGTTCCGGGGAAATTTCATGGAAATATTCTTATTGTTCATTATTATTATTTATTTTCATTATCAATAAAATATAACATTCTGGGATGAATGCACCATGGCCCACAAGCATTCCCTTGAAGCTCTCAATAGAACGCTTGAAGATTTCAATAATAATACCAGACTTTTTGGTCGTGCTCTACTGCTGCTGCCCGGTGATTTCAGACAGACATTTCCGGTCATTCCACGTGCTACATACTCGTATGCGGACGAAATTAACGCATGTTTGAAAGAATCATACCTATGGCGAAGTGTCAGTAAATTAAGTCTTACTATAAATATGTGTGTTCAACTTCGAAATGATCCATTGGCATTAGCATTCTCCGAACAATTGCTCAACATTGGCGATAGAAAAATTCAATTGTATGAAAATGCACAATACGTCCGACTCCCAGTCAATTTTTGCAACATGGTGGCTACCAAAGATACTTTGATTGAAAGTATATTTCCAGATTTACAAGCTAATTACACTAGCCATGCGTAGCTACGTGAGAGAGCTATTTTGACCCCAAAAAAATATAGATGTCGACGCAATTAATTTTAAAATACAACAGTTATTGCCTGGTAATGAAATATCATACAAATCGATCAACACTGTTGTCGATCCTGAGGAGGTAGTCAATTATCCTGTTAAATTCTTAAATTCACTGGATTTATCTGGAATACCACCACATAACTTGCGATTGAAGATTGGTTCACCAATCATTTTGCTTTGAAATTTGAACGCATCAAAACTATGCAATGGTACGCGATTAGTCAAAAAAAAAATTATAGGAAATGTTATTGAAGTTACCATTTTAAACGGCAAGTTTTAAAGTGAAAATGTTTATTTACCAATACCACGGATCCTATTGATCCCTTCAGACTCGCCCATTCCATTCAAACGTTTGCAATTTCCAACTCGCTTGGCATTCGCTATCACTATTAATAAGTCACAAGGCCAAACAATATCAATTTGTGGGTTGGATCTAAAAAACCCGTGCTTTTTGCATGGCCAATTATATGTTGCGTGTTCGAGGATTGGAAAACCTTCGAGTTTGTTCGTTTATACCCCTCAGGGATTAACTAAAAATATTGTTCATCAAATCGCATTAAGATAAAAATTAATAAATTAAACCTACTAATATTAAGATGTTTAAATATTTATTTTTTGTACATTAAAAAAAATATACCTATGATAAAAATGATTTGATTTTTTTCTTTTCGTGCTATTTAAGACAGTTTAAAATTTATACTCAACACATTTAAGTTTATAGTATATAGATACACTCACACGATCAGATTAACACGTTTTTTAAACAGGACAACGTCTGTCGGGTCCGCTATATAAGTGTATAATAATATGTGTACATAATCTTTTGTAAATATTATAAATTAAGTTGAATTATAAAAATTATATATTACATGGCTAGGATTTAAATAATGTGTGATCCGTTAAAAACTATGCCCCGGCCAAAAATGTTCCGTGCGAAGCCGGGTAATTTAGCTACATATATATATATATATATATATATATTATTATATATATAATATTTTATTTCACTAGTAGAACATACAAATATTTAGTATTATAATATTATATTTATTATTACTAGATAAAACAGATATTAAGCAAAGGATTAAATACGGTAATAACCTATATGTTACATTTTGTGATAGTCCTACATAGGGGCGTATATAAGGAGGGGATGTGGGGGGGTCAGATCCCCATGATCTTTTTTTTTGTAAGGGTTTTTATAAGGTTCTTTATTAAGGCCCATAGGCATAATTCCGCCCATAGGCCACCACATACCTAAATCCGGCCCCGATCCCCCCCATTGAAAAATCATGTATACGCCACTGGTCCTACAAAGGATGTTATATAAAATAATAAATATTTAACAAGTGTTTAAAATTAATTTTATTATTTAAAATTTGCATAGGCTAAATATGTTAATATTCCTAATTAATTTTCAATTATTTAAAATAAATAATGTATATTTATTTATGTATTTTAAACATTATTATTGTGAAAAATATATTGCATGGGTACATATTTCAATAATTATAAAAAATAATAATAATAAAGATTATTAATTATTAATTATGGTAATATTGTAATAATAATAATATGTAATAATAACTACCAATTAATAAAATATATTCCATAGAAAATGGTTAATATTGATTAATTTATTTTACTTATTTCTAACCAAATTTATTATAATAACGTATATTTTAGGTATATTAACAGATTATTCTGAAATACTCCTCAGTAATACCATAAATTACCTAAATATTATTGGCAAGTTTATCAGTTTTTTACTCATTAAGTTTAATGTTAAAACCAAAGTTTATGTTAGAGTTAATACTAATTTCTATTATTAATTTTAAAAACAACTCATTTACAATTAGTTAATTAAACTCAAAATTAATTAAAATTAGTCTTTAAGTGTGATAAACAATTTTCAAAAATTCTACATATAGATTTTAAGGCAATTTAAATACTTAATAATTTAACGCAACCATATCACTCAATAATTGACGAAAACTTTTAGTTGAAACTGGTAGTAAATTTTATATGTATATATATAAATATCTTATATATATATATATATATATATATATATATGAATATAAAGAAGCCAAAAACTATTATTAAAATTAAGAAATATATATAGAAGTTGTTGTATTAAATTTATTTATTTACTACCGGTTTCACCAAAAATCATAATCAGGTATTAATTAATTATATTATTTATTATTTAATATTTTAGTGAATTTTTCTGATAGTATATTTTTATATTTCATATTACAAGAATCAATTACATTATTTATTTTTTTAGGTTTCTGAGTGGAGCGAGGAATGTATAGGTTTTACAATGATGTGTTTATTTTTTTTTATGTCTGTACTCAAAAATTGTACCAGAAAGGGTACTCCGATCTTTACAGTCATACTATATTTCCGATAGCGAATTGAATCTAGTTGGTAATTTTACTTTTTTTAAGCATCAGGAAAAGCTAGCAATTAATTACATAAAAACAGTAAATACGCGATTTCCTCGATATCGATTATCGTTATTTCCTTGTAATTTTAAAACTAATGGTTAGAGAAACTTGAAATATTCACCAAATATGTAACTTTATATTATATTAGGAAAAAAAATGTTTCAAGAAATTACTTTTTATTTTGAGCTATTTATAGTAATTATAGATTTTGAGGTATTTAATTCATAAAAGAAGTAATTTTTAGTTTTAAAGCCTAAAAATTTAATACAATATCAGACGTAGGTTACTTCAACTAAGTACACATGTATTCAAGAAATCTTGAAAATCGTTGGTCACAATTTTCTTTTATAGACATTTTAATTTGTTCAACAAAGTGAATTAAATTTTTTATGGAACATTAAGATATTTCATTTATTAATTATAAATAATATTACACCGAAGCTCCGCTCAGAATCGTTTTATCGAATGCAATGATTCATCGCACTACTTTTAAATTTATATTGATAACAAAACTCTAAAATCTTTATCCAAGTAATTCACAACACTCCACGGCTCACTACCTTTCTTTAATATGTTCTTTATTTTTTCTATATATTCTACTGGTCCTATTTAAATCATTAAAAATAATCTTTTTAAGTTAGAATTTAATCTGAAAAAGTAACTGTTTATATAAAGAATAAAAAAATTAACTTAATATTATCTTTTTAACTTATAAATGAGCACTAAATCTTAGGAAAAAAATTGTTGTAATTGAAGTAAAACCTTTAACTTTTTAGAACCCAGAGGTTTTAAGTTCGATTCACCACTAGAATGGTGCGTACATCGTTATATAGGTTGGTATGATTATTAAAAATGTATCTGATCATCTTTAATTGTACTTTATTATGTTATTTGCACTGAAATGAATGTAAGACTTCATGAGTACATCCATAACACATTACAATAACGCCTAACTCAGTATTAAAAATAAAATTTGCACCAATAGCAATAATAAAAGTTAAAAATGTTTTAGTATTTTAATATAAATCATAAAATGAAGATCTTTCTTTGTATTATTTTATAATTTCAAATATTTTTCAATTGACTTCTCTAACAAACAAATTACATTTTAAAACATCTAAAATCTAGTATACATTATATGTGTGTGTGTGTGTATATGTATATATATTGAACTCATAATAGACCTACATTTTTTCTAAATACTAAAAACCTAATAGGAAGAATATTAAAATTTTGAACTATTTTAAATATTGTCTTATGAAAATATATTGTATTGGTTAATGGCGGTTTTCGAAGAGGGGTCTAAACTTCTAAAGTTACTGGTCCTCCCAAAAAAATTTTTTATACATTACAAAATTATATACTATACAATTTAATCGGCAAAGAGCATGACAAATACTCAAATGAAATGTATATAATATCATTCCGTTAGTATTAGTTTAAAAAACGAATATTCGATTCTATTTTATAGTTCTATAATAATAAATTGAATATTTTTCAATCATATTAACATGCACACTTTTTATAATTAAGTATGTATGTATTAAGTATACTACATATAATAAACGGGCTCCCCAAAAAAAAGTCCAGAAACCACCAGAAAAACTTTAATAACCGTTAGCTATGAAAATTTAAATAGATATATTATAATACACCTATACTAATAAATAATAATGTTTTAATTATTATGTTAAGCAGCTAATTACACTTGCATGAGTAAGATTTCAAGTAGTATATTCTTTTTAATAACCTTTATGATTCCAGTAATAATAATAATAATAAATAATATTAATAATAATTATTATTATTATTATTATTATTATTATTATTATTATTATTATTATTATTATTATATATTGCATGTTTATAAAAAAAATACAACCACTATATAAAATTAAGTTGATATAATAAAACTTATCGAACATACATATTTTACAGCGGATTTACACCACAATGGAAAATTTATTGGTAAGCAATTTTATTTTGTTTTGAAAGAACGTTTGAAATGTTTATGTTAGGGTAAAAGCCGAAACAGGGCAAAACTCAATAACACCCAAACAAAACGCGAAATGCCCAAGATGAGTGGGCAATACTCAGAAATAATTGCTACTTATGTGAACTACTTATGAATATTTTACACTCGAATATTTGATTTCTGGCAAATAATATACCATAATATTCAATATGGGCAGAATCGTAAAAAATGACAGAAAATAAAGGCGGAAATGTCCGAGCAAAAGAAAAAATGCCCAGTTTAAATTTGTAGCTTTTATAAATTAAATAATGTTAGATCAACATATTGTTATGTGAAGTACATCAATCAGTCTTGAGAATTTAGCAGTGCAACATTAACAGTCATCAATCTTACCTATCCAACAAATTTGTTAATCATTTGTTGGATATTATTGGACAATTTTCAAAATTTTTTGGACTTTATTTTCACCGGGTATGCAGATTTAATATGATATGCAAGTTCACACCAGCAATGCAAAAGTTTGTTGAAGCAGTTTTTATGAGCTTAAAATATATATTTCCATTTTTTGGACATTGTCGGACAACTTAAATAAAAAAAAGGTCATAAAAAAAACGCCAACAAACTTTTCCACTGCTGGTGTGAACTTAGCAATGCAAAGTTAAATTTTCATACCAGCGAAAATAAAATCCAACAAATTTTGAAAGTTATCCAACAACGTCCAACAAATTGAGCTCTAATTTAAGCTCATAAAAAAAGCTCTAATAAACTTTTGAACTGATGGTGTGAATTTAGCAGTGCAATAGTTCAGTTTTGTATACCGGCAAATATAAAGTCCAACAAATTTTGAACGTCGTCCAACAATGACCAACAAATGACCATCAAATTTGTTGGGTAGGTTAGATTGATGACTGCTAATGTTGCACTGCTAAGTTCACAACACTAAATCAATCGTGAAATATTTTGTTGTTATGTTAGTAATATTCCCCGGCGCGGCGTAGGGAAAGTGGCGTCCCCATCACCCAATACACTACTAAGTGTATTGCAATAGCCCCTCACTGGCTTTAACCAGCTGGTGAGGACTGGTCCTCCAGGTTAGCCTTGCTTAATGTTGCATACAAAATTTTGTCTTATTGTCTTTTCGATAGAATTAAGCCATGGGTGGAGGAAATCTTAGGGGACTACCAGGCTGGTTTCAGACAAAATCGATCCACCATTGATCAAATATTCATCCTACGACAACTATTGCACAAAATGTTGGAATACGATAAAAGTGTCCATATGCTATTTATCGACTTCAATAAAGCATACAATTCAATATATAGACAATCCTTGGTTAACGTTCTAAAAGAGTTTGAAATGCCACAGAAGATGATAAATCTCATAAAAATGAGCATCGAACACACTGACATTAAGGTTAAAATAGGGCACTCAACTTCAAATGTAGTACAAGTGACGACAGGGTTAAGACAAGATGATGCCTTGTCTCCTATTTTATTCAATATAGCTCTGAAGAAAGTTATAAGGGAAATAGGAATGGATCCGGGTGGTGTCAGGCTAGTAGAGAAATATTGAACTTTTAGCATATGCGGATGACATAGCCCTGCTGGCGGAAAATAAAGAACAACTCAGAAGGCAATTCAAAATATTGATAGAAGCTGCGAAACGTATAGGATTGGAATTAAATATAGAAAAAACGGAGTACATGGTAGTCCAAAGAAAAGTACCCTTAAATAAATAAAATAATTGTTTGGAGGTCCCAAGTTTAAAAGAGTTCAACAAATCAAATATCTTGGCGTTATGCTAACACAACAAAACGAAATTATTAGCGAAGTAAAGGCGAGAGTTCAAGCCGAAAATAAGTGTTACTTTGGACTGACAAAGCTACTACGATCCAGAACACTTTCAACAAAGTTGAAAATTCAATTATATCGGACATTAATTAAACCAGTAGTAACTTATGGGTCGGAAACATGGACGTTACAGAAGACAGACGAAAATTCACTAGCTATCTTTGAAAGGAAAGTACTTAGAAAAATATACGGCTCATGTAAAGATGTGAATACTGGAGAATGGAGAATCCGAAGAAAAAATAGGGAGTTAAAGAATTATATCGAAGCCCGAATATTGTAGAAGACATTACCAAGAGACGACTTACCTGGGCAGGACACGCATGGCGTAAGAAAGGATCGTTGCTAAGAACAGTGCTAGAAAATGCTCCGCAAGGAAAAAGACCTCTGGGACGCCCAAGATTAAGTTAGGAAAATAGGGTAAAAAAGGACGTGGAGAAAGTAAAGCCAGGAGAGGATTGGAAGGAATTATCAATAGAAAGGGAAAACTGGAGGCGAATATGTTGGACGGTATGGTCTTAATGGCCGAAAACCAAGAAAGAAGAAGAAGTTAGTAATATTCAGTCTTGCCCACGCATCTTGGACATTTCGCTTTTTTTTTGGGGGCATTACTGAGTTTTACCCGGTTTCTGTTCTTTCTCGTAACATTTACATTAAACTACACATTTTTATTATTAAAAATTAATGGTCAACGCATGATTAAAAATTAGGTATGGCATCAACTTTACTCATTTCGCTGAATTGTGTGCAGCCATGGAAAAAAAATCAAAAAATCGTTATTCCATAAAATTATGATGACAGCTTTGCACCAAACACATTACTCTATGGCACCAAAATCAGTCGTACAAAAATATTTTTCTCGCTCCTTTATTTCAATTGCACCATAGAGTATAATACATAGATTACATAGAGATGTTTGGCGCACGGATGACGTCATAGGATGCATATAACACAATTGCTGCCATACCTAATTTATTAATCATGCTATAATGGACCCACCATTACACAAGACACCCCCAATGTTTACCTAAGTATTGTGGAATTTGAAATTTAAAAAATTGTTTTATGAGATTCTGAGCGGAGCAAGGAATATATTGGTTTTACAAATATGTGTTTTTTTAAATTTTATTTTTATGTCTACCCAAAAATTCTACCTGAAGGAGTGCTTCGATCTTTACGTATAGCACTATTTTCCGATAACAAATTGCATCTATTTGGTACTTTAAACAGGTCATTTTTCGATTTTCTCAACACATTTTTGTGTCAGAAAAAACTACCAAAAAATTACATCAAAATGGTAAAAACGCAATTTCGTCAAAATCGATTATCGTTTTTTCTTCGTAATTTTGAAACTAATGGTCATAGAAACCTGAAATGTTCACCAAATATATAACTCTGAGCTGAATTAACGAGACAATTTTTGCAACAAATTTCTTTTAATTTTAGGCTATTTATAGTAATTGTAGATTTTGAGTAGAGATATTACGAACTGTTTGATTTTTGAATCGAACCGAACCTAGGGTGTTCGGTTCGATTCAATTATGAGTTCGAGAAAATCGAACTCATAATTGAAAATATTCGAACCGAACTAAACACAAAATAGTTCCGATCGAATATTGAACCTTAGAAAACGAAATGCAAACTGAATTTGTCGAATTTATGTAAGTAAAGTTAAATAAAATAATAATCTATTTTTTATAAGTAAAGTAATTTAATAATTAATAATATAATATAAATTATATTATATTGTAGTGCTACATGTGTTATATACACATTACATATAGAGACATTGAGTCGTCTTATGATTAGACAATTTTGACAGTCCACCATAGAGGAAAACACTTGAAAATGACAAACGATTTCTAATGTGTTTCAAATATTGTTAAAATATTATATGCCTAAGCTATTATAATAAATTATCATCAAATCATAGATATTGAAATTATGTATGTTCAAAATGAATATGTTGAAAATTTCACCAAGTGTTTTAAAAATTGTTGGTAGTTTTTCAATGTGCTTAAAAGAATTATTGATAAAAACCAGACTTGTAAAGGATACTTCTTTTTATATTCGGAATAAATATTCGAATACTTTAAAAGTATTCCAATCATTTTTAGTTTATTGACAGTTATACACTAGTTTATTCGTTTCTTAAATACTATCCGTCTGAATTTTACATTGTTTATTTTGAAACATACAAAACCACAAAAGTGAATATGAATTGTGCATTGCATCATTTATCGTATTACTGGATATCACGTAAGACAGTAGACACAACGATATTATACACGATGATTATTACGGTAAGAGAATTCTGGGAAGTTTTAGAATTTTTAAAATATATTTCGTTGGATATTGGCCGTAACAATTTACAAAATATTATAAAAACTTAAAACATTATTTTTATCAGAAATCGATCATTTTTATTGGTGGTGGATAAAAAAAATGTATTTTTTGGCGAATACAAATTCACCATTAAAAGTATTCAGAATACGTATTCGAATACAAGAATGTATTTAAATACTTTTATTCGAATACGAGTACTTTACAAGTCTAATAAAAACCGAAAAACGTGTCAAAAAAAGGACCAACTAGATAGCATTTACTATTGGAAAGAAGTGTTATATATGTTAAAATCGGAACACTCATTCTACACGAAAATTTTTTTACAAAAAATATACGAACCGATAAACATTAAAACACTTCATTAAAAACCAATACTTTCATCGTTTCGCTCAAAATCTAAAACTATTAATTTCGGTATTCAAAAAAAAAACTATTTTTTTTTTAAAATTTCAATTTCCATTATACTTACTCAGACAACAATTTTATGTCTTCAAATGTGGTAAAACCGTTATGGACAATTGGACTATATACTTCAGTCTTTAAAAATGTCAAAGGTTAACAATTTATTTACCTACTGTATTAAAGTTTTTTTTTCATTTTTATAGTTATAGGTGGTACCTATATTCAAGCTCTGACTCATACATATGAAAATATCAGTAAATTACGATTCATTATTATTCATAAATTAACCTAAACCTAAGAGATAGAAGGAATTAAGTCCATTATCGTCATAAATCAAAATGTGTTTTGCTTTATATAATTTATATTATATCTTTAATATTGTAGATATTTGTAGGTTGCGTATTTATCCAAATTATTAGTAAATTTCATAATAAACCTAATAAAAATATTTATTTTGATTTTCAAATCGTGATCCAATTCCAACCACTGGACTTAGCTTTTATTATAACTATCAAAATTAAATGTAACTTAATCTCAGTGTTTGTTCAACTCACAAGGAGTTATTAGAACAAGTAATTTAAAAATGTATAATAAAATTAAATAAGAATTCGAAAAAATATAATTAACTATGTGGACTGTATTAAAATGATACAAAGTAATAATTATTACAATAATTGAAATTTAAAAGTAATATCATATAGGTACTCGTATCACGTATGTAATATATTATGTACACGTAAAGCAAAACAATCATAAAATATACAAAGATATTAAGTACAAACAATACAATACTTGTATCGAGTACAATTATTAAAATGTTTAAAGAAGTGCTTAAAGGAATAGATGGGAACATAATATTAGAAAAAAAGGAAAAATGATTAGCTTGGAACATTGAAACCAATACAAATAATAAAAGGTGAAACAATACAATCGAAAAGGTTGCGATGATAGCCGACATTAAGAAAAACTTAGAAATATTATTACAAAAAATAATCAACACACTCAGAAAGCAATATACAACCAAAATTAACAAAACCAAGATAAAGATTCTAGTTTATAACAGACAAAAACTTAACACAAACATAAAAATAGACAATATCAAATTGGACATTTTAGATAATTTACATACCTCGAAAGCAAAATTATATAAGATAGAAAGAGTGCTACGGACATAAAAATCAGAAAATCCAAACCTCAGAAGGCGTTCCATAAAAATACAAATTTATTGACTACAAATTCAATAAGCCTTGACATCAGAAAATCACTGAAACAACTGAAAATATGGAGCGTAGCATTATATAGAATAGACTCATGAAAAAGGCAGATAAAGAAAGAATTGTGGCCTTCAAACCATGATTCTTGCGACAAGTATTGCAAATCTCCTGAACGGAAAGAGTGTCAAATACAGAGTTATCTCTATACTCTAAGGTAAAAGATACGTGAACTGAACTATATAAAGACAATTGGGAAGAGAAGAAAGAAATGGACATGACATCTCATAAAGAACAATTTATTATTTAATGCTATAATAATTGAAGGAAAATTTGAAAGAAAACCAAAACGGTGATGACCAAGACAACATAATGTCAAACATAGGAAAATTCGCTGTAAATATAGAAAATAGTAGAGAAACATCGAGTCATTAAACCAATCAGAATTGAAAAAAAAAGTTTTTTTAAATTCATATTTGTTAAGTAATTCTTAATGCAATTGTAACTTATTATAACCGTTCGTAACCGATCGTAATACTTCAAATCATACTTAACATAATATGTACTTATATTTCGATATATTATATTTGTTTGCTTTTCTCTAGAATTATCGGAATTTTCTGAAGAATGTAA
This sequence comes from Slavum lentiscoides, assembly GCA_032441835.1. NCBI lineage: Eukaryota > Metazoa > Arthropoda > Insecta > Hemiptera > Aphididae > Slavum > Slavum lentiscoides. The sequence goes on along the minus strand of CM063718.1, from coordinate 7,496,350 downwards.
GTTATACTTAATGAAAGTCTCATCATGGTAACAATACATGATTAAAATTTGATTCTAAAAAATAAATTTATATAACATTATAACATTATTAAGTATATTTAATGTATTTTGGTACCTTTATGTACCTTCACCGCTTGTAAAATATTGGTTATATAATTATACTATAGAAATAATAATTTACTTAACATATGTCCATATATAGGTACGTCCCCAAAATATTTTCTGAAAAAATAATACATAGTTGTAATTGAATAACTCCCTTTTCTCGTCATCTATGACTGATAGAAAAATATTATGAACAAAAAAGAAAAGAAAACTTCTTAAAAACCTAAACTTCACGTATTTAACGACAATATTTTTAATAAATATTGATAAGTAAATGAAAAAAATTAGCTATGTCAGCCTTAGTTAAAAGTTAAAGTGGAAAAAAGTATTAACTTAGCTGGATTAAAAAAAATGTTAGAACTAGGTATTATAATCATTGATTCAAACAAAACTGACTATCGGGTTAATATGTCAATATCGTTGTCAACACGATCATATTAAAGTCATATAAAATCAAAAACTGAATACTTCTCAAACTTTGATAAAAATAATATTCGTCCCCAGCTTATTAACTAAACTGAATATTTGTAATAATTAACTGTAAAAAGTTAAATACAATACAAGTGTCAACATTCATTAATTAATGTCAACTTTTTTTTTCGTGTCATACAACCACAATAAAACTAATATGAACAAAAATGATGATAAGTCATAAATACATAAGTAAAATAAATAAATAAAAAAGCACAATTCAAGGTCTACATAGATATAAATAGATAAAATAAATTTAATTAATTAACAAATAAAATTAATAAAAATTCGGGAAGGAAATAATTTTATGGTAACAAAGTAGTAAAATTGGTAGATATGTTGATTATTAAGTATTAGATTACTCTTGACCAGAATCTTGCCACTTCGATAGCATTTGGATTTGCTAATATTAGGTCTTCTTTCGAACAGGAAGATGGGCAACTTTGGTAATTTAGTAGATGTTCCATGTCTTGTTCCATACCACATTCATATCTTGTGGAGTTGTCTTAAAGGATACCCCATTTCTTCAGATTGTTTTTAAATCTGCCTACTCCTACCCTTAGTCTATTGAGGGATCTCCATGCTGACCAGTCTAATTCGTGCCCTGCTGACAGGGATTCCATTGGTTCAATCTCCAGTTTATTGTTGTCTTTGTACAGAGAGTTTCCACCTTTCTCTTTGTATTTTTTCGGGTGGTTTTTCTAAAGGTTTTGTCATTTTAAAGAAACTCTTTCTGGATTTATGTCTGAAATTTGGAATATTCTGTCTGTGTAATGGGTGTCACACCCAGAAAGTTATTGAAATCGCCAACTACTATTTGTATTCTTTGGTTATTAAAATTCCCCGGATCATGAAAGGCGAAGGGTGTTACAGAGGGTTTGTAGATCGAGGTAATAGTGCAGTTTTGTATTTCGATGGTTAGAACCTCTATGTCCAGTTCTTCTGATAGTTTAGCAGATAGTATATTCACGTCTGGCTTAACAAAAATTGCGCTGCCATATTTATCGTGAGGTCTTTCAATTATGGATTACATGACTGAAATTTTTGGTCTGCTATTATGCGAGGCCCGATGTGTACGTCGCATGCCGTATATTTACACAGTTCTGCTAGGAGTTCTTCTTTGCTGTTTGGTAGTCCCTCAATGTTGATTGAGATCGTCTTAAAGGATTTGGGAGGTGGCCCTGAAAACCTTTTTAAAGATCGCATATGTTTTAATATGTTTGTGGTTGTCTGTGTGTGCAGAGATTTGATTGCGCACCAATATGGTTCTCTGCTCGCACGGTGGTAGATCTTTAGCCGTTAGGAACGTTGCCCGGGGTGCACTACGAGGAAGCGATCTACCATTGTACCCCAATATCAACGTTAATTAACTATTTAATTTAAAATTAATCATTAAATTTAATGATGGACATTAACTAGTTTAAAAGTTAATTTTTTTTTTTTAAACTTCTAAACTTAAATAGTTAATAGCAACGTTAATTAACTAACGTTTATGTTAGTATAGTTAATGTCCATCATTAAATTTAACTAAATTATTATCCTAAAACGTATACAATTTTAAAACAAATAATTTAAAATTAACTCAAAGATAATAAAAATGTAATGAATAAAGTCTCACCAAATTATAATCAATTATAATTATAAACACCAAATAATAAATCACGTCGATATTTTAAACGACATAAATGATTTTAACAAGTAATAATAAATGTTACAGAAATTTTAACCATTTTATAAAACTTAATTTAATTCATAATATAATATACATCAATATGTACAGTTCGTTTCAACTAACTTATATACTTAACATTTATGTTACGCAATTGTTTAGCATATACAAAAGAGTACATCATATACATTATAAATCAAGTTTCAAATTTATCTTGTAAGTATCATAATAACAAAAATATAGAGTACCTATAGCTACTCTATACTCATAAATTTTATTAAAGAATTATGAATTGTGAATATGATAGACACCTCATATATCGTGATGATGATTCGAAATTTATCTTAATAATTATGAATATTTAATATTTATTAAATATTTAATATATATTTATATTAAGTATTACTAAGTATTTATAAGTCAACTTGTATACTTCTCTCTCTCTCTCTCTCTCTCTCTCACTCTCTCTTACATCTGTGTTATCTAGTGATTACCTCATATCACTTTTATTATTTACTTTAAACCTTTTCAGCGGCCATAGAACTATTATTTTTTTTCTTTTTATAGCTCATGACGAATTTGTATTACAATTAGGGTCTCCAAAAAGTGCATGTGAATTTTGAAAATGTTCTCCCAAATTAAGAATCATGAACGAATAAGTAACCAATAATATCCTACAACACCCAACTGGCTAGTGAACCAAGAAGGAACTTGACACATACATAAATTTTTTAATGCTTTGATTAATAAGAACCTATATTTATATTCTTTCTTTGGTTTGCTTTTATTAAATTTAATAAAATTAAAATTAAATAGGTAATTTAATTTCTTGTAATGACATGCGTTCATACAAACAAATCATTGTACTTAAAATATTTCTATAAATAATTTTAATACATATTCCACGAGATTGTAAATATTGCACATTTGATCATCAATACGATACCTACTATTAAATGTAGTATTAGTCATTACTCATTAGTCATTACGCACCATACAACGTTTATAATTTCAATTTTTTTTTTTTAATTTCGTATGACAATATAATTTCAATAAATCAGGGTAATGTTCGCTTGTATTGGAATGCTAACCAAATATAATACTAATATATTAATGACATAACAAATAGCAATATAATATATGTAATATTAATATAATAAATATATATATATATGTATTAAAAAATAATAGGTCATTTTAAGTAGGTATATTGAATTCACTCTTTAATCCTTTCGTCTTGGAGAGAAAACGCCTTTAAATGTAGAATTGTTAACAATCATACCCAGATGGTGGTTTCGATAGTACATTCATCTAGTCCGTGGACGTAGTGTACAAAGTGTGTCTCAAGTGTATAAAACGCGATCGATAGTGTGCAAAATATGTAAAATACTTCAGTGTTCAAAATGTGAGCCCAGAGTACATAGTGCACACACCCCACCTACGACACAACATCAAATGTCAGTCTTCTATGCAAAGTTTGCAAACGAGCCTTTAACCTTTTCAATCAACTACATCCTACTTCCAAGTATTTATGTTATTTCATTCGATGGCTTCGAATTTGGTCAACGACCAAACTTTGTAAATATTAAATATATCTATTAAAAGCTTAAGAAAAGTGTCTTCCAGTTTTCGATACCTACGAGAACAATCTGCCTAGAACACAGCGTTTTAGATAAAACTATTTTTAGTCACATTATGTATCGTATTATATACTGTGTACTTAAATTCCAAAAGTATTTTAAACAAACATATATTATGTATAGTTACTCGTATTTCTTGTCTTATTCAAAAAAAGAAAAGACGGCATATTTAACACCGTGGAGTGTATATAGAGGTACCTAACTGATAAAAAAAAATTAGATGAAGAGGAAAAGTAGTCAACAATCAAGATGCAAATGTGAATAAATAAGTAACCATCATTATGTTATGTAGAATAATTTAAATGAAATTACGAGTAATTATTATGAAAAAATTTATAAATGTGCAGAATTTCTTGACTTTTTATATGTAACTATCATACAATAAAAATGATTTACTGTCACGAATTTGCTGGAAGGTTTTTTTCAATGAACCCACTGTTGGTTACTAAGAGTTAGTAATTTGTCGACAACCTACGAGCTACGATAACAAAAATATTTTTGTAGGACTCGTATAAAATATAGTACATATATAGTGACCTCGCGATAATAATCTCGTTTTCAGCCCATTCTATCTTTATTCATGCGATCTTATTCATTAAATCCACTATCTACAATACATAATAACATAATATACGTACATATTATATATAGCTTATATTAGTTATCATACGCGAAGAAGTTTACCACCGTTCAGGTATAAACTACCTACCTAAATCACGTATGAAAAAATTTAAAAAAAATAAATTTCGGCTCGAAGAAAATTTGCCAAGAAAGTATAACATAACTATAGTAACTACACAAGTAGTATAATAATTTTTTTTTTCAATTATATTTTTGGTTATATAACGGTTCTACCGCATTTATATAGTGTTTATATTTTCAAAATAAATGTTATACAATATTATACCTATATGTATATTATACTAATATGTATAATATTTGTGCGGTAGGGTAAGAGTGACAAACTCTTAAAAATATTTCACACGAGAAAATACATTAAAATTGACTTTCCGATTGCTATGGAGTATGGTTACAATGCAACCAAAAAATTTTAACTACTCGTATTTTAACACGTATACAAAATGTATCTCATGAAAGCGGGTACAATTACGAGTAGAAAATTGCTGTCACTTAGCAATGGACAATTTCCTGCAGTTCACCCTTTGGTTACCTAGTTTCTGAAATAGGCAGAGCATATTTTAACATATAAAATAGGTGGCACTAGTGCCACCTAGTGAAGAATCGGTTGCCACCCAGTGATTGTTGGATGTGCCACATATATAATTATATTATTTTATAGGAATGTCTTTATCAGGGGCGTATTTATGGAGGGACTGATAGGGCTCCAGCCTCCCCTCCCCCCGAAATTTCAGGAACTTTCTTTATTTATTCCTATGCTCTATGGCCATGTGATGTAATATTTTTAATAATAAATTCCTAATAAGTAGTAATTTTTTAAATGTTGAAAATTTGGTAATTTGTCCTAATTTTAAGATTTAGTCTTGGATTAGAATTTAAAAATAATTTAACAATGATATTTACTCAATGCCTCAGCGCCCCCCAAAAAAAAAAAAAAAATCCTATATATATATATATATATATATATATATTATATATAATATATAGTACGGCACTGCGGCAAATAAGAGCAAAAACAAATTATTTTTATAAGAATATATAGAAAAAAAAGGCTTTCAAACGATACTAACTTGTAATCATTTTTTATAGAAATAAAATTAAAATAAAAAAATTCAAAATTTTTTTTTTATTGAATAATTTTTTAATAGATTGAAAAAACTTATCGCAGGGGAACTAGACGTGAGTGCGGCCGTGTGAACAAATTTTTAAGTAAATCATAAACTAAAATGGTACCTGAGGATAGACACTGGGCTCGGTCCTAAATCATAGTGTCACCCAGCAGTGGTGTACTTAGACCTGAATTTTGGGGGCGGGGGGTTTTGATTTTTAAATAAACAAGTTGGACGACCGGACAAAACAAAACATCGTGAACTTTACATAAGCACAATACAATTTATTAAAGTATGTGAAATATATTTTAGTTTTCCGTGTTATTATTGACTAAAAATAATATACATATTATAAGAAATTAATACATCCTAAAAATTTTCGGGGGTTTTATCCCAAACCCCCCCATCCGTTAGTACGTCACTGTCACCCAGTACAAATTCCTTAAAATATGCTCTGGAAATAGGCCATAACGATTTTCCGAAAGACATCGATGAAATAAAGACTTGGCATCTTTTTAAATTCTTCCATCGGTTACCAGGGACAATATATAAATACTGATTTCCATAGTTACCAATCATGGTTGTAAGAATTGTTGAAGAATTTTTTTTTTTTTTTTTTGTACGATTTAGTCGCGTAAAAAGACTGAGGACTACGCTATATAATATATACAGTGGCGTATTTACAGGGGGGGATCCAGGGTACTGGACCCCCTCCTCCCAGAACCAAAAAAAAAGACGATTAGATTTTGTACTTAAAAATTTTAAAAATTTTTTTTAAATAAAATGTACTTATTTGTTAAAATTATCCAAAGGTATTTTTTATTAAATACTTTATATCAATATATCCTGTTGGAATTTTCAAAAAAAATTTGAACCCCCCAAAAAAAAAAAAGTTGAAAATACGCCGCTTAGAAATATTCTAAAAACACTTTAAACACGAACAAAACAATAATTTGAAATACCTATACTTAGGATTAATTGTATCATAAGAATCTCAATTTACACTCTGTTCAGCGAGAGACTATAGGAGTGCGCAGAAACCAATATTCGTTCTACTTCACCGCAACATCGTCTATCGGCTACGCACCGCCCATAATGCTACACGTCAGCTGTGCTGAAAAGCGGTTATACACCGCGCTGTTATTTTGTGTAGTGATCAACGGAAGTCGATAAGCCATGTGCGCGCGATGTATTACCGACACGCAGTAGTTGACGCGCTCTGTATACTATGTATAATTTGGTGATGGAGAAGGGATAGCCGCCCAAAGATAACGGAGCGACCCGATTTGTCGTCACTCGTATGCGCGAAATGCATTTAAAAGTAGGTACCAACAACAACTATTACAGAATATTTGTTATCAAATCTCAAAATATACTAAATAAAATAATAGAAAAAAAACCTCAAAAAAATTTCCCAGTTTTCAACAGAAAAAATCAAGACAGATTTAATTCTTTAAATATTGATGATACTTGTATTTTGCACGTAGATTTTTTCAGTAAAACGTCTTATTATTTGTAAACTTTTTAGACATTTTAACTTGTATTCGAAAAATATAAAACATGTTATAGAAATGAAAAGTCAAAAAAATAAGATAAAAATTCTTCATAATATTTAAAATACTTATTACAATGTTAAATAAAGTAAATACGATTAATATTGTTTATATAAAATATTAATAATAATAAAAAAACTTATTCAAAAACCTGTGTTTATTTTTTCGATAAAAAAATATTAGTACTATAATATTAGTGCTTGTATCTAAATACATATATAAATTTAAAGTATATGCGTTCAACAAAAACACAGATACTATTGTCGTACGTATTAATATTATACAATTTTGAAAGGTTACACTTTTATTCGATCGTTTCATATGGCAAATTAGTTTTACCCGGAGCAATTGAATTGGCTCCCAAATCTGGGTAGGTACCTAGTCGATATTTTTCCGTTAAAAAGTACCTCTGAATTGGCTCCCAATAATTTACTAATGAATTGGCTCCCTACAGATATTTTTCAAAAATATATTGGTTACCAAAATGTTGCATTTTATATAGCCGCGGTGGCATTATTTGTTCATAGCCATTGCTGCAAGTACCTATTTCAGTGGCGTATTTACGGGGGGATATGGGAGTCATAATCCCCCCCCCGGGAGGTTATTTAAAACAATAATTTGATAATTGTATGAACGAAAATGAATGATATTAATTTCAATTTTGAAAAAATAAATAAATAAATAAAATTTTGTATACAAATGACAAAATATGTTTGTTTACATACAACATGTATATAATATCAATATATGTATGTGTATAATGAATACAATAAAAATATCTGTTAAAATTTTGTATATCCCCTCCCGTGGAAAAATCCTAGATACGCTACTGACCTATTTACGCATATGTTTTTTGTTATGACTTATGTTCACGCGTGTTACCACCGAACTACCTACCTATGTATATTCTAATTATTTTTTTACTTTTAAACGAACAAGTAATGCCACATATTTATATTATTTTGTAAAATTAGACGAATATAATATGAGTAATACGGCGATGAAAAATATTCGATAAATATATACAATAGTTATTGGAACGGTGTATTCGACTGTTTGACAAATATTCAAATACACGAGTCACAGTACTTTAACAACCTCTCGTTAAGGGGATTGAAAGCGGGTATTTTCTCTCTTTGTCTTACACACATGAAACATAGCAAAATAGGCGTTTCGTACTTCCAACGTAGGTACCGATCGATCTATTGGTGCGATAAGAAATTTGAAAACAGATTTGAATTTCTCGTGAATTTTACTACAAAACGACTTTCCCACTTTTTCATTTTTTTTTTCATAAACACTTAAAAAAATTAACCGAACAAATTTAAAAAAAAAATTGTTAATAATTCGTTTTTGAAGGTCTTAAAAAAAAGAAATAAAAAAAGTGGGAAAGTCGTTTTGTAGTAAAATTCAAGAGGAATTCAAATCTGTTTTCAAATTTCTTATCACACCAATACATCGATCGGTACGTTGGAAATACGAAACGTCTATTTTGCCATGTTTCATGTGTGTAAGATAAAGAGAGAAAATACCCGCTTTCAATCCCCTTAAATATTATTTTATGGGTTTTGGGAACCAATTCAACGGTCGATTTTATATTTACCCAAAATTGGGAGCCAATTCAATGGTCACCGTTTTACGCATACCACCGGTATGTTAATGATTTACGACGCACGGCCACCGTTTACTTTTATGGCTGAAAATAAAATGCCGATTGCCGATTTTATTTCGGCCATAATTAATCTCGGAAATTATATTGCGCACGCTATCTATTGCCACATCGTGCTGTTAATTTACCACCTGTTTCCATAATGCTCGTTGTAGTGAGCCATCTATGTATATATTTAATTCAAATGATAATGGTAATATAAAATCGACCAACTGTAATGCATACACAATTGAACACAGATGGCAAAGGGGCCCCCAAAACGCTTATGTGCCACTAGACAACACCAACTATCATAGTGTGGCATAGTGTGCCACCCTTACACGTAATAAAAACAATTGGACGTTAGAAAGAAAAAAAAATTATGCTCGACGATTGATATTATTTTGTTTATTAATGCATTTCGTTTCCGTTTACAAAAAAAATTTATAAGTTTTATTTGAAAGTTAATAAATACGTTTTTTATAAACTTACAGATTTAAACTCTTTTACAATAAACCACTATTCGTAATACATTACAACAAAAATTTAAATTATTTCAAAAGTTTAACAATGACTAGAATAAAAGTAATAAAGCATAAAGCTTGATAGGAAGTCTGGTTACATATAAATCTTCGGCTCGTTATTTACTTATAGTTGTAACAATAATACATTTAATAAAATGTTAATTATTAAATTATGGTTTGAATTATACACACAAATTTAGTTTTAAAATACTGAACAAATTTAATTTACATATAACCCCTTTGACACCACAAGGTTTACACAATAAGCGTCAAAAATACAAATACAAATATTACATTGCAAATTTTTATATCTAATGTAAATTATAAGTCTTCAATAATATTAAATTAACACACTGAAAATAATTTTATATTAATTTAAATAAAGGTATGATTAAAAATAAATGAGTTCAATCTATACGTTTAAAATTTAAACATTTTATATGAAAAAAATATATATATAATATATATAGGTATGTATGTATATTTAATGATCGATTTTGTAATATATGAATGTTATATAATTCATTATTCAAAATATAAGAATTCAAATTATTACAACAATACATATTCAAAGGCTTTGGGAAACAATTTTGCATTTAACTATTAAATAACAAATACTTAATAGTAGTATACAATTGATGATTGATGTGTTGAAAACACATTCTTAAAATAAGTTCATGCACCAAGTTTGATCAAATTTATATATTAATAATTTAATTAAATTGTTAAATTTAATGAGTATTATATAAAAATATATGTATAAGAGTTGTTGTATTAAATTTATTTATTTACTACCAGTTTCGACTAGTCACTGTCTGATATAAAATGAAAAAGAAAATATAACAACCTTCTATATAAGATATTTAATAAATATTGTGTATAGAACTGCATTCAGTTAAGATTGATTTATGTATTTTGTGGAACAACAGCTGATTAGTTATACTATAAAATATTTTGTATCCACTATAGCTAAATATTAGAAAATTATATTTGGTAAACGGTAATCATTTGGTATCAAAAAGGTTAATATTAAATAAAAACAATTTCAAATATAACTATAACAAAATATTATCTTAAAACTACATAATGTTACGAGTAGAAGACGATTATAAATGGCTAAAATACAATGTTAATTAAATTATTTTGTTTTCAAGTTACTGATCCCTAGGATTTAAACTAATCAAAATATTGTATTATTAATAATACCTATACGTGTACCAGTGTGAAGTTAAAATAATAACTTTTGATGATTAGCATAGGCGGACCTACGGGGTGTGCCAGGTGTGCAAAGGCACATCCTAAAGTAAAAAAAAAAAATATTATACAATAGGTTATAGTATTGGTTAGTAAACAACAAGTGTTGGATACTTAAAATATTTTGACTTTAGTGTATGGAAGAAAATTATGAGCTAAAAAAAACGCATAAAACGGGTGAATTTGTTTATAACCTCCCTTCTATATTATAAAAAAAAATAACTACAAAAAAGGCTGGGCACACTCAAACGTAAAACTCTGGGGTTCGCCTATGATGAGTAGTTAATATTATCTGTAAACTTTACCTCTAACTTTTTTCAAAATAAAACACAGTATTATTTACTAAAAATTGGAAAAGCATCCTAGGTAATTAGAAGAATTTATGCAACATTTTTTTTTCAATTACTACAATTTAGTTAGTTAATTTTAAATGGCATGATCTTTATTTGGTAACCACACATCTGGTCCTGCATGTTCATCAATAACATTTTTTACTTTTTCAAAAATGTCTTCAAATGAATCTCCTTTTACAACAGCTAAAATTGTAACGCACACAAATACACACACATATATATATATATATAAATATATTAGAAGAAAAACATATTTTAAAATTAAATCTATTCACCTGTTAAATATTCACTATAATCTTGCTCTACTTTCATTTCTTGGTCATAAATTTTTTTTGCACGATCTTCAGTCATTTTATCACTGATTTTCCTGTATAAATATTTACTATAGTATTAAAATAATACAATCAACAGTTAAAACGTACATTATAAAATCCAATGAAGATGCTTTGATAAATATTGTAATAGGGTATAAATCAGCAGCCTGTAGACGTTTAATTGCATTAGAGCTTACATCAAGAATACAATGTTTTCCCTAAACAAAATTTAAAAATATTTATATTAGAACATAGAAAATACAAAACAGTTAAAATTACAACCTATTAGATTAACTATTCTGACAGAATAAAATATTTATATCATACTTGTTCAGCGACTTCGTGGACTGAAGCTAAAGAGGTTCCATATAAATTATCATTAAACTGACCAGCTTCAATGAATAAATTATCTTTGATATCACGTTCCATTTGTTCACGTGATTTGATAAAATGATAATGAACACCATCAACTTCGCCATTACGAATTTCTCTTGATGTGTCTGTATAATGATAAAACATTGTAATGAATATTATATGGTCATAATGAGTAATTTATAAATATTACGAGGTACACATGATCCAAACTCTTCTGGATACTCTGATATTAGATGATCGTTTATTTTATCTTTGTAAATTCCAACTACAATGACAGGGCGACTATAGTTTATTGTTTTCTTGATAACAGATTCATAAGGTAAAGTTGGTTCTTCTAAAATACATACATTATGTAAATATATAATTACGAGTTAAATTAAATTAAACATATATATCTTCTAAATAATATTATTAATGTTATACATATAAGAAAAAAACAATAAACACTTAGAAATAATATAAATAAATATAAAAATTTTAAATGATGAAAGTAAATATTCTAAAAAAATTAATGTTATACATATATACATATTAAATATATATAAATATATATATATATATTACAGAGCTAGCGTGAGGGTAAGGCAACCCAGGCGATCGCCCAAGGGTGAAGGGCGCCAAAATGTGTTTAAAATTTTTTAAAATTGATCTTTATTTATTTTAAGTAGTACATATTTCATCAGTTACTAAGAGTTTTGCTTGAAGAAAATCTAGAAAATTGTAAAAATGTTATTTAAATTATGTTTAATTAGTAATAGAGACCACTATTTTAAATATGTAAAAAAATATATAAAATAATTATGCTGATTTTGACTTTCATCGTGAATCAATGACCAGTATTTAAATTATTTTTCAAAAATGTGGAACTTTTTCATTATTATAATAACATATTAACATACCAAGTTTTACCATATACATATGTATTATATTTCACAATAAAAATACGAGTATAAAAAAGGCAATTGACCTAGGGCAGCATTAACCTCACATATACATATAATATTTATTACCATACATAAGTAACAATATTGTTATCTTTCTTCTCTTTCCTAATTATATTAGGTTGACCACTCTTGTCCACACCTTCTAATTTATCACATTATTTTCACACACTTTCACAAACACACACACACACACCAGCCACCTTCTGTAGCATACCACCTCCTTTTCAAGGCTTTCAAGAAAGCTCCTCTCCCTTTCCTACATTTTACCACTATTTTCTACTCCTATGCTACTTGTTATGTATTCATGTCTTAAGCCGGGTTCTAATGGAACATGGCTCAGCAAGCTTGTATGCTTAAATAATATTAAAATATAAATACCCAGGACTCTCGTAGGTTTGGTGTGGTGTGATGCAGTACGGTCTTTCTGACAACTATCAGTAAATTTGTTAGCAAATAAGCTATGATGCACTTCAGGCTCACCAAGCCACGTGCCGTGGAAATCCAACTTTAATAACTTGGCTCAGAAATTGGTATACTGCTACCCCCCAAAAAAAATTTGCCGAGCCACACACTATAGAAACCCAGCTTAACTTTACTCTTTTCTAGTCACTACAAATTGAAAATATTAGTTTAAATTATATTATTATGACTTATGAACATAAACAAATTAACAAATAATAATGTCTAGAATCAATTTATAATAAAACAAATTTTTTAATACACAGAATTATTTCTAAGGTATTTTGAAACAAAGTGTGCAGCATAAGGCAATTAAAGTTGAGGTTCACTGTAAGAGAAAGAAATGCTGTAATTTGTTTTAGTGACACATATCGCCTAAATGAATATTAACAATTTACTGTACATATACTTTTTATGTACTTGAATAAAAGATATAACTATTAACACCAAATTAATTTTCTACATAACATATACGAGAGGAAATTAGCAAAAATAATAAATATGAGTTTTCTGTAATGGATTAATTGTAATAATGACTGAAGTGTGGATAAATTATGGAACGCATGCTAACTGCCGTTATCATGCAAACACTATTAGTTTCAAAAAGCATATTATAATGAAAAATATAGTTATAAATATTTCATGCTATTAAATGAAAAATAATGAATAAATGGTTAAAAAAGGAATGATGGGATGTATATACCTAGTGAAATATCTCTTACCAACAAGTAGTTCAATTATGCTTATACTGCTTAAATTAATACCTTCAGATGATGGATCTTCATGAGTGTAACAAAGCATATAATCTGTAAACCCAATGTTTACTGTACATTATGTATAAAAGGAAAAGAAGAATAATTCAACCAAATTCATTGAGGAATCATCTTAAACCAGATTAGAATAAGACTGAAATATAAATTTTAAAATACTTACGATCTTGGTCTGAACCAGTACATTCCAAACGATCAGCTTTACTGCGCATGAATGGAAACATACGACTTAAAGCAAAATTCTTCTTTTTTTTTTCCAGAGTGGAAGTCTAAATAAAGTTCAAATTCATTCATAGTTATTTTATTGAAATATCGCAAATTACATTTTACCTTATCAATAAGAACTGGAACATGTCCCTGAAATTTAACTGTACGATCTCTTAATTTTTGTTTCCGTTCCCAACGTTTTTTTGAAGGCACAATACCAATTCGATCTTCTTCTCCAATCGGTACCAACTTCTTAGCTTGCCACCATTCATCATCGTTTGCATTTAAAATATGTAATACACTACCATACGTAAATGATATACCACGACTTGGAAGGCCATCATCTCGGTTTGGATCATAATCAAATAAAGCTCTACAAGGTAATATTTTTTACAAATATATTTAATATACTTAATAGAATAGTTATGAATATTGAATATAAAATATTTTTTAAACTTTGCTTAAGGTACAGTTTTGATGCATTAATGTAATAAAAATTTATGTTAGCAATGATGTTCATTTGAGCGTGAACGATTAAAACTGTAAGTGAAAACCAGAGCTCGTAAGTTCATGCATTTACATGTTTTTTTTTGCTACATAGGAAAACATGCTCAGTGAGGTACAAATCCATTTCACAGCAATAGTAATAAAAATATAGTTTAATAATGCACATTTTGGGTGTTTTGGCATATTTGGCATAAAGTAGACTTTTTTGAAGTCATAATCGCATATTATTTCATATAAATATAGAAAAATCGTTTATCAGGGTGGATAAAAATATTCTTTTTTGATAAAAAAAAGTACTTAATTACTTTCTTCTTATTTACTTTCCTGAACGTTTTCACGATATCTTAGTACATTTTTATTCTTCTGATTGTATGGAATTTATGAGTTTTACGGCAATACATACCAATTTATTTTTGTCGAAAACTGTACACTCATGCAATGCTTCTCAAAGTTTGCTTATGATTTTTGCATTCCACATATTTCAAGCACATATTTTTTAATTTTTAATGCATATAAATGCATACTTCTGAACTTTTTAATGCATATATAGCCAGTTTTTAGTGCATAAATGCATGCTTATTTACATGTTTTTTTAATGCATGAACTTACGAGCCCTGGTGATAACTAATCTCTAATTTTGAGTATTAAATACCTGACAAACAACTGTAGTTTTTGAGAAGGTCTAGGTAAAGTATTTGAGGACATAATCGATTTCTTCATTATTTGTTCTTTTAATTCAGCTAATTTAATTTGAAGCTTATGATATTCTTCTGGCCGTTGTTGAGCTACAATGGTGACAATCGGACCATCTCCCTATTTTAAATAGTTATGTAAAAATAAAAATAATAATAATAATATATGAACATGATTAAAAATATAAAACAAAAAATTACTTTTAATGCAATTGCAGCATCATCATGTGTGGCATTTAACATATCAATAGCATTAACACTTAAAATACGATCACCCGGTTCTAAAATTCCATTTTGATCTGCTGGGCTACCAGGAGAAATATAAGAAATGAAAATACCTTCTTTATCTTCCCCTCCAACAATATTAAATCCCAATCCTTCTTCAGATCTACGAATAGTAACAATTTTTTCACGCCTGGAAGAATTTCACATTTTTAAGATTATAAATTTTGTCACAATAAAATATTAAAATAGCAATAATAAACATACAATAGTGATATATTTTCACTACTTGACTTTGATGAAATGCTGCATTTAAGTGGTGTTTTTGGTTTTATATAGCGCATGCTAAGAGACTCTTTTACTGAAAATGACAAAGGATATATAAGTATATAATTGTATATAATTTAATAATAAAACTATTTATGTGTTCTAGTGTCGTAATATTATTCTAAATTTGAAAAAAATGAAAAATCATTTCATTCTATAAAATGTAATTTTAAGCAAAATTAAGTTTATTAATAAATTTGTATGTGTCCGACATACATATCTGCATCAACCAGAATAATTACTGACTTTTATATACCAATTATACCACGAAATGGTAATATAAATCTTACTTTTAGCTTTTAACTATTAAATTTAAACTTAAAAAAACTGTCACTAATGATTTTTGAAATACTGTTAGAGCATCATATAACTGACCTTATATCAAACGTTCAAATTGCACAAAATTATAAACCTTATAAACATAAAATTGTTAAAATTTTCAAAATGCTAAATTAATCAAAACGTTATAACTTTTTTTTATATATTTAATAATAAAAATATAATTGTTAATAATTTTAAATATTTTGAATGTTGTAGTATGCATTTTTTTATTATCATAACATAACACTAGGAACTAGGAAGGAAAAATAGTTAAGAAAATATTGTACAATTTTTAAATAATAAAGTTATTGTAATTATTAGTCAGTAAGTAAAATAATAACAATTTTGTAAAAGATATAATACAAAAAGGGCAGACAACTCAGAAATGGGGTTCTTTAGTAATGACTGATGGGCGTGTAAGAGACCACTAGAAGACAATCTATCAATAGAAGTTAAATTACATATTTTGCATATTTTATTGTGTGTGTGTGTGTGTGTGTGGGCGCGCGTGTGTACGTCAAAAGTAAATCGACGTTCACCACACATGATAATCAGTAGAATTTCTAAATATTTTTACATTATTATTTTTCAATAAAAAAAAACAAAATTGTATTCTGTGGAGATAAGACATGATGATTATTACTTAAGGGGCCCGGTGCCGGTTCTATTTTACACCTAAAAATTAGGCTTTACAGAAAAAACTCTCACAGCTTGTAAAATTAACCGAATTGAATTTTCTTTTTTTAACTTAAAGGGAACGTATAACTACAGGTCGCGTTTAACTTGGATTTTAAAAATATGTTTTCCACTAGTTTGTAATTATTATTTTTTAAAAAAAACTATTAATTTCGTGCTAAGTTTACAGTATTCTATAGCTGAAAATATATTTAATATCACAAAATAAGTTAAAACCCGACCTATACAATTTTCTCCTCTTTCAAATAAAAAAAAAAATTATTAAAATACCTTAATTATACAGTGTACTATCCCTTTCCCCGTGAAGTCATTTTGGTGACGAGGTAACGTGTAGTACACGATGAGGCGAGTAAAATAGTTCACTCACACCAATTTTCATTTACACACTAACACACACACTGTCCAAAGGCCGCCGATACAACATGTGATTAATTATGATTAAATTATGCTCCTTAACAAATAGCCGGCACTGGGCCCCTTAATGAGAAAATCAAAAAACATACATATATATACCTTAACTATTTTCACAGACAAAAAACAACACATCATTATACATACCAATAACAAGTGTTACTTTTTCACCAGTTTCTTTAAGTGCAGCAACTGCTTCTTCATGAGAAACATTTTCTAAATCTACATCCCCATTCTAAAAATAAATATATTCAAATTTGTTCATGAAATAATAATAATAATAATAATAAAATTTACACTTACCAAAGTATTTTTAACAGCAATCAATTTATCACCAACTTCCATGCGACCATCTTTATGAGCTGCACCACCTTCTAAAATCTTTGTAACATACACTCCATTATCTCCAGGCAAATGAACATTACCAATACCACCAGCAATTGTGAAACCCAAACCACCTTCTTCTTTTTCTAATTCAATCTCTGTGATGGTATAAGACTTTTCTGGATCAACAAAAGCATCCTTTTTGCGCCTTTTTACAAGCTAGAAATGAATTAAAATAAAATTTATTTAAAAAAATGTATTTTATAAAATAATAAAAAATAAAACCTACTAGTGTAACAACGTCTCCAGCATTTTTAAGAACAGTTACAGCATAACTATGTGGAACGTGTTCCAATGACTGATTGTTTACTTTTAAAATAATATCATTTGCACGAAGACCGGTTGCACCAATATCTGGACTAACCCGAGTCACAAGAACTAATGACTCTGAATCCACACCACCTGCAATGCTGAAGCCAAGACCACCAGAGCCCCGCTCAACTACTATTTTATCATACTCCCAATATTCAATCTCATCATCCTAATAATTAATAAAATAGTATTTTATTTATAAAATGTGATATTTGTATATTATAAATTTTATTTTAAACTACTTTAATATGTTAAAAAATAAATAATACGTAAAATGTATAGGAATTTTTTAGGCTTATAATCAGTACTTACTGAAAGTTCATATCAAAATACTTACAGTTTCAAGATTAGATTCTTGTTCAGTAGCATCTTCACACGATTGATTTCCGGTTTGTCCGCTCAGCCCATTGATCTTAAAAACCAATATATAATTGTAAACCATTGACATTTCAAAAATAAATTACAAATTATAAGTACACACTTACTTGACAACTTATATCCACAAGTTCTTTTTTTTTGTAATCTCGACGACATTCAGTTTCCAAAGGTTGAAAACTAAGATCACTCTATTAAACATATATTCATAAACAATAACAAATATTAAATACATCTGCATAATAATCTATACTCTCTAACCTACAGGTATATAACTATACTTGAATTAAGATTTGAACTAATACATTGTTTTAATGAAATGTTAAATTACATATAAAATATTAAATTAAAAAGAATAATGAGCCACGGATGCTGTGGATACTGGCCAAAGTGAGTCACAAGGACAAAGATTTCCAAATTGTATTATTATTTTGAATTTGAAAGCAATGATAAAGCATTGGATTCGAAAGATGATTCTAATGACGTAAATAGTATATTATAATCATGAATGTGATAAATATTGTTAAAATATTATGTATGTCCAGTGAAGTAACGACATCCCACAGAATCTACATTGCAGATAGGAGGGGCCTTTGCACAATACCTCTGAATTTAATAGAAATCTCAGAAAACATTTAAATAAGTATTGAAGAACTAACTTATTTCAAATTTGTTTTTTATCCATGTTTATAATAGGCTCATATTACTGTGTCTAATCATATTAAGATATAACGATTTAAAAATTATCTATAAAAAAAAATCTATTCCATTTTCAGCAAATAAAAAGCATACCATTTCTACTAATGTATTTGATTAACTTTAAAATGTACCCTAAATTGTACATAATAATTGGATGATTTTTGTAAAAAAGAGCATAAGTCAACTTCTCATCACTTTATTTATCTTTTGTCTTATTAATAAGACAATAAAAAATAAGGGAAAGGTGTGATTTTGGAGAAAAAGGATAGCGCCCAAAATAATACATAATAAAATGTCAATTAAAAACAAATTACACTCTTGTAAAATGTAAAATGTTTTGAAACTAATAAAGTAATTCTTATACTCAGTTTATTATTATTTATATTACTTAAAAAATTTAAGGGTTCATTTTTTATATTTGTAGAGGGGCCCCATCTTCTTTCGTTACACCAATGTATATACCTAAGCTTGTATTACATTTTGAAACTGTCTATTATCAAAAGCGAATACCTATGTGAATACTTTATCGGTTTGTTTTAGCAATTTTTTTAAATTATGTTCAAGGAAACTACTGGAAAAATTTTAAAAAGTGTCAAATAAAGTACCAACTATATATAATTTCCTACCATAACATATGTCAAGATCATCTGACCACTTTTTCTACATGAAAGTGTTCAGACAAAACAAGAAAAACACATCATTACAAAACCAGTATCTAGAAGTAAAAAGGTAGCAAGCCACAGACACTGTGGCACAGACTTCATTGTCAGACAGGGTTATTTAGATACAGACTTTAGAGTTATATTTTTATTTGAATTTGAAAGTAATGATAAATCACTTCAATAAAAAAAAAAACAATTCTGAGTAAAGCTTTTAATTATTTTAAATAGTAAAGCTATTATAGTTAATAAATCAATATATAGTAATAACTAAAGAAAAATAAAAGTAACATAAAATTAAAATTTCATGGTAAAGATTAGAAAATCACAAATTTGGTGAAGACTGTACTTTATTCAGGTTAAGTTTACCCAACTCGTACAAGCATAATCGTCTAGCCCCTTGACTGAGTTCGGGTGTTCTATGGTCGGCAGCTGCCACTGTGTATACAGAGCAAATGTTGAACGACATGTATACAAACATAATAAAGGTACCCACACGATGTATCATGAAAACAATGTGATAATACAACTCACTACGTACACACCTTGCGGTGTAGTGACCACTGAAAGCAGCGTTCACTGTTGGCAACATTTATGCACAAACGCGACAGGTTTTGCCAGTCGACTACAAAAACGTAACCTGAATCGTATATAATCATATAAAGATGAAGAAATCAAACTAATTTTATAGTATTAATACCATTTGTATAGTATTCATTAATTCATATAAATAATATGTCTTATCTGTTTTCCAACAATGATTCGCGAATAGATTATTTTAAGTTACAATCGAAAACCAGTCCGCATCCACATCTCGACGATAAAGTTCAGGACCGATACGTAATGTTAAGTAATAAATTAATTATTGTTAACTGATTGACTGTTTATATATAATACCAAAAAAAAAAGTCCATAATTAAATACCCACTATAAGTATAATATTGTATATTACACTACGTAATATATACCTGCACAATTAGTATTGGCTCTATGAAAACTAAATTTTAAATATTACTCGGTTTTATACATCTAAGTATACAACTTCTATATTTAAACATATATTTTTAGACATA
This sequence comes from Slavum lentiscoides, assembly GCA_032441835.1. Classification (NCBI taxonomy): domain Eukaryota; kingdom Metazoa; phylum Arthropoda; class Insecta; order Hemiptera; family Aphididae; genus Slavum; species Slavum lentiscoides. Next base: position 7,475,638 of record CM063718.1, on the reverse strand, counting down.
ACCAATGATAAAATAAACTTAATTTTTAAATAGTAATATAAGCACTCACCAAACCAACTTTAGCATCAAACTGTTCCATAATATATTTCTGTGCAATTGAGATATCTTCATCCGTTACAGAATTACTTTCATCCTGAAGTGCTAATTCATAAAATTCTTGGATATCTACAATAATTAATAATAATACGAGTACTATAAGTATACAATGTTTATACTTTTCTATATATTATAAACATTATATTATATTATATTATACCTATTATAGTAAAACTATATTTTTATTTCTTATTTGGAAACTAAATGGTTGGTTAGAGTGACAACCTATTAACCTATAATAAAAGTTATTAAAGAGAATATTATCCAACACTATACAAGGAATACTGTAATTTGTCTATAGGTTTATTAATTTTAATTAATTTAAATAATACTCATTATTTTCTAGAACAAAAACTGACAAAATCCTATACATAATGTTTCAAAAAAAGTAGTTGGTATTTTTTATTTTTTACTGGATTATTGTACAAGTACAAAAATAAATGTCACACTAATAATTGTTTTAAGGTTAGCATTAATTATTTCTCTATAGTATTTATTACCTTCTTTTAGGTATATCTCTCAATATTGTCATCTACATAAGCAACGTCACAGCGCTTTTTATATATTATTCTTATACAAATGTATTATATTATTTAATCTAAAATTAGTAAAAACTCAAAACCTTTATTATAAAATAATTTAACTAAATGTAAAAATATTTATAAACATTTTCATATTATACGATATGTGAAATTAGAGTAGAATTTTGTATCTATTCATGGTACCTACCATGAATGATACCTGCCTTTATAATTTTTTGGCGTATTCAAATAAAAATTTTAAACATATATTTTTATATCCACAAAAGAGGAAGTGTATCCAACTTGTATTTTATTTAAAACAACTAGTTTATCTCTAGCTTTTTACCGTAACTCTGATCGTCGTAAAACGAGAAATTCTAAGACTGTTTGAACTTTCAAAATACCGCGTGCAACAACAACTGAGGACAAAAAATGTAGGCCCGACATCTTTTTATTATTATAATTTGATTTTGTAAAGAAAAACAACGAGTATTTTTTTATTTAGTTATTTCTAAAAATTAATTGAAATATATATTATTGTACCTATAATAGGTAATTTATTTTTCAATAACACAAGTATAAGCGAGTACCTGTAATAGTAAACACTTAACCGTAATAATTAACCAAATTTGTCAGACAAGTCTATGTTGAAATATCGAACGTCAATCGACACACGAATCGAAAACCAACGAATGAATAAAACGAAAATAAATAAAAATGTATTGAAATTAAACTAAATTACCAACAAGAGCTTGGAATAGCCTGGATTTAAATACACCAATCACAAGCTGCATGACGACTTGAAGATCATTGTTCGGTACACTGGAGAGTTTGGCGTGATAGTCTTCGAGCAGGGCTAAGGCCCTGAGAGTCTCTGTGCGACGAGAAAAACAAAAACCAAATAAATCAATAACGATATTATGAAGTAATAATATATAATAATAACGGCGTATATCGATAGGTTCGAACCCAAAAAACGAATCAATCGTTAGCGCTTTAAGATTTTGAGTAATTTCAACACAATATTGAAATACCGTTGCAATGCTCACCGTCTTGTTTGCAGGCTGGCATCTTTTAAAATCGACCGTACACTCCCAACGCGACTTTGTTGTGCGCACACGACCACGGATACGTGTAACACGAAAAGCACTGTCGAAACGTCTAACGTGAAGTGTGCGTCGTCTCCTTTATGCGACTGGCCAAAAAAGAAAATCCAATAGCCACACACACACACACACACACACACCGTCGAAAACGATAAGTGACAACACTTCAGAGCTTAGGCGAGCGCTTACGCGGAAAAATCAATCGCGTCAGCTGTGCGACGTTTGTGGGTCATCGCGGCGATGTCATTATTGTTATCGGTTACGACTATAGTGTTTTGGACGGTCTGTTTCGCCTAAAGCACCCGGTCAACCGAGCACGTACACGCACATTCGCGTTGAACCGCGTCGGTGAACGGCAATTACCGACAATAATTATTGACGGCACGAGCGAGTGTCGCAAATCACAGGGACTGACCACAAACGTACTCGTATGTCGTGGTATTTATTTGCGAAAAAACAAAAAAAAAAACACCCGACGGCCGAAGGAAGAGTCGCGCGGTGGTGACCGCTAGTCCCTTAAAATAGAGATGGTTAAAAATACACTTTTCGAATAGTGTGAAACGTCACGTAGGACACAGAACGCGCGACGACAACCTCGAGCGTGCGCACTGCGCAGTACTGCGGCGGTCTCGTAGCACTCGTAGTACGAGTTGTTGTCAATCACCGTGTTGTGCATTATATCATTGATTATAAATATTTATAATCAATGATTATATATAGGCGTTTCGCATCTTTCCGTTTTCTATGTTTCGCATCGTCGCCCGGAAATACGGAACTCATAACCGTGGTAATGGGCCAGGACGAACACGGTCGTGATCACTGTTATCGTTTATCGCGCGCGCCATAGATGATAGGCGTGCGCATGGCAACGAGAGTGTTCCATAACTGAACCACAGATTAGATGTGGATTTGGATAGATCCACCTTGCACAGAATATTTTCATTATTATCGTAATTCGTCTAATATGTGACTGAAGCTTGTGGAACACCGCAGCTCATTATTCTGGTACGGTTTTCCTTACCTATACTAGAAGTCATAATTCTCCTTCGCCCTTTCTGCCAACTATTCGCGGTCGGCCAAATAGAATAATAATAAATAATAGAAAAAATAAATAGAAGCGTCCGATCGTGTACATATTATGTTCTGACACTAACCCGGACGACTTATGAAATTGCGTAATTATACGTATTGATCGCGCGACTGTCGAAATGCTGCTCTGATATTATGGCTCATGTGTAGTATTTAAAATTTATTATTTAAATAACGTAATTATGTAGGGGATAAAGTGGACAAATATTTAAATTCACAACAATTTTAAATACCTTTCGAGAAACTATTTTCTTTTGTTTCAGAGTTCCAGACAATACATCTGTGATAGTAGTATATGTAAATTCCGTAGATCTACAAGATCATAATATCATCTCAAGGGCATTTTGATAACATTTATATTATTTTGCTTAATCACATGATCACTGTTGATAAGAGTTTTTCTTCAAAATTTTCCCAGCGAGCAGACGAATCGAAAATCGGTGAGAACGTGTCAAAGTTCTTAGTTGCTTGTTCTTTCTTCGTGCAATCAATTTCATTAATTGATATCACGGAGTAAAATGACCGTGTGGAGCTCATTAAGGCTCGGATCGACAATCACAAAATGTTTGAGTTTAAAGAACACCAATGCGATCAAAACAACTGGTAACTATACTGTAATTTCATAAAATTATTTGGTTGATATTTTGCTGACAAACATTGTTTTGTATCACATAAATTAATTTTTGCCAATATTCATTCACGTAGGGGGTAGTTAACTATTTGTCTGATTACGGTTACAAAACCAAAAAAAAAAATAAAATTTTCCCTAGTTATAATATGTAACTTAATTGTACCTGTATTAAGTAAATTTGTACTTCATTTTCATTTACAAATAATTTTAGCTCTTGTACCTGCTCGCAACATGAGTGGTCATCATTTGATGACTATTAAAGAAACTCGCTGGCAATGGACAAAGTTCAAGGATTTAATTCATTATTATGTCTTGGTCGGTGTTATTCCTTTGACTTTGTTGGTCACTTATGTAAATGTTTTTATTGGACCTGCAAAATTAGCTCCAATTCCTGAAGGTTACAGACCTAAACACTGGGAATACTATCAGGTCAGTTATTTTGTTTATGTTCTTATCTCTTATTACTCTTATATTATTAAAAATCGCTGTATTCTAATAATAACAAATTAAACATATATTTTAGAAATTAATAAACTTTATACTTAAATTTACAAGATAAAATTTATACCAATTCAGTGAATTTCTAACGGTTTTCGATTACTAAAATTATCAATTTATATTGTAAAACACGCATTGCTACAAAAATTTACCTAGTTAAATATACTTACAAAAGAAAATGTATAAGACAAATTTTTCTCATAAATGTTCTCTGTAATATATTATACACTATAAATGTGTTACAGCAAAAACCTAAAACCAACGAGAAATAAAATTGTCTAGTAAAAATGAGTGTTACCTAAATCCTTAGGTTTTTATTAATGATTACAATACAAATCCAAATTAGTGTATTTGAACCTGGATTTTAGTATTTACTACAGTACATTACATACAGTTATGAAGTTTATGAAATATTTATTTATTAACAATTTGTCTTAATTCTTTTAAAATGTATTATTGTTATATCTAATTAAATGTATTGTATTAGCATCCAATCACACGATGGATGGCACGCTATATTTATGCCAGTCCACAACAGCAGTATGAAAAATATCTACATGCACTGTATGAAGAAGATGAAAAGTTCAAAATCAGGTAAAAATAAATTAATTCATTAAATATATTTACATAAAGAGGTAGTTGATTGAAATTATTAATATTAAGAATTATGTGAAAAATTTAAAGTATTGATTTTTAAACAAATAATAGATATTACAAATAAATAAACAGATCACATTTACTTATTTTATACATATTAAAGATTTATAAATCAGTAACAATTAAAACTACAATACATTTTGATTTATTTGTTTAAAATTGTTTACAATATTTAATTAATATAAATAAATTGAAATAAATATTAGAATATAACAGTCTGTTATTTAATATAAATAAACATATATATATATATATATGAATATAAAAATGCATCTTACACTATTCAAAAACTTTACTGTTGACATTAAATTTTAATGTAAAATTTTAAATTGTTAATTTATCTGATTTAAACATATGTTTGTATTAAAAAGTAGATAAAATATTAAAATAATCTCAAGTTACATAATTATGATAAATGAACATTCAAACAATATTTTTTTGGTTAAACAATTATATTAATATATTAATTAGTAGTCTTATTTTACTCCACTGAGATTTACTTATACAATGTAGTACTTATTATATTTATGAATTTTCTCTATTTTTCAGGATGGTAGCCAATAAAATTAACAATATGATGAAAGAAAAATCAGACTACAAATCATTTTATTATAGACCTATTTCTGCTAACCTTTACAGAGTTAGCAAAGAAAGCATGGACCGTTCTGAAGAAACAGAAGGTTACAACTAATTATAAATGTTTGCAGGTTTCATTTAGAAATTGTTTATTTTATAGTATAGGCATTAAAAACATTAATTATAATATGAAATACATTTAAATACAACTGATACATTAAAAATTTTGAAAAATTTTAATTGTTATATTTTTTACTACGTATTTATAATATATTGAATATAATCAATCCAAAAAGCAATAAATTAATTGAGCGGCCAATTTAGACCCAACCAATGTTTTATACTCTGTAATTATCTTATCATCTTCATTTCCCAGATTCCTCATCCTTTTGTACATTGAATAAGTCATTAGTGTGCCTGAATATAATACTGGAATCTATAAACCATAAACAAAAGCAAATTATAAGTTAATCTTAGTTATTGAAATTTAACTAATAATATTAAGGCCTTGATTTCAATGCAAACTGCATTTGTTCTCTGGAGTTCCAGAACAATGCATTCCAAGTATATAATTTGCTTCATAACAGAGACTTCAGAAGTTAAATTTTTATTTTGAATTTTTTCATCGTTAGCGCATTATTATACATAATACGAGTTTTTAGTGTCAACTAAGGTAATTCAAAATATAATTTCAAGAATTGTTTTTAGTGTTTTTACTCAAGTTTTATATAGTTTTCATCTAAGGTATTTATTTACCCAACGTCTTTATTTATATACAATGCAACTAACAGCTGATATGTGTCATCAGAGACCTGAACTCAAACAAATAATTATTTGGCCAGTAAGTGCTCATATCACATTTGCGTTTATTTCTTCATTATTAAACTTTTGTAAATATTAAAATATATAATAAACTGATTTTTTTTTCGTAATAAAATATTTAAAAAATTATAGTCTTTTTAAAAAAAGTATTATTGCGGTGAAAAGACATTTTTATAAAACACTTGTAGATAGTTTTTAAGGCATTTAAATCCAAGCCCTATTGACACTAAATAATAAAATGTTTATCAATGTTTAATATTGGTGCAACTAGAGGTTACTCCCTTAAAACTCAACTATATTAATACGTAAATTTCTTAAGATATATTATAAATAGAATTAAGTAATAATCTTTCATTATTTATGCTGCCTGCTGATTTCAATTTGACAAGAAACTATTAATTTCCAATATATGCAATAATTCCATCAACCATAAGGTTGATTATATCACATACTACATTCATATATATTTATTAAAAAATCTAGTTGCACCAATGATGCACAGTGTACACGAGTTTTATTAATTATACAATTATTCACTTTTTCTATTCTCAATGTATTATCTTCTTGAATATCTTCAGACTCGTTAAATATTGAATACTTCTCATTGTCAAGTTTCTGGATGCATTTATCAATCTCATGCCATGTATATCGAAGTGGGCATAATAAATATGATGGTCGAAATTTTGCTTTATAGCGCATTTTACAGCATGAATGTATGTAGAAGCCCATATAGTAGTATTTCAGATCAGACGACATGCTGTTCAGTTGTCTCACTAAACATATTTCCCTGCAACATTATTTTCTATATTCATTCAATTCAATTTTATAATGATGGTTACACAAACTTACCTTAACGAACTGTAAGTTCCCAGCACCATGTGATAATAATCTGGATCATAAAATAAATAGACTGATGACACACACTTTGGTAAAATGTCTAACACGCCAACAGCTATTAATTTATCACCTATCCAGTATTGTTGATGAAATGAACCATAACCAGGATGATCAGGGTGATCTGCTTTTTCAGCCTAAAAACAAGATTATAAACATTTTATTATTATTATTATTATTATTAACAATAATAAACTATTTGACTGGAAGCATTCATAAAATTGACATATCATATAAATCAAAGCAACAAAATGAAAATAATAATTGTTCAATAAATATGTCGAGTGTTATTTTAATCTTTAGAAGACTGATGTCACTTGCAACTGATACCTGCAAAGGTGAATCAACAAGAAATTCTAAGTATTGTTCCACATCGCAGTCATTTGGTTGATCATTGTGCACAGCTATTTGATATTTGGCAAATAAAGAAGCCCCAGCAGTGATTGTACGAGTAAATGCTTCTGTGCCGGTCCTGACCAGAGATACCTTACATATAAAACGTATTCAATAATTATTGAAAACTTACTCTAAGAGGTGAAGTGACAAGAAATCGAATAAACTGTTCTCTTGTACAGCGATCATCTGTATCACCATGAACAATATTTTGATATAATTTGTACACCGCATACTCAGCTTCAAAAGAACTGCTCGATGGTGTCATTTTTAATAGTTTTATCTAAAATGTAATTTATTTTAAAATCTACAATTTTTTACAATTAATAAAAAAACCATTTGTTATGTATTCTATAGTATAAATGATTCAAGATTTAATAAATGCAATAACTTTTATTCTACCTATTAAATATTTTAAAGTCTTTTTTTTTCATATAATTGTTGTACTTCCACACTCTAATAAACGTATTTTTAATTTTATTTAAATTATAAAAATGAGAAAATATTCTTTTTTTTTAAAATGAAGACAGCCAATTTTCTAAATTTTTTTTTAACTTTTAATTAGGTTGTCGTTAATTTTCAAAGTTTATTTTAATTCAAATAGTTAAATTGATTTTAATCAATAGCAACCATACCCTTCTAATGAAAGAGCACAGCAAAATAATGCAGGTAACTAATTTTACTAATCACTAGATTGTATTCAATTATAGCCTGTAGTAAACCATGAAATTTTCATAAACTTAACAAAAATGGTAAAAAAATCTACTACACTTTAAACACTCAATTTGAACAAAAAAAAAAAAATTGATTTTATTATTTTAATTTTAGTTGTAAAAAAAAAAAAAACTTAAATATTGAATAGTATAAAAATTGGAATATTTATCAGAGCTCTGTGGTACATAGGTCATAGGTCATACATATCTAGACCATAACACTGTGGAGGGGAAGGAGGGCAATATTTTCTTAAGAATATTCTAGACCCGAAAATGTATGTGTGTATATTGTAAACTATGATATAATAAAATGTTTATGGAATAACTGTTCTTATAGTGGTAACATATTATTATATTATAATTATATAATACAATTCTAATATAATAAAATACTAATTAATTATTTAATTTGGTATAGTATCATATGAGCTTTGGGAGGGAGTGGTGATCGCTCCTATCGTTTCCCCTCTTAAATATGTGCCAAGTGGTAGACACCGTGTAGTAATGACAAGTAATTTTCATTGTAAAATGTTTTTAATGAAGGCCTATACTCTACAGCTATTTCTTATATTTTAATGGAATCCGATTCCAAAAAAATTAACAAACGCCAAATTAAACACATTTTAAATATTATTTTATTTGCATTAGATTATCATAATTATATTTATAAAAATATTATTGCGATATTATATTTTAAAACCCCAGTACTATTAATATAACTTCTTACTTTTAATTTTTTAGATTCGTCAGTATATACTGAATCATTTTCTGCAATTAAATCCTCTAAGCTTACTCGTTGGGTGGTTGAAGTTTTAATAATAAAATTTGGATTCTTAGCCAATTTCTTTTCTATTCGTAATAATTTTTTTTTTTTGCATCTTGGTAAATTTGGATCAGGTCCTTTACCTGTAACATACAACACACATGAGTATTTTATAAATTACTATATTAACACTAATTTATTTATTATACAAATAAATTACTATACCAGGTTTAACATTTTTTGTTTCTTTTATTGTTTCAGGATTTAAATTAACAGACACAACCAAATTGTTATCGTCTATAAGTCAAAAATATTTTTAAATTATTAATTATACATAATATATATGCTATTTTACTATAATATATTATGACTATCAAATCTTAATTTATGTAAATAAACTTGAAATTACCTTTATTGTGCACCGGTGAACTATTCTGTGAACAATTAGCGAACGATGGACTCTGTTTTTCCACCACCGAATTGTCAATGTTAGTAACTTGCATTTTATCATCATGATCTATAAACATATTTTAACATTATAATTATGTTAAACACACACGAGCACACGTGACTGTTATACTATTTATTATTATATATTGCTTTTATGATCTGTGTTTATAATAATTCAAATTCATATTATAATTATTGATATATAATATTAATATGTTTAACAGTACAGAGTATCCAATTAAGCAATGTAAGAGGGGAAAAAAATATATTAAATACAAAACAAAATCCATCAATTAAAAAAGTAATAAATAAAAATTCAATTTACCATGCGATTCATACTTCATGATAGGTTCTCTTTCTGGCTGTTCAATATCTACTGGGTTTTTATCGCATTCTCCACTTTTTAAGAATTTACTTACTCTTTTAATTATCTTTTTCTGTGATTTTGACAACTGGAATTCTAAAGCGTCACATCTATTTTTATAAAATCATAAAAAATGTAGGTAATTATTTAAATATTTAAAATAAATAATTAAATTGAAATATCAATATAGATTATTTAATACAATATTACGAAGAGCTGTTTTCATCTAAAGTTTAAAAAAAATGTTAAAACTTTTAATGTATTTAACTGAAAAAAACATTTTAAAATGACAACTCTCGTTCTCAAAAAAAAAAAAAAAAATTCAAATATATCTCAATATTCTTTATCGTTTTAAAAACAGAACACCTACCTAATGGCGTACAAAGGACAACAAGTAACATCCATTGATGGTTTATAACAATACTTGCCACTGCGTCGCCATCCGCGATCTATCAGATCTTGATACGCTTGTACGGTAAGAGAAGAAGTCCACATTCCTATCGATCAATCGTATTTTATATACCGAAATACAGTTTTGCTAAATTATAGTATCTACAACACTATAGTGACTATAATAATAAGTGTTCTCACCATTGCTATGGCTAGCGTTTTCTGTTTTGCAGTAACCACAAAAAGATTTATCGCGGGAACCACTATAGAATATAATGTTATGGTTAGTACTGGACATGATTGAAAATCAAATTTAAAATGTAATAATATTTAAACAAGTGAGAACGAATCGAGAAGGTGATATTAATTTTACTAATACGAATTGGTACATCAAACTCTATACTCGGGTAAAATTTAAAAACGGAAGAAAAATGTCGACAGACGCTCACAACACATAGCCGTCTCTTATTATGAAAATGTAATTACTATTATGACAATTATAAAAAAATATTATTTGTTATCTATCGAATACGAAACTAAGCTGCAGGCTGCCCAATAGAATGAACGCGTTGATCATAGACTATGATAATATGACGGAGGCCACATATTAGAGCCAAACAAACTCATCATTTAAGAAATATTTTATTAGATTTTATTATTTTAATATAATATTACCTTTAAGTAAGGCAAAACCGTTTACACATTTTGTTACTGTAAAATTGACGTTATTGAATAATCAATTATATTAATTTTACTTATTCGGATTCATGGATATATAGATTCCTGCCGTATGGCGGGTGGAAGCTGCCCAAGTTGAACCACAGAATAAAACAGTTGAACACTTGATCACGATTGATAAAGATAATTTAATAACATTTTTCATAAATTAAATTTAAACTTGTACATTTTATCACACATAAAAGTACAATAATTTGAATAATATTCTATTCGAATATCCCACTATAATATAGTGCCAAAATATCGTAATATATCTAAGATATTAATATAACTTTACTATCAATGAAATTGTCATTACTCATTCATAACCAACATTTGTATAGCTCCAAAGATATTTTTTTTTGTCAGTAATCTGTACATCTTACTTTCAACATTTCAACTAATTTACCTAGTTTACTATTTTATTTTAAGCTACTTTAATTTATTTACAGACAACGCACATTATAATCAAAAGATTTAACACAATTCTACTCTTGAGGCGAATTAGCCCCATAGGACATATACAATATTTTTTTTTTATCTAGCAAACAATCATGGTGACGTATCATCATAACTCATAGATTAATTATTACATTTTTAATAAATAAATACTTTTTATTTACAGATATCGATTTTGGAAAAAAATTCTCAGCAGTTAAAACAAACGTTTCACTAATATTTTATCAATTTTCTTTAAATTTATCAACTTTTTTTTTTTTGTAGTTGTAAAAAAATAGGTTCTCTGCATTTTAAAAATCACTTGAACATCATATACAAACCATCTAAAATTCACATCATATATATATATATATATATATATATATATATATATATATATTTTTTAAACAAGTATTTAAAAATTATACTTTTATTTAAATATTGTATTAAAATTGTATTTAATGTAAACACACAATAATCTGAATATTTTTCTGAATTTGTTATTCTTCCGAAACTTGTATAGTTTTATTTAATCAAAATATCAAAAATACTCACTGGATATTGCAACATTAAACGACTAAGCCATTCTCAACCACATCACATATATAAAATCATTTATGGTTTGGTTTTTAAAAATCATACAATTATTACTGATTAAGAAGTTAATTATTTTATTTTAATATGAAATAATACATAAAAAAAAAATCTTTAATAAATACACAAATAAATTTACTAAATAAATAATAGCTTAAAATAATATTAACCTTCTTAATTTCAATAAAAATTACAATAGTATATAAAACACATAAATCAACGTTTTTTAATAACAAATGGTGACTGTTCAACTGTTTCTTTTTTTCTCGTACTTCTCTTCTCTCTAACTTTTACTTCAACGTCTTGTTTTGTCGTAAACTCTTCAATGTTTTCTTTTCCAGTTTTTTTCTTAACTGTTGAATCTTTTTTTATTTTTTCAGTATCTCTTATTATCAAAGATGATTTTATTTTATTTTCTCTCGATTTTGGACTTTCTAGAGTCATTTTTAATTTTCTAACTGCTGGCGTAACAAACCTAGGAATTACTTGAGATTTGGTATTCACCGAATTTTAGTAGCAGCTGGTGTCTTAAATTGATATTTACTCGATCCTGCCACAGGCGAATGAATAACATTTGCGCTAGGATAATTCTGGATATTATCAAATTTAAGTGAAATACTTAATTCATTCACGTACAATAATAGCCATTCATCATGGCACGATTCTTTAACTTTTTTAATGTAATCCAAAGACTTGGCCTGATTATTGAAAATAATCAAATGTTCTGCATAATAATATTTAGCCAAAGAATGTTGTCTAGATGCTAAAATATTGTACACTTCATTCTTACTGAATTGTGGTGAAGACAATTTCATTAATTTAAACACTAATTTAAAGTAATATTCGGCCAACTTTTGTTGATTGGCTTTAAAACAATAAACAGCTTTCAAAATACATGTTTCAATAACTGAATGAATTATTATTGGATCATGGGCTTTGTTGCTAGTGATGGCATCGTCACAAAATTCAGTAATACTCATTTGAGTGCTTTTATTATTATTTAATCGTTTTAGAGAAGGAGATGCCATTTTATTTATTCTAGAATTTGACATGCATCGATAATCAGATGACGGCGAAGACAAAACATTTGAACAGTGACGCACAGTTAGTTTTTGCATTTTTGAATCCAATTCATCTTCTTTAAAATTTAGTAGAGTCATCACGTGTTCCAATTGTCCATTAGCACTTTCAAAATTACAACACATCAGTTCATTCCAACAACTCATTAGAAATACATGTAATGCCCTTTTAGTTAAAACAGACTTTAAAACTATATTCATTTGAACTTTTAAGAAACAACGAGCTTCTACTGGTTTCAAAATGTTTATACAAATTAAATTAAAATATGAACATATACTCAATATGACAAAATGCATAGCCAAATATTCATAAAAAGAATCAATTCTTTTAATAAGACTATGTGCACAATTGTAGGCGTCAAAAAATACATAAAGGCATTTATCATGATTAAAGTTTCCCGATTCAAAACACAAACGACTTTTCAGGTAAGAATAATTAGCCATTAATAAAACATTATTATTCAATTCGCCACTATTAATATCATTTAACAATATTTGTGCATCATTAAATTTTGACTGGTTTAGAAGAGATGTTATTAATGTTAATTTATAATCAACAGTCATTGTAGGCAAGTATTTAGCCACATTATCCAATTCTACAATATCTGTTTTACCAATTTTCATTAATTCTGAAAGTGCAATAAAAATATATTTGTGGCAATTTTTACTAGATGCTAATTTATACAATAGTTGCCAAACTTCAACTTCTCTTGAATCACAATGTAGTTTAAATATAAAAGCCACTTCCTGAAGACTTCTATAAAGTATTTTTACATCATATTCATCTTTAATTGTATCATTTATTGAAGCAGACCAATTATTAACAGCCAAATTTAAGCAATTAAAAAGTTTCGGTTTAATTTTTAGTGGCAATATCCAAGACATAGGTTCATATTGCACACTATTTTGTTTCTCCATACCACGTTCCAACCTCTCATCAGTATATGAATCCAATTCTTTACAAACAAGGTTCTGTAAATGTTTTAACAAACACATGAAATTTGCGTAATATAAATTTCCTAACAATAATGGCATACTCTTATTCTCCATTGATGTTTCTACTTCTAGTTTACGAATGTAATCTTCTAATATATCAATAACTGTTTTTAAACCACTTACACTATTTGAATGAAGTATTATATGAGCAGTAGTAATAATGACTTGGCACTTTAATTCTCTTGATAGTTTATGGCCAATTAATTCTTTAAATAATTCTATCACAGCAGTAGTGTCGTGTTTGATTTTATGTTGATGATTGTGGGCTTTTAATTCCAACCACATTATTTCAATATGTTCTATTTTTTTCAAACCATAATGGGGCCATTTCTTTTGTAAGTCTTTATCATTTTCATACATTTCCAAAATGGTCTGATTCATAACACGATTATTTTTTTCTTCCTTGCATTTAAAATAAACCCACTGTTGAGCAGCAAGTTCAGAGCGAGTGCGCACACACCAATAAGCAATGCACCTGAAAGCTTCATCATTTTTACTTTCATTATATAAATACCGACTTAGTAGAATTGCAACACGAGCCACAAGTTCTGATTCAATACCACTAGGATCAAGCATTAAGTATATGTTTTCAAGAAAATCCAGACACAAAAGGGTGAATTTGCCAGAAGTTGTATGAATACAAAGATTATAAACACTTGTTAATGAAAATTCAATAAAAGGAATTTTATTTGAACAATTCGATTTACTTACTCGTTCAAATAGAGAAGTAAAAAGTTGCATCCACTTGGAAACATCTTCGGAATTTAAAAATGTATCGTGTTTACCAATTATATGACGTATCATGATAAATATAATATTAATCAAACTCATTTCTGATGTTGAATCCTCAGTAAGATCACAAGTATTACTTTTACAACATATTTGACTTATTTTACTATGTTTACTCATATACACTAAGTGTTCTAACAATACAAACATCTGTGCGATTGTTTCAGGAGAGTTAATAATCAACCCTTCAAACCATAAATTCTTTAATTTTGAAACAGTAATAATGGTAGCCTTGAAAACGTGATGTAACATTGTATTCGGTAATACTGTGGTAGGTTCATACTTTTGAACAAATGTAATCATTTTTCTAAGTTCAAAATTTGAATCAAGACCATTTTTTATTGAATTATCAATGAACTTGAATAATGATATAACAAATGACAATGCTTCTTTTTCAGTTTTATTCAAACAACAAACATCAATCATCAATTCGATATGCTTGATTAAAAAATGTACATGCATTTGTTTCTGACGCATCATGTTTTGCATTACAGCTGCAATGTTTTCAATTAACATAGAGTATAAATTCATCATATTTTCATGATAACTTTTTTTTCTAAAAACACTAGAAGATAATACCGATTCTATGGTCATATCTAAAATAACTAGATCGATTGAACGGCCTTCATGTAGTATTAATCCATTAATATTTTTGATAAGTATAGTTAATGAACATAATGCATACTCAATTTCTTTTCCTGAATGACATTTCACAAGATTTAATGCAGCATCCCACATCAATATAACATTTAACTTTTTTAAATCATCATCAATTGGACTTGTTTTATGTATAGTGTGCGCAAACAACTGAACTAAGTGTTTCAGTATATCAGACGGAGGAGATAAATCCTTCAATAAATAATTACTAAAACGAACAGCTTCAGTCACATGATTATTTGAAAGTAAATATCTAACAATTACATACAAACTATTTTGCAATAATTGTAAATCAGGCGAAACAAGCATTTGAAAACAACAATCAAGAAATTGAATAACATGATTAGTATTATTTTCAGATGGTGTTTTTTTGTTGGTAGAAGTTAATTCAGATTGGAGTTTTTGTGCAAAGGTACTTATAACACTAACTATAAAGTTTTGAAATCCTTTTATATCCTTAATCTTGTTGTAATGAATGTTAAAGGTATCAAGTGCTTCTTTCACGTTGTCTTTGACAATATCATTTTGTATTAAAAGGTAAATTTGCTTTAATTCACCCATGTTCTGAAAAATATTTATATAAAATATAATATTAGAAAACAAAATTAGCACTATGTATCAATTAAATATATTTTTTAAATGTTAAATATCCTAAATTACAAAAAAAAAAAATATATAATAATAATAATACAAATTAATTTTAATTGTATCTGGGAAAATAATATAAAATGTTAGTGATTCAAACTGGAAAAATTAGCTAGAAATTGTTTTAGTTCAATATGCCATTTACTTAAATAAAACTTTGATTCTATATGTTTTACCTATACTATAATACTATATTATAGTTTTATTAAATTACACACATATATATATGTATAATTTTTCTTAATTGTAACATTTATATAAATTAACGAACCTCAAACCTCATTGGCGACTGACCAACAACTTACTAAAAAATTCTGTGAATTCTGTCAATCCAACAAATCAGTTAAAAGCTTTTCTTTTTAAATATAGACTTTTTTTGTTTTTTTTTTTAGTTTTTAGAACAACTATTATAGCTCGACAATTAATAAAGACTGTTTATTTAGGTATTTTTTTTACACATAAAACTGCATAATATTAAAAATAATTATTTTTATTTAATAGGTATATTTTTTTTTACTATACCAAATTGTCATATCTTTAAAATTAAACATAATAATAATTAGTATTTAATAAATTTAAAATGGATGTATATGGATAAAGGTAGATGAGGTAGACAGCGTATTGGATTACTAACCACTTAACCTATGGGATATGAATACTTTTAGAATATTCTGCTTTTACTAATACGTACCTAAAATTCGTAGAAAATCTAATTTAATTAGAGTAGAATCTTTTTTATTAAATGATGTTTAAATTATATCATTATTATATAATTAATTTAATTACTCATACCTATATATATATATATTGATTAACAGATTTTAAAATAAGTTTGACTCTAGGCAAAATAATTATAACTATAAATTGTATTTTCATTGTAATAAAAATTATCTTGGTAGCAGTTCAAGTTTTTTTTTTTTTTTTAGTTCTAGGCTCGTATGTTTTATATTGATGTATTGTGATACATTTGATAAATGTTAGATTTCATTAAAACATTATTGTAGAATAAATTTCTGATCTATATAGTACTTAGTGAACATGATAACGATTTAGTATCACCAATTCGATCGTCCGAATCAATACATTATTAAATGTATGCCGTACGATAAATAAATAAATAGATAATCTTTAATCTATACTAGATAGGAAATATACATACATACATTTAACGCTCACCGTTTGAACACATAATATTGTTCACAGTGACAGCTTGTCAGTGGAGTCTTTAAGTTCTTTAAGACTATCTCAAGAATAGTTACCCCTCCCCCCCAAAAAAAAATAAAAAATAATAATTTAAAAAAAATTTCTTTCCGTTGTTTTTATGTTAAACTTTTATCTTGTTGTTTTTTAATTTTATATTACATTTTTGTATAATACGCAGACAACAATTCGACAAAATACAGTAGAAAAAATATGATAAATATATTTTAACATTTACCAGTTCAATGTGACAGACTCGGATATAAAATGTATATGTCAGACACTGCGAGCGCCAGGAAGAATACAGTGTATTAAAATAACGTTATTAAGTTAAGTCTCATCAAATTTTATAATACTATCATCGTTCCTGTATCATATAAATTTTTTTATATAATACATGTAGTAAGAGTTCACGATGACGTATTGTATTGAATTAGTTTATAAAAGAATTTTAAGCAATTAACGTTGTACAGTCTTTTTTTTATTATATTATATGAAAAAAAAAAATGTATGAAGACATTATTTCTTATAGAGAATGAAAAAAATTGTAATAAATAAACTATTTTATAATAATAGGTAATATTAATAATGTTAATAGTTCAGATTTACTAGTCTATTAAACCCTAATTAATTACTGACTGGACTGTCACCGATTGTTATACCAACTATTGATCTTTCAGTTGAGAAAAAAACAATCAGAAAGTCTAGTGAAAATAATTTTGTTTAAGCAATAGTTTTACTAAATACTAACACAATATATACAATCTTAAATAACTCCACTAATTCACGGAATACTCGAGTTCTTAAGAATTAATTTAAGAAATAATTAATGTTTAATTTTATAATACCTAAACAAAACGATTTATAATTAAGTGCACATTGTAAGTATACACAATACGATTATAGTAAGGGTTTTTCTTTCAAACCGAAACATGAATGATAAATGTCTAATTACCTGAGGTTATGTATTTAAATATGGCCAGGTATGTAAATAATTATTTTTCTGGCTACGAACGTTCAAGAAAACGAACAGTAAAATCACATTTTTAAACGAGAAAAGTACAAAAACGCAAACACAAAACGCGTAAAACTCGACTATCGTCCATCAAAACGGGCAATTCAATTATATTTATACACGGAAATCACTGAGTAACGGCGAAAAGTTCTACAGTGAAAACTCGAAAAGTCAAAACGTTCATTGTTGAATGACGACTTGATAATGAGTAATATTTTGCGTACATCACGACCATAGATTATAACGGCCATTTTAAATGTTATCGACTATTCGAAAATGTAAATAATAATTTTGATAAGGGTACGCAATATAATCACTATATCTACTCTGTGATATAATCATTGAACTTTATATGATAACCATTGAACTCTATATGATCATATCATATATTATGTAGTTCAATCGGGGACGCGTAAAATGTCCGAAAATATTCTTTCCGAACAGTATTTTGGACGAAAAATATTTTATCCGAAAAATATATCAATAGAAAAGTATTTTTTCCGAACCGTATTTAAGCCGAAAAACATTTTATCCGACTCATATTTAAGACGAAATTATTTACGCCGAAAATAAAACTGTGGAAAATATTTTATCAGAAAAATATTTCATCCGAACCGTATTTCATCCGAAAATTTATAAACATAAGTGTGACCAATATAATCCACCTTGGTGGTATCACAGAATATTGGTGGAACGATGTTGTTATCAATTAATCATAAAGAAATTGTAATTTTATTTTATTTTTATGTACAAAATTACGAAAAACGACAAGATAAAAAAAATAAACAAGTAAGAAAGCAAATTATATTATATAGTATAAAATAAATATATTATATTCTGCTCATTAATGTCAATTTATCAATTGTTACAAACAATATCAGAGGTAAGCGAACATTTGATATATATATATATATATTCTGTAAGTATTTTATTTTACAATAAATAATGTAATACATATATTGTTGTTTTTATTGTATTTTATTTAGAATCTTAGAGCATCATGGTCAGTTTCTGTTCTGCATTCAATTTTTCCAATTCAAATGACATGAAGAAAAAATTGATATTTCACAAGTCTTATGTGATGATCATTAAAATTGATTTTTATTTATTAGTTTGAGTTTTAATTATGTATCTGTTTTATTGTTAAAGGTTTTCACTCAATGACAAGGAGAGATAATGTGAATGGATTCATGCTGTCTGCCGGAATGAATTCAAACCTAATTATTTCTTGGAATCGGATTATATCCTTCCTGTTCTTACTGGAAAACCAGTCCTTAAAAAAATTACTATGCCATTTGTTTTTCAATTCCCTAATCATTCAATATCAGAAGTGCAAGAAAAAAGACTCCTATAACGATCAACTGAAATTCAAGTAAGATTGTTTATAGTTTTACTAAATTAGTCATTTAACATGTTTCAAACAACATAATCTAACAAACAGTTCTCATATATTCTAAATAGAGGCATCATATATCAGTATCAGAGTCACAAGAAATTTAATTTGTTAACGTTTCTCTACAGACAAATTTAAATGATCAAAAGTTGGATAAAATATTAAATGATTTACATCAAGATAAAAAGATTTTACAACAGAAACTGACAAGAAGAGATAAATGAGTAAGTAATATCATTGATTATATATATTATATAATATATATAATCAATGGTAATATATAAGAAATGTTACATTTATTGAGAGAAAAAATTTGATTAAAATACAATTTACAGTGTCATTCTGTTTCAGGAAAAATGTCTAGCTGAAATATACGGAGAAGCATATCAATAGTTTTAATTGACATCTTTGAAAATTGACAACTACTTAAATAATCCACTTCTTTTCTATGTTTTAAATGTTTTGTGTTTTCTTTGTATTTTTTTTTTTTTTTAACCAATTTTAATCTTGTATTTAATACACCGTATAATAATAATAATTAAACAATTTATTGTATATTTATTAAAATAGTTAAGAACATGAATGTGGAGGGTAAGAGGGGGAAAGGACGACCGAAAAAGAGGTGGTTTGAGGTAGTTGAAAGAGATATGGAAATCGCTGGTGTGTGTGAAAAGGATGCAAGAGATAGAGTCAAATCGAAGCTGAGGACCAGGGTGGCTGACTCCAAATAGTTGGGGGAAAGGGTGAAGGAGAAGAAGAAACAATTTATTATATCAAATTTATTAATTTAGACTTGATACGACTTATTTATATGAAAAAAAAAATGAGCTGGAACGCCTGGACTATTTTGTATAGAAAATATGAATGAAAGATTATTCTTTATTTAAGAAAATACATATTAATTTAATAAAAATTTAAAAGAGAATATACTACTACATAATGTTAAGTAACAGTAATACCATCAGAGGCAACATTGAATATTATTACTATTACAAAAGTAACTGATTGACAGCTTATTTTTTAAATAAAACATTTCTTAAACAAAATTGAGACGACTCAATTCTTTCAATCAGTTACTTCTGTAATAGTAATATTCGATGCTGCCTTTTATTGTGACAATTGGTCGATAATAACTAAAGTATGTGACAAAGGTGTTCGACATAACATTATTAAGGTATCTTATAAATACTGCATCTATTGTTGTTCCATATCTAGTAGTATATTGCATGTTATATCAAGTTCATTCACTATAAATTTAATTTTGAACATTTGTTTTATATCTGACAACACTGGTGTGGGGACACATCGCCACGCCAACAGCCGGTCTCATCCATCGCATTAGATATTTCACATCAAAAACAATGATTTCCTTAGTTACTGCAATTGATAAATTAAATAATAAAATTACATTAAACCAACAACTAAAACACTATATCAAGTTCTCAAGATATTCAGGATTCCCATCAATTACTTATATCTTGAACCTCTTCTGAAATTAACATTTCAAATTTTAAATTATATCTTAATTAACTTTAATTGTATACTAAGTTGAAGGAATAGGTTCATGTGAATCCAAATACAAAAATTTTAATACATATAATACGTTAACATTTGTGATATTTATTATAATAAAATTTAACAACTGGCATATTAATACCTATGGCATTGATTTTATATTATAAAATCAATGCCTATGGTTATTAAATAATATTAGTTTATTGAGAAAATGGCTCTTGCTAATATTTTTATTTTTGCAATAAAGTGCAGCATATTTTATGATATTGCTTACAGATAATTATTATTAATTATGATGATTTATCATTTTATGAATTTATGATTTTCAATAAAACAATTGTTTAAGCAATTTACATCTTTAAATGTATTATTACTCTGTATATAGTTCTTAGCATAAATAATAATTTTAAAATTTGAAGATGATTTAAAGATTTACAATTATCTATGAAGTAGGTAACACTATTATTTACTAATTAAATATGTTAATGAGACTATACACCAGAAAAATTAGTGGAGACAAACTGAAATAATATTTATGTCTACCTAAAAATTCTATCAGGAGTGCTTTCATATTTACAATCATACCTGATTTCTTGTAGAAAATTGCATCTAGTAGGTACTTTAAAAAAGTCATTATCGATTTTCTCAATACTTTTTCCGAGCGTCAGAAAAAAATACTAAAACTATTACCTATAAAAACAGTAAACGCAATTTAGTCAAAATCGATTATTATTATTATTTCTTCGTAATTTTGAAACCAGTGGTCATAAAAACTTAAAATATTCACCAAGTACCTATGTAACTTAATACTATATTAATGAAAAAAATTTCTTTTAATTTTAGTCTGTTTATAGCAATTATAAATTTCAAGGTATTTAATTCATAAAAGAGATAATTTTTTATTTTAAGGTGTGAAAAATTAATACAATATCGGATGTAAATAACTTTAACTATGTACAAAAAATCTTGAAAATTACAATTTGAAGTCACAATTTTTTCGACAAAGTATATTATTTTGATGGAAAATGACAATTAAAATCGAACATTTTTAGTGACCTGAGTTTACTGTAAGAAATTATATTGAAATGATGTACTTAAGGTTAATCGTAAATTATGTACACTATTTTAATCTATACTAATATAATAAAGCTGAAGAGTTTGTTTGAACGCGCTAATCTCTGGAATTACCAGTCGGATTTGAAAAATCTTTTTTTCATTTGATAGTCCAATTCTTGGGGAAGGTTATAGGCTATTCAGTACCGTGTTCACCATTATTGACGCCCTAGGGCAATTATATTTGGCGCCCCTTTTCCAAACGTGTCCCCGAGGGGGGGTGTAGGGGCAGTCGATATGACCATATGTTTTGGGGTAATGGCGCCCTAATATGTTCGGCACCCTAGGACACTTGCCCCTTTTGCACGGCCCTGAGGCTATTTAACATCAGGCTACGACCCTTAGGAGCCGAGCAAAAAGAAAGAAAAAAAGCGTCAGATAAAAATAAGAGTCAAAGTTGAACTTAAATCTTTTCTTTTTTTAAAAGGTTTTGAACGTCCTTATACCGAGTGTTGAATAACGAATTGAACAAAATTTGAATCATATGAGAGATGGCATTTTTCATGGGCAATGAAGTGCACGGGGATAGCTAGTATTATATATTATTAATAATAAATAATATTACGTACACCAAAGTACCGTCCAAAGGCGTTTTATCGAATGCGATGATTTATCATTGCTTTCAAATTCATAGTAATAACAAAACAGTAAAATCTTTTATCTAAGTAATTCACTTAAGCAACACCACAACACACCGTGTCTTGCTACTTTTTTTTTTATAATAGGTATTTGTTGATTTCTGCAGTATATGTTTTTTTAATACAATGTCAATTTCTGAGAAATGAATGAGAAACTCAAATTATATAGGTAATAAATATTTTATATTGTAAACTTAGTGTCGGGTAGAAACGTAACATACCTAAGTTACACGTTTTTTTAACTTTGTTACTTTTGTAATAGTAATTTAATTAATTTTCATATAACGTACTCATTTTTAACATAGGTAGTTGTTAACTTTTCAGTAACTTTAAAGTATAAAGCATTATTTTAATACCATGCAAATAGTTTCTATTAATATTTCTGCGAATTGAAAATAATTTATATAATTAATTTTATTTTAAAATTATACGAGATGGTCTTATTCTTTGTGAGTACCTAGGTAATATGTAGGTACTTGCTATCTACAATCTACATACAAAATACTTTAATAAATAAGATTGAATATAAACGAGTTACGAGTGGATAATAAATAAGTATTGCTATTTTATTATTGGTTTATCTGTTTAACCTTAGTGAATTCTAAGTGCAAACTGTTATTTATTGAACTATTATTTTTTGAATATTATTTTAGAAATGTAATATCAATTAATATGATTTTTTAAATTCTTTTTTTAACAATACATTGGCTCCAAAAACAATAATTACAATTAAGTTTAACTGGAGGTGGTTACTCATAAGGTTCTAGATAAATTTTGTTTGAAACGTGTAAACTCAGATTTGAAAATATAGTAAGAGTCAAATCTTGCGGCAATGACATCTAAACAGTGTCGGTCTAGCCTACCCGGCTTCCCGACATTTGCTGGGGTCCCAGCGATTTAGGGGCCCGCCATCAAATAGCAAATTAAATTTAAAATGTATTTATCTACAAAAAAAAAAACAAAATTATATAATAAAAATTTGTATTTTGCAAATATATTGGAAACGTCATTTCGCCATTGCTACACAATAATTAATAATGAATCGAAACACTACAATATATTTTACCTATCTGGTTATTAGAATTCTAATTAAACCGTATGAAAAAACATTCAAAACATACATTTTTATTTTATATTTATAATTTTTTTTTATATTATAATTTTATAATCTTTTTTGTATAATGTTAATATAAAATCAATAGACAAAAAAAAAAATAAAGAAAGGGGAGACAACCGGGTGCACGTCTATCATACTGCAGGCAGTCACTAACAGGGCGTTGAGCGTATTATATTTTTTTATACAAAACAGGCCACTATTACTATTAAATATTTCTAATTTATTAATTATTTATCCCTCTAGTCCTATATTTATTGTTTATTTATTTTATAAATTAAGTTATATTTTTATCTTTGTCAGCAAGAAAGATCGTCAATTATTATTATTGGCTCTTTTAGCCGCGACAAATGAATTATCAATTTCTTTTCTAGGTTTTATAGAAAACCAAAAAATTTTTCTAAATCTAAGTCCCATTAAACCAAAATTTAATTTCGAAAAAAACGTAGTATTATTTTTACTTCAAAATTGGTTTCCTATATAACCAGTGTTTATTTCAGGGAGTGACCGGCGGGGAGGGAATCTCTCGGAGAAAATACATAACCCCGAGATAGTGTATCTTTGTATGCAAAATTAAATTTTCAAACACTCGTATTTTAAAACTCCTCCTGAAAATTTTAATACCCTCGAAAAATTAGGTCTGAAATAAACACTATAGGTACATAACCTAACTAAAAAGCTTATGAATTCTATTTTAAAATCAAAATAACATTTTAGGAAGTATCCTTCATAAAAAAACCACCTCGATCGATCCCTAGTTAGTAAGCAGAATGACGAATTCAAAATAGTTTTCAGAATTGAAATCCGACTTTTCAAAGTTTCACAGTTTTATCCCGCTATTTAGTCTATTTTCACGTTAGTGTAGCGTCCTCAAGTAAAACGGGAAAACTTTTGTTCGCTGGTGGATGGTGGTAACTTCTGCATGCGTGTATGAGATGTATTTTCGGAACTAAGACAAGTGCTCATGAGGACGGTACACTATTATTGTGAACGGGACTACCGATAAGAAATTAGTTTGATTTCGCAATGACGATGACGGATAACACACGACACACGTCACATACTAACGTTCATTTACATCTCTTACACATAGATATTATTTAAATATACATGTACTTAATATAAAATGCCTATTTAATACCCGAGAATTTAACCTGGTAGCTCCACTCAAGGCACTGCACTGCGCTCTCGTTCGATCTATTCTTGAACATGGTATGGTCTTATAAGGGAACCATCCACCGCCTTTTCCAGTCTCTTAATTGAACGTGTTCAGAGACAATTTCTCAAACATGTGGCCTTCACACATACAATTTCTTGTCCTCATTACAACTACTGAACTACATTCCTATCCGTCACATTCTTTCTTACTCTGACCAACCGTAGGCATGTTGCTAATTTATAATTTATTTCCAATATCCCTAATAATAAGACTGATCCTTAATTAACTTCCGCGTTCCATTAAAGATACACTCGTTCTACCACTCCTTCTTCCATTCTTCTCTTCCAATTACAACTCAAACACCTTTATCCCTTGCCTAATGAAATACGTCAATGATGACCCCACTTCTTATTAAATAAATATAATATTCCCCTTCTTTTACACAACATATTGATTTCTGAATTTCTGCACGTCAACTCGTACCTTTGCTCCATTTTAGTTTACACGAGTGAACAAGATCTTTTTTCGTTAAGTACCTTGCTAATGCGAGCCATTACTTTTTGGAATCGTTATAGCATAGGTATTTAAAAAATGGCCAAATTTGCGTACGCGCGTATTAAATTTTTTTATATAAATTTTAATTTTTATTTTCTTGAGTAGTTCTTCAGTTGATTAATCCATCATATTAGTATTTTCGTCGTTTTGCACTCAGTCGTAAATGACTTTTCTGCCTCGTGTGGTAAATTTTCGACGCGTGATGATAAAATAAAATGCCGCTAGAAACGCTAGCTCCCGGGCATGTTTTTTCCAAAGAAAAAAGCCATTTTGCCCCATTTAAATTAAATTAATTTTTTCGAAGTAAACATTTTTAAATTCCTAGTAACGTAATCTAGGTACGCTCTTTTTTTAAAATTCAAAATTGTGAAAAAATAATTATTTAAATTTTAAGTTTTTATTTTTCAATGAATAATTAAAAATAAATGGTGCATCTAATTGAAAATTTAAAAAGAAGCGTACACAGAAAATAATTTTCTTTAAATTTTAATACAACTTACACAGAAATCAGATAAATAGTTTCTTCACAAATAACTTTCCCAGGACGCTTTTTTCGTTACAAAATCTGTGAACTAGACATCCCCCTTAAATTTGTCATATATTTATTCTTATCTTTATTTTAATTTGTTCATTCATTACATCCGGTTGATTTACCCAGTAAATAAATTATTATAAATCTTTCTTCTTCCTCGTTTTACATGGGTTTTTCCAAATGAAAACCGCTCTTTATGATTTTTATATTATTGACAACGAAGTTTATTCCTGTATGAACAGTAGAATGTGCTAGTCTCCTGTGTAGTTGTACGTGTTATAATTTTTGAAATTTGCATAATCCTGTGACAGGTGCCTTATTTTATTTCAGTATTTAATTTTATATATATATATATATTCAATTTCAAACAATGGACCACGACGGTTTCCATTATAAATGTACGAAAACTACTATTGATGGAAAACGGTAAGATGTTTGTAGCTTTCGTCTATATTAGTTAAATCCCAGTGCTTGAAATGGGGGGAGGGGGTACGCAGGGGGATGGAGCTTCTCTACATTTTTTTCTTTGCGTACCCCAACTATTTTTTTTAATGGGACGGGGGACAGCACAAACTAATGCCCGAAATAATTTTTCAACATATAATGAACAACATACTTATGAAAATATGTGGTCATTTTTGAATCGGAAAGATTAACTTTGTTATTTATTTATATTTTCATTAATTATTATATTGAATAAAAATGTAGATAATTAAAATTCTTTTGTTTTCTACTGTAACATGTAGGTTTTGTTAGTAAAACGGGAATTTTAATTATATAAAAAATTGCTTTTTAAGTGTTTTTTTTCAGAATATATGAAATGTATTGGGTGTATTTGTGTGAACATAAATCTATATAATACATAATATGGATTATATACGTATTTTGAATTTATATGTATGCAGTTAAAATGTAGCATTTAAAAAAAATAGTAATATGGGAGGGGGCGAAGTTGCCCACGGGTTGATTTCAAACAATTCTGCACTTGGAACGTAGTTTTTAAATCGTTAGATTGAGCTCCTCTACTTAATTATTCCCAATTCGAGTACTGTTAAAACCGTAAGCACCATGTACGAGTGCCCGAGAGCTTCAGCACTCATAAAAACCACAATGTCTAACTAGTTTCCCAATGTATTTCAGTTATTATGTGTGTGCAACATCAAATATTTATTGTAAAGGCACAGCAATTAAATTAAATAATGGTACAGTTGTTACCAAAACGGCTCATACGCATAGCAGTTATCACTTGACTTTTAATAATGAATTACTAAAAAAACAATTTAGGACCATTTTGATAGAAAGAGCCAAAATTGAAAGTATTCCATTAAAAGTAATCTACGATGAAGAAGCAGTTAGGTAAGATTTTTTAAAATTTTTATATGTAAATAATTTATAGTAAATAATAGTTGTAAATTACTACTTAAATTATAGTAAATAAGTTTAGATTACTGTGGGGTAAAATCAAATGTACCAAGACAAAATCAAAAAATTTTTATTAATATATTATACTAAAAATAAATTACGGGACAATTTTGAAATTAATTAGATGAAAATTGGATTAATTAAAATTAACAAATTATATTTATGTTGTATTATATTAATGTTGAGTGAACAATTTATTTTGCTCTAAATAATATAACACAATGTTGTATAAATAAGATTTAAAAACAATTTTTTATGACTTTTATTTATTTAATATTTTTTAATACAAATAGGTATTGTCCTACATATTATTTATAAATAATTACATAGTTATAATAAGCACAAACATTGATTGAGAAAATTAGTGTTTCCTGTTAAAATATTCATAATTTTTTTAGTATCCTTATTTCTCAGTTTTTAACTTTTTATGAAATTTATATACCTAATTTGATTTAAATTATTGTAATTATGAATATTACATGTAAAAAAACTATCTTTATTTCTAAAAAAGTATATAGAAACCGTATATTATATTTAATAACAACGTGTTAATGTGTTATTAAGAATATCTTATGATGTGAAATAAAATTTGTAGGAATCCGAATATATCTATACTATACACATGGCCCACTGCAGAGTCGTCCATGCGCAAAGCTCGTAGGCTTCAAATTCCACCTCTGCCAGTAACATTGCAGGAACTTGGAGAATATTTAGATCTAAATGCTGACAAGTAATATTAAACTATTTATTTATTAATTGACAATATAAATTTCTTACTGTTTTTGTTTTGTAAATATGGGTAATAGATATCAATGCAGCAATCGGCCACTTTATCGAGAATGGATAATGGATACTGATGGTAATTTAAATATTATGTTTGCTTGTAAAGATTTAATAAATGAAGTTGTACATCATGGATGCACAGAATTGCATGCCGATGGTACCTTTAAAGTAGTTCCATCTACACCACAATGCCGACAACTTTTCTGTATACATCTGATAATGCAAAATCACGTGAGAAAATATTTATTCATAATTTACAATGACATTAATTAAAAACTATTAATACATTATACAATAACTTTTAACAACCTTAATTTAACAAATTATAAATGTTTTACTTTAGTCCATCCCTGTTTGCTTCATTAATGGAAACCAAGACTGAGGTTTCATACAATAAAGTGTTGGAACGTTTCAAAATCAATTTTCCAAATGTCAGACCTACCTCAGTCATGATTGATTTTGAAAATGGCCTCCGCAATGCATTTGTTTTAGTCTACCCAGAAGCAACCATTTCATCGTGCTGGTTTCATTATGTACAAGTATGGAATTCATAATACTTTA
The DNA here is from genome assembly GCA_032441835.1 of Slavum lentiscoides. Lineage (NCBI taxonomy): Eukaryota > Metazoa > Arthropoda > Insecta > Hemiptera > Aphididae > Slavum > Slavum lentiscoides. The sequence goes on along the minus strand of CM063718.1, from coordinate 7,446,760 downwards.
GTTGACTATTAATATATTTTTACTAAAACATAATTAATCCTGGTGTTATTTTGAATATTTTAATATACATTTATTAATTACAATTAACAGTATTATAAATATTTTAGAGTCTTCAAAAAAATATTAAAAAGTTGGGCTATAAAAATTATATTCAAGAAAGTATGGCAGCAAAAATGTGTATTAAGATGACTGCAGCATTAGCATTACTGCCTTATGATATGATTGAAAGAGGATTTGAAGAAATAAAGACATATGCTCAAATTAATCATGTACAACTCTCTAGGTTCTTCACTTATTTTTCAAGGTAAAATAATACATTCTTTAAAAATTATCCTACCATTAAATATTTAAATTTCAGCTTCTGGATAGTTAGAAAAGGACCGGAATGTTTTTCGGTACATGGTCATCCTCGTCGTACGAACAATAACATCGAAAGTTTCCATTCATCCTTGAAACAAACGTTTCAAGTTATTCATCCAAACTTATGGAAAATGCTAGGTGAGCAAAAATAAAAAATGCATATATTATATTTTATTTTTAAAATTATAATTTTTTTAACATATTTTTAACATTATACCTAGCCAGGTAAATAACAAGTTAAAGTATTATAAAAAATAAATAAACAAATATAAATATTTAGGTATTATTATGTTGGAAATAATTAACTAACAATTTCTGTGTGTGAACCCTATAAAAAAATCTTTATTTGTCATAATTCTCATTAGGTTCGCCGAGGCAGTAACTATAGGGCACTGATATTTTATGAAATTGTTTAAATTGAATGTTAATAATTACCTATTTGATAATTAATTTGTTGGTTATAGAACATCTGAATAATATTGTTAAGAAACAACATATTATTGTTGGACAATTGGTTGGAGGCTTACCGACAGCAAGATCAATTAAGTTTAAATATCTAATGAATTCAGTAAGAATTAAAAACTCCACTGCCCTTTTGAGTACGGGTGCCATCACAGTAAAAGAATTTCTTATACAATGCAGTCATAGTGTAGATCACTATATGGAAAGAGAATTAAATTGGAATGATGAAACAAGTTTGTATACAAAACTATTTTAAAATCTAAAGAATTAGTACCTATACTTGTTATATATATTAAAATACTGGATACTTTTCAATTATTTAGACTGGCCTACTTACTATTAATAATTTGCTAATTTGTATTTGAATAAACAACACTTAGGTTCTGACGATGAGATACAAGTGAATATTCAACCAATTTCTACTACAGCAGCCCGTGAAATAAATAATGAACCAGAAGTCATTATTGTATCCGGTAATACCTAGAAAATATAATAATAATAATAATATATAATTAATAAAATAAAATATTAATTCTAGACTTTGGTGATGACGATAGTGACTTTGTTATTCCAGAAGATATGGAAATGGGTATATGGGAAAATTTTCAAGATGTAGATGAGCCTGAAATTCCATTTCTACAGGTATCTGAAAACCTGAATGAACTTCAATTACAAATTGATGAAGAAAATATTTGTATCATTTGTAGAACAGCTCCAAGGACACATGCACTTGTGCCTTGTGGACACAAAATTTTATGTGTAGATTGCTTAACACAATTAGAAGCACAACGATGCCCATTGTGTAATGTGGATTTTTACACAGCTCTACGAATTTACTAACAAAAGAAAGTTATTATATTAATATTTAAAAAAACTTGTTTTGTTTTTATTATTATTTGTTATATATGAATTATACAGATAATATGCCATAACGGAAATTAAAAATAGAACAAAATTAACTATCACCAAGTAAGATAGATACGTGGTATGTAAATACTAAATAACAGAAACAAGTTACGACCCGTTTTTGCTTTCTGGCAGACAGTGTTGGTACTCTTTAATTACCTCCAAACATTCCAATAATAACTCGGCCTAAACAGTAATAATTTCAATAAAAATGTTATTCAAAACATTTATCATGTGAAACAATAAATGTAATATTATTCTCACAGATTTTTCAGACAAAACTGTTTTTTTCGTTGGTAAATCAATAACAGATGGACTACCATACAAATTGGTTTCACCGCCAGTGGCCAATTTATTTTCAGCATCTTTAGTTCGTTCATCTTCAAGTACGAGTAATTCTTCGGTTTTTTCAAATAAACGTATAACATTATCTAGGCCACAACTTATAACGTATTAACCACGGTAGATTATAGACTATAATCTACCGTGGTATTAACGATTATTACTCACAAACAAATTGCTTTCACCTCTGTGACCCTAAAAATAAATAAATTTTAAAAATATTTATGTAAGCGAAGAAAAATAACTAAATTATTATTAATTCCCTTAAAGAGTAACAATCCTTTCATAAACATCGGCGTTCCAGTGTTTCGACATTTCCATTTTGGCAGTAGTAAAAAACTGATACATTTTTGGTATGAACTTTATACCGGTTAAAATACAATCTGTTGTTAAACGTCTGTGACAATCTCCAAAATCTAGTCCCCAAATTCTGATCGTTTTATCAACACTAAAGTTATAATAATTGATGAATCATAACTTATATCCATACCGTTTATAGGCAATGTGTGTCCGTATAGTTCAATAAAATGCTAAAATAAAATAATTTTCACGTTTTAATGTCAATTGTATAATATTTATAAAATACAATGAAATCTCTGAATAGCGATTACTCTCGGTCACCATAATTTCTTCTGCTATTTGGAGGTGTCTGCTATTCAGAGGAGGCAATTTTTTTCAGGTCATTAAGGGTGAAGTTTTCTGCAAGTACATGAACTCCTACGTTACAGTTATTTTGTCAGAAGTTGAAAATTTCAATTTTTTTGCAAAGCGACAACCTCTTTTGCTGTAACCTGTACTCATCACATCACAAACTAATCATTCAGTGACTAAATAGACGAAATATTGTTAAAACACCCGTTTTAACATTATTTTAAAATTAAGATCAATATAGGTGTCCGCTATTCAGAGGTTTCCTCATTAAAAAGTAGTGAAAATGTCCCCATTCCCAAAAAACGTCCGTTATTGGGAGGTTTTACTGTATAATACAAATAACAACGGAAGCATTTTGGTTTTATAACTCAAAATTAATATGTACCTTAAACGTGTCCATGAAAAATATTTTCAGTGTTATCCAATAATGCAACTGCTAACAATCTGTTATCTGGATTAACTTGCACACTGTACACATTCATCTAACTTCAACATTTTTAAATGAAGTAACAACACTTTTCTATCTGAATTCGGTGCTGTTACCCATTCAAATTTCCATAACTTAACTGTGTCCCACACGTTATGCAATTCACCTAATAATTATCATTTCAAAAAAATCAAATTCTATTAATACAAAAGGAATATTTTTTTCGACCTTATCTGGTAACATGAAAATTGATTTCAAATCTTTTGAATGAGCGGAAACGGTTTCGTTCACATTTCCTGCCGCAATATCAATGATCAGGACACAACCATTATCTGTTAACAGAGTTATATAGAGTACAGAGCTAAAGAATTATTTGCCATATTGATAACAACCTAATACAAATATGAAAATTATATTACAACAGTTATTTGTGAAAATTTAATGTTAAAAATTCGTTTTACTGTACTTTGATGTGTTTCGTTTAAAACCAAATTCACAGACTTAATTTTAAAATCCGTCAAAATGGATGGTAATCGCTTTACTAAATCTTGTAATGATGGATTTTTGTCATTCAAAAATGTTATTTCGTTATAATTTTCACCTCGTCTATAGAACATATAAATCACTTTATAATCAACGTGTATCATGTATAAAACATATAATTTACTTTGACGCTTTCTTCCTAAATTTTCGCTGACGATTATGAAAACGTTCTAAAGCTTCTATATGTTCAATAAACATGAATAGCTCCAATAATTCATCATGACCATGACAACATATTACGTGATTACTACTGTCTGCAGCAGAAGATACGACACGTCCAAAGCATTCCCTCATTAATGAAGATGAACCAGCCTTATCGCATTTTATTGACTCCTGAAAATATAAAAATTATATTTATTTGTCCGTTTTACATAAAAAAAAAGATTTAAAATAAACAGTTGAATTAAAATCAGTTATAGTCTTTGATAATGATCGAAAACAACAATTTTGTGGTGCATAGTGATCCATTCTTATCAATAATGCTATCTGAACAGTTGGTCACACTTATTTTCATACATTTTCGGATGAAATATTTTCTTATGATATACTTTTCGGACAAAATATTTTCTACAGTATTGCTTTCGGTGTATATATTTTTCGGACAAAATATTTTCTACAGTATTGCTTTCGGTGTATATATTTTTCGACCTAAATATTGTTCGGATAAAATATTTTTCGGGTTAAATATGGTTCGGACAAAATACTTTCGGATAAACTATTGTCGGCTATAATATTTTCGGATACTTTATAGCCCTCCGTTCAATCATTATATATATCATCTATTATATAATAAAATAATCAATGGTTCAATATGAATATAAAGAATTCAATATTCGTATGAATTTCACGTTTCACCCCAACTGCCCGCCGACAATAAAACGCGATGAAATATTAAATGTAAACAATACGAACCACGGACTATCTCAGTCCGCGATACTGTAATAGTTTTATATATTAATTCGCGATGACGTTTTTTGGTGAGGTACACAAACCACTTCATTTTCGTTCATCACAACCGATCAACCATATCAACAAAATATTACATTTTAATAAAAAAAAAAAAAAATCAGCCTTTAGAGCGTAGGTACCTATATTTAAAAGGAGAAGGAATTGAAATCCTTTTCTCGACGACCTCTACATATTAACAACTTTTAATACTCGTATACATATATCAAAATAAGCGTATAACTTATTATACCTATCTCATAATGTACAATAATAAATGCGCGTATTGTATTTAATAACGATATAATAATATGTACACACATCACGATTAAAGATACATTTTTAAAGTATATCTTTAATCACGGTACACATTTATCCGTCATTTATTGCCTAATTTTTTTTTTCTTATGTAATTTTAAAAATTTTCTTTTGAAAAATGTGTGTGTCGTCTTCCAGTTTATTACCTACCTTAAAAAAAAAATCACTGATTTAAATACAACGGAAATTAATAATAAGTAATTACAAATTATAATAACAATTTTAAATGTACAAATAATCCTCGGTCTTTTCTTTTTTAATATATTTAGATAATTAGATACATATACCGTATAGACACATGCGGAATATACAATATAGGTACTGCAGAATCGTAGGTGAAACTATAGGTACGGCCTGGGCCAATTGAACATCGAAAATCTTTATTATTTTGCCGGATTATTATCAAAAACATCGGAAATGTATTTATTTTTTTACCGTGAATTGACGAACGTTCTGAAACTCGAAATTTGATCTCATGCTGCATTGATTTATTAACAAATTATTTTGATCTTTTTAAAGATGTATTTGAAAGTGAAATATACACAAATAGTACAAAAAGATTTCGATGACGGACTGTGTAACAAAAAAATTATTCGTTTTTGGTCACATCGCGGTTAAGACAACGATATTGAGACAATTTTTGTACAACACAAGAAAGTGTGAAAAATATTCTCTGTAATACCATTTACGAGTGTTTCGTGTGAAAAAGCATTTTCAAAACTTACACATTTTATAACTAAACTTCGTACCTGCACTGATACACGAACGTCTGGATAATTTAATGTTTTCATATATTGATCAAACCATGGCAAAAAATATCGACATCGATGATATAATCGGAGAATATTCAAGAAAATGGTTTCATTTAATACGGTCGTCGTCTATATAGTTTTATAAATATTCTATGAAAAAAAATAAAAATAAATTTTTAGTACGATAAAATGATTTACGTGAGATTATAATTCACTGTGATTTAAAATAAAATAGTAAACGATTAAAGAAATGAAAAGAATACGTGAAAGGAATAGAATAAAAAAATAAAAACTATAAATTAATACTCGTAAATGATAAATCTGTACATAATATATCTAAAAAATACATAAATAGGCATATCGCATATGTGTATACGTGAATATACGATGAAGCCAAAAAGTATTACCTATTATGAAAAATAAAAAGAATTATAGGAGTTACTTTATTAAATTTGTTTATTCATTACCAGTTTTGGACAAAAAGTCATCATCGCGTGTATTAAGTAAAAAAGAAAAATACAACAATAAAACGAAAAATAAAAATGAACAAAATTCCACAGAAAAAATTATAAATATTACATTAAAAAGACATAAATTAAAAAAATATATATAAAAATAGCTAAGCAATTGTGTAATGTGTACACAGTGAATTAAATTGTTAAAAAAAACTACTATGGCGTATTATTAATATTATGTAATATGTTTATAGGTATATTATAGTGTTATAAAATATTATTTTTATATGTGTTTAATTTCTTTATAATATATACGTAATTCTCCCAAAACTGAATTCATGTAAATATTATGTTGTATAACATAATATTAGAAGTTTTATAAATGTCTAAGTCATTACTGTAATTTATTAATTAAAAAAAAATCTAACAACCGAAAAATAAAAAGTTCAAATTTGAATACTTTGACACACGATTCAAACTTCTAGTTAAATAAGGAATGTCTGACCAGGGTTATGTGGCAATATCTTCGATTCAAGTGACTTAAATACGTATATCTTATTGTCTCAGATACAGTTGTATATTTTGTATCTTGTATTGCGATACAAATTTGGAAAGTATATCGTGTATCGATCGTATTATTTGTATTGCTATTGTTTTTTTAGTCTACGCATCGAATATTATATTAATTCATAAAATTGTCATGAACGAAAATTACTCGAGTAACGTGATTCGAAATGTTCATATTTCTTTTTCCCTATAATCCCTAAATGATAATAAAAATGTAGTCGCTGGAATTTCACAGTTCCGCAGTAATCGCCGTGACTATAACCTGCAACCTGTACCACCACAGATAAGTTTTATCAAGTAGGTATAAAACTTACCTACCAAATTCAATATTACGTAATATAACGTATACTGCAGCAGTAGTATTATAATATTCCGCCACGTGAGTGATGAATATCAAATATCGACCGTCATATTAAATATCGTTTTAATGACCATTAATTCCCGTGTGATGCCCAAAACTACAAAGACCGTAATCATAATTTTCTATTAGAATTATATAATGTTATAAATACATATATATATATATATATATATATATATATATTAACGTAATAATTACAAACATTCATTTATGAAGTTTGTTGCATTTCGTTCTACACATTTTTTATTTTATTTTTTAAAATTATAATTCGTTCGCTGTATTTCTGGTTTGGTCCTATAGTGTTGTGTCCAAACTGTGTTGAATGTTGGGGCTAGTGAGTATAGTGAGGTTATTGAAATTTGTTTTATTTTTATACACATAATTAATAATTAATTTGCCTTTTAACCGTGTAGGTACTATAATACTACTATTATATTATGGATTTATAGGTAAATATATACGCGGTGTATATAGCTAATATGTATCGAATATTTCTAGTATTTACATACCTACTTAAAATGTAAGTACCTATCTAGATACAGTGAATCAATCCCCATCCCTGTGTCTAATAACAAACAATAAAAAAGTCTTTTGCTTCAAATTCACAATGCTATAGATATGAGCCTTGGCAAATAATAAGTGTACGAAATGCGATTTATAGAAAAGTGCAAATAATCAAATATTCGAACGTGTACTCGTATATAGGTTCTGCAAACACCGAAAGGGCTCGATGGCAGGAAAAAACCCTAGCAAAACACGTTGTTGATCAAATACTCGAATAGAAACGACCTGCAAACACTGAAGTCCAATATTTTTACAAGTTGTAATCGGTTCAAAGTGTCAAAATAATACGCGTTCTGATAAATAATTTAGATGTTACTGTAATGACTCATTTTTAGTTAATAGTATTTACCAAGACGATTTAAGATCACTCAAATAATGGCGTTTCACGTGCTAATAAGGCTATGCTTCACATTTAAGGCTTCAAATCACAAAAACAGTTTGGTAAAAATCGTTAAAAGAAACATATATGTACCGGTCAACTTACCGAACGCATTTATTTTCCTTTTTTTTTGAAATTATACCTTTCATATTAATGTTTTTCAGGCGATATTATTTGGTTAGAAATTAGAATACTCGGGACAAAAATAATGCCTCGTCTATTTGTTTATATTTTATACTCTATAGTCCGCGTCTGGGTTCAGGTAAACTTAATTTTAATATTTTTAAAGTTTTATATATATATATATATATACATATTACGCTTAAGAAAATTACATGTGAAAATCGAAAAACGTGTCAAATAAAGTACCTGCAACTGTATGAACTAAATACAATTTACTACTGAAAAGTAACATGACATGTGTATACAGTGACCATCCAAACACTCCTACTGCGCGAGAAAAAGGATAAACAGACAAATTCCAAAAAAAAAAAAGTAAAAAAAAATCTCATTGTAAAATCAATGTTTTGTAAACAATTTTTTTTAAAGTTTACAGAAAACTTGACGTATGCCTTGTATAATGAAATATGTATGATCTATTGATTTTTTTTTTTTTAGAACAAAATTACCCATGTCACAAATATCTAGGTATTGAAACATTCATTGGCTAGGCTTATAATTTTAGCGTCATTTAGTTAAAATTATTTCTATAATTATAGGAGTGTACAAAAGAAAATTACTTCAATGTACTAGCTAATTAGGTATGTGTTTTATTTGAAAATAATGGTTCAATTATTCCAATATTTTAAATAATTATTAAAATCAACGTACACACTTTTATTTTAGAGTGATTTAATAAGACAAACTGACTTCTTTCCAGTATTTGTATTTCAATGCGTATTTGGCCGATTGGCTCGGACAATATTACATATATAGTCAACAAACGTATCAACTTGTGAAATAAATGGTAATAATAATTCAAAATTAGTAGTATACATAATAAACGATGTTTATTAATGTATATAGGTATTGGGTTCTGTCTAAAACACAATAAGCTTACTAGTAAAATAGGCACAAAGCCCTATATGGGCGTTATTTAACTTGCTTTGTCAATGCGACCTCGTTTGTTTTACCTATATAATTCGTTAATTTTCGAGGAAATCAAAATAAGTTACTAAAACTGTAAACTTATACGTTCTGTACCAATTATTTATATCCATTCGTCCATCCCCGTGTCCTATATAAGAGAGTAGCTATGGTACTTTAATAATTATCGTAAATTATGAACAACTTTAATAACTTTTTTTATTATAATTTAAGAATATATATTATCGTATAAAAGCTTGAGATTTGGCATAAAATTTGGCGTATTAGTGATGTTACGAACCCAGATTTTTGAGGTCGAACCGAACAGAAATTATAAATTTTTTATTCGAACCGAACTTCAAAAAAAAAAAAAAGATTTAAAGGATTTAACTTTTAAATTAATTTTTTTTTTAATATCCAAAAACAACTATATATATATAATTACGCGACAGATTTAAAAGTAAATTGAATCGGCGAACAATTAATTATGGATTTATATAAAATAAATAACTACATACTATATTGTCGTATTATTGTATACGACGGAAATTTTGAATTTTCCGAGTAGCCCACTTCCGACACGGAAAACAGTCAGAGTTAATCGATAATAAACATTGATTATAGAATATAATTTATATTATATTCTATATAATCAATGATAATAAATACATATTAAATCTTTATGCGAACTCGTTTTATTACGGATTGGGGAAAAATCACTTTCTATACGAAAAAAATAGAACGCAATAATTAATAATATATTATACTTACCTATTTTATTTGTTTAAACCCTAATCGAATTTTATTTGTCGACAAATTCAGTTTGAATTATTTCGTTTGCCAATAAGGTTCGACCCATTATTTGCGTTTAGTCCGTCGTCGGTTCGAATGTTTCCAATATTATGAATTCGATAACCGAACCGACGAACACCCTGCTGCAGTGGCGTAATTACGAATGTTATATGGGAGGGGATAGACAATTTAGCATTGGACGATCCATAATAATTGTAACGACCCTTCCAACGTTAGTCAAACGAAGTGATTTCGATACTCGTATTTTTATTATTTTCTTTAAGAAAAACGACATATATTTTATAATACAATTTCTAATTTTCTTCGTTTTTTTATTTTTATATTAGCTAATTTGTTGAGTACTTCATCTATTTTTATTTAAAAATCTGAATATGGGCATAGGCGCAACTAGGTTAAAATTTTAGGGGGGCTAAGCCCTAACCCTAATCAATTATGTAGTGAGTAGATAAGTCTAGGCACACCATTTTTATAAATTTTTCTAATACAGAACATAATGTAAACACGCAGAATATATTAAAACATTTTTTTATATTATAAATAATAATTCTGTTTTCAATTATAAACAATATATGTATTTTATATAAAATAAATTTTATATTTAATATTTATATATTTTAGTATTGTAATGATATTTTTCTTCCACACTCTGCACTTGCAAATACATTTAATACTTCTTCACTTGTTAAACTATTTGACTACATGAAAAAAAAATTAAATTATTTATATAACATTATATTTATAATTTATTAAGAAATACGCCTATTATAGTATTAAACTTTTTGAGGGGGCTAAAATGGTTTTTGGGGACTAAGCCCCCCTAGTTGCACCAATGAATATGGGTGGATAGATCTTTCTTCAATGACCTAAACCTAACCGCATCATACCGGTTACTATAGTCAATAAACTGAGGAATCCTAAGAATTATGATAAATACTAACAAATTTTGTAAACGCAAAAGAAGTATTTATCTTTAATTATTACATTTTTTTGTACATTAGACGAAATGTTATGTAAAAAAAAGAAAGCCCATGGGAGGGGATCCATCCCCGTATTTACGCTCCTGCCCTGTTGCATTAATCAACGGTGTGTTACGCGTAGGTATACCCAATACCGAGTTTTCGACGTATTCATAATAATAATAATAATATTATGAAAAAAATAGTTTTAAAACGAATCGATAATTTTCGGGCTACGTATTAAAGTGTTTTGTTCGTTATAATATCGTGAATGGAAATTATACGATATATAGTATTCGCTGCCGCGATGGAAGCAGGTACTACCACACCTCTATCTGTCTGTGATAATATGCTCGTGAAATGTACCTGCACGCGCCTAAATGTTTTTAAATAAAAATATGATTCGCCGCCCGTCGATAAATCAAAACGGAACGATCTCCGACCCGGAGCGGAATTGTTTTTTTGCTTTGCTTTCTCTGAAATCCGATTAACAGTAATTTATCATCGCTATATTTACTTATTGTGTTTACAAATTGAACACGACAACGAGCGACAATAATAATAATAATAATAATAATAATACACCTCTTATAACGCATTCGACTATACGTGCAGGCCTTTCGCATAAAAACGCCGGTATAGGACACTGAAATAATAACGCGTATTTACGTACCTACCTACCGTGTTTGCCGAATATTCGTTTTTATTTCGATTATTTCATAAGCGCGCGTTACCGCCGAGTATTATTAGTTTTCTCAAAATGAAAAATGTGTTTACCCGACAATAAATTTATACGGCAAAGTAGGTCAATGAATTTAGTAAATACGACTTTGGCTGCCTATACGCATTTATTGAATTATTACAAAAACGTTTCTATATGCGCGTCTGAAAAACAAACAAGCAAACAGCAGCGGCCGGTTTATTCAAACGTTGCGTTTTTTTTTGTTCCTTTCCTATTTCACGAGTAACCAATTCGGTTTCACGGAGTACAACAACAACGTGGGCATCGTATAACAACGGGCCGATCATCTCGCGCAGAAAACGCCCCGAAAAACGGACGACCGTCCAGACGCTTGGACGCCGACGAACGTCTACGCGATTCACTGATAACGTGGAACCCCGCCGTCACACCATCGGGTCGTAAACACGGTTGTGCAATCGCTGTTATCAATTATTTTATCCAGTCGTATTGCCAACGTAATCGGGACGATTGCGGATTTTTTTTTTTTTTTGTGATAAGTAAAACAAACGGACGGCAACACAGACGTAGTAAGCAGTAGTAGCAGCGAACGTTGTCGAAACGCGCGTCCGCGCGGCGCGGTGAGTGCGGCAACATGTGATGATCGCCGGTTCGGTCGCGGTCGATTCGGGTCGTGCGCCGTCGGGCGGTGCCGTCCCGCGTAGCCTGGTCGCTTTCGTGCGCCGACCGCCGCCAATCGCCGTTACCGCGGCTCGGGAGCCAGCGGCGGCCCTCAGTGCGCGTCCGCCATCACTGTAAGTTGTGCTGTGCGTGCTGATGTGGGCCGACGTGCTCTCCGAACTGAGACCGAATAGGGCCTCATGCAGAAGAATTTTTTCGACATAAAACATAGGTTATTGAGCGCATTGGACGATGAATACAATGTAAGACACTATTATTTTTAACAAACTTCCCGTATTATAAATTTTTTTTTTTTCTAACTATTTTTTTTTTTTTTATATATATATATATAACGTTGTTTAATAAGTACGACCGATTTATGTGGTGGTGTCGAAGTCGGTAGTTCACGCGCCGCGGTGGTGCGTTTTTTCCGTCGTGTCGCACAAATAAAATGACTTTTAATTATTTTCACGTATCGAAAAGCAAAAACGTGACGACCACGGTGTTTTATTGCGTTATGTAGTAAACGAATTTTCCTCGGTTCTCCAACGTACCGTTGTAGCGTAAATTCTCTCACCGTCGTCGTGGTCCGTGAACGGGCCCGCCGACATTCGCCGTCTTGTGTGCGTGTGCGTATACTACATACGTACGTATAATAATAGTAACGTGTGTGTGTGTGTGTGTTTGTGTGTGTGCGCGCGCGCGCGTATGTCCGCGAGAAACGAGATTTTCCGTGGCCGCCGTCGTCGAGTGTGGACTGACGCGCGCGCTAACGTCCGTCCGTCCGTCCGCGAGGTTATGTGTGTGTGTGTGTGTGTGTGTGTGTGTGTGTGTGTGTGTGCGTGCGCGTGTGTCCCGGTCGCGACCGTGCGACGCGCGCCGTGTGTGCGTGTGCGTTCGCGTTTTTGTACAATGGCCGAAAATAGGGTCTCGGCAACGAAGCGGACTCCTCGCGACGGCGGGCGTACCGCGTACGGCGTATACACTGATGATGACATTATTCGGTGGACCGTCGCTGGCACACGCGGCACTGCGCATGCGCGTTGTTCCTGTTTTCGTCGTCGTCGTCTCGTGTTCCATTCTCTTCGGTGGTGTTTTTTTTTTTTTTGTTCGTTTTCCAATTCTCCTCTTTCTCCTCCGCCCGTTTCTTACGCTTCGGTATTTCGCGATTATTACGTTTCGTTTTTATTCGCGTTTTGTCGGCCGACGCCGTTTCGCGCGATTCGTAAAATACCACCACCACGCACGCACGCACGCCGTTCGCGTGTTCTCCGCGTCCATTTGACCGACTTTTTTTTTATATTTTTTTTCACCGTATTCGCGTTCTGTTTTTTTTTTTTATTATTTATTATGCGCGACATTTATTTCGTGTTTTTCCCGTCCCCACCACCGTCCGGAAGCGATTGGCCACCACGGGATTTCCTTGGAAACACGTTTGCGCGAGACTATAATATTACGCTCGTGGGATTTCGGGGGGGGGGGGCACGGGCGGTTTTTTTCCATATAATTCTGTCTTGTAACACATTATTACTCTCGTCAGCTCGAAAACTCGTAACGGACTTTGTCCACGCCGCGTCTGGCCGTGTTCTGTACGCATACGGCGTTGGTGGTAAGCCACCCGCCGCCGTCACAGTGTTTGATCAATGACGCGGTCGCGCGGGCGTTCCGTTGTTGTTGTCTTCGAAGGCCGTTTTTTTTTTTTTGATCTCTAATAATCGATAAAGAAATTGTTAGAGAGAGAGAAAAAAAATTTGATCGAGACTGGAGATGAGACTCTCGAGCGGAGGAAGGAAACCCGCAGTGGCGGCGGCCGCTGCCTTTACTTGAATCGTTTAGAAATCGGATTCGTTTGCGCTCGCGCTTCGGACGATACGTTTCTGCGCGTGCCCTAAACGTTTGTGCACTGAATATAAAAAATAGCACTAGATGATTTTTATTAATATTGCACGTATTATGACGCGTCTCCCCGCCGCCACCACCAATTTGGTGGAAAAATAACGTTCTGCGCGATATTTTGTTTTCGATTCATTCCGTCCAGAAAACGGGCGGCGAATGGCGGCAATATTTCGCGCGATTGCTCGGTTCATACGCGTTATATCGCTTTGATTTTTCTTTTCTCCACGCTCTGCTTCCGCGTTCTTCATTTGAGTCCTCCGTGCGACGACGTCGTTTTATTCAAGAATAATATTGTTTACCGCGTGCCCGCCGTTTTTCGCTTATTCGGTCAAATCGCCACGAAAATGATTAGAAATCGATTTCATCGCTCGTCCACATATTTTGTGGACGGTCTAAAACACCGTCGTACACTACTTACTTACGACTAGGTTTTGTTATTGTTATTATTATTATTTTTTTTTTTTTGGACGCAATAAACGTTTTTATTTTTTATAATGTACACGTCGTACTCGGTGTTTTAATTATTTCCTAATTGGTCGTTCACTCAATAATAGGTACACATATTATATTTTAGGTAAACAGTTTTCGTTTTATCGAAATAATAAAAATAGGTCAAGGAAATCGAACGATTTTCTTTTAATTTGCCGGAAAAAAAACGTGTCGATCGATTATTGAACTTGTGAGTGTGGTTCAGCAGTTGGGTAATAGGTGGTACATATTTATTTATTGTGATGTTTTTAGGTTTTCGATACTCACATACCTAGGTGGCTGGGTCCTATATAGATATTGACACAATTCCGTGTATCTGCGTAGTTCGAATCGATACAAAGACATTTATCCTGTTTGTATTTTTAAATTCCTACGCGTCGAATACAGTTTTTTATTTTCTAATTCAGTTCCAATTTATTTCCAATAGTATAATTTTTATAGTGTTTGAGACTTGAAAGTGACCTTGTTTAAAGAGCCGTGCAAGTAAACTTTTTTTTCCAGTTTGTATGTGCAGATTGTATTGAAAAAAGGTGTGTAGGCGATTTTTCAGGAAGCGATAATAAATAAGCTGGTGAAATTCGTACGAAAAGTGGGAAGAAATCTGTGAAAAAAATGTCAGTCTCTAGATACTAACATTTTACGAGATAAAAATTAAATTATACCAATACTATATTTTGCTTATGTTTTATTTAAAATGTATAAATCTCGTAAAAAAAAAATAGTATGCAAGGATGATGTCCGTAGGGTCAAAGTTTGTCCTAGATTTATTTATAAATTTAGTTGGTTTTCAATGTTTTATGTTATTATATATTATTCAATTGAAAAATGTACGTTTTCTCAATAAAATAAATATTAATACATAATTACCAGTAGTTTTCTTTAATTCATTAATTTGTTTAAACCTAGTATTATTTAAGACGTTTTTTGCTCAATGTCTGCTTATATATTATATATATATATATATTTTTAGAATCTCAAGTTTATTGCACCTAATTATATTGTCTGAGAAATTATTTGTAAACGCTTCAAACAAAATTAAAAATCGATAATGCGATTTAAAAGTTTCATAATATTGTGTTTTGTATGGAAACTAATTAATATAAAATGTATAATTATCAAAACTGTCTTAATAAAATTAAAAAAAACATTACTTTAATGAAAATACGAATTTTGAGTTATGTCAGTTTATAACAGTTATTAAATTAATGATCCTTTTATGTAGAAAAATAAAACTAAAAATTATATACTTTTCAATTTATTACTGTAAGTGTCTATGTATTTTTAGGTATGATGTATTATTGAGTTTTATATTTTGTAAGCATATTTTAAAATAAAAAAAATACACTAGTCAAAAACATTTCTTTTCTCCAATTACCTTTACCTTTTTCTTCTTTAAATATAAATATATTATTTTCATTCTTTATAGTTTTTTAAGTATTGCATACATATTTAAACTGTTAAGTGGAGAGTAATAATTAGGGTTCGGGACCTACTGCACACAAATTGTACGAAATATGCGATTAAATTTTTTTTTAATAGCAATTAAAAATTTGGTTTATTAAATTTTAAACTTACACACAATTTTTTTATTTAGTAATTTGTTGACAATAATTTAGAAATATTAATATTATTTTAAAAACAGTGTATACCTATCACTGCGTATAAACATTAATGATGTATTCCAATTACAAGTAACAATAAATCACGGCTGAATTAATCACTTTTGACAGCAAAAATAAAATTTAACAAATAAATTGACCATAACACTTAAAAATGCGTAAATATGCTAATAAAAACAACTAATTGCCAAAATTTGTCAAATATGCGTTTTGCCTAAAAAAACAGCAAAATATGCAATTAAAATCTTTGTATTTTAGTTTGTTGTGTTTTAAAACAAATTTATATTTAACTTAGATTATTCTACAGCCATTATTAAAGAATATGCAAACGTAACAAGTCCCGAACCCTTGTAATAATAATAATAAAATTATTAAAATCTATAATTAAATTACATAAATAATGTTATATATTATTATTATACATTTTAATTGAGCTGTTTTCATTATTATAATAACGAGTACAGTCTATAGATTTTTTTTTTCAATAATTTAAAAATAACTGGATTATTTTAACAGTTAATAATATTATTTATATCCAAGAACGAATTGTTCATTACGTTCGATAAAATTTAAAAATTAAAATAGGAAGGTAATTTCTCATCCTTCGATGTATTGGAAGAATTAATTATGCTTATGTTTTGGTAATACATATATGTATGCTTTGATTTTATTGGTTTTTTTTTTTTTTACAAAATAAAATATGTCCGCCTGTGTATGAAACATATTTCTAATTAAATGAATAAAGGACAAGTAATCGACTTGATGTTCATTTTTATATTCTAAATATATTAATTATTAATGCATTACGTAAATGATTTATTTGTACGGGTTATATTGATTTTATGAATACACTGATCATTGATATTAAATGTGTTTTGACATGGTTTTGTAATTAATATAATGTTGAGAAATATTTGCATATATACACAGTGGTGTTCCCATAGGGTATTATACTATATATATATATATATATATATATATATATATTCAGTTGAAAAAACATGAGTATACTGCGTATACTTTCAAGTAGTTTTATTTTTAAAGGAATAAATTCAGTATAATATATTGTAAGGTCTAGGATTTCTATGCATTTTCATGTCTTTTTCCTTTAGTCCTAATTAGTTATTTGTCAGTTATGACTTGGACCTGGTTCATTCTCAAATCTCAATTGAATAGAACAGTTACTATTTTTGCATATTTTTATCAAAATTCATATAGGTACCTAATAGAATATTTAGAGTTTTGAGATTTTATTAGGAAAAAAAAACGTCAGTAATTATTGTTTTATATATCGTAAGACGTAAATATTAATATACTATTTATTGGGTCTAGGAAGCCAAGGAAAAACCAACACGATCGATTAAACCATTCAAATATGTTCCATTAACGTAGTGTAGAAAGAAGATTCAGTCAATATAAATCCATTCTATGTTCTATTCATAGGTCATTCGTTTTTAAAAATTTAAAGTAACATATAACAGCATCGAACTTACAAGAAACAATAATATTTTAAAATTTAAACGTAATACATGTCAATATGTTATTAATTTCTGTTTTTGATGTAAAATTAAATGTGAATTAAGCAAATTATTTTGCATATTTTTGAAGATAAAATAACATATTTCACAATTTTTATTGCATATAAATCCCATCCCTAATTATTGTCATTGCCCGTTTTGCATGCATGCGTATTATACGCGCATGTACATACTATACACGTTATGTTTTGATTTACATTACATTGAAAGCAAACTTTTAAAGAAGAAATTAAAAATAAATGTAATTTTAATTTAGTTTTTGTACAATTGATATAATGGTATATCTATTTACCTATTAACTACAAGGAAAATATGAAATACCCAATGTGAGACACTGGATGATTTAGTACACCCTTGAAAAAAAAAAATTGATGAGAACACCGCCGTATATGATGAATAAAAATATTATTATTTTAATGTAATAGTAATGAAATAAAGTATTTAAATAGTATGTACTAAATAAAAGTTTATAATTAAAATAACTTATGATTAAAGTTTAATTTCATAGTAATCAACAAATATTTATTTATATGTTGTATAAATATTTGAATAAAATGTTCATAAACATTTTACTGTCTTAGGTTACCGACATGTCTACAGTGTTTGAAGTCATTTCAACCCTTGAACAACTACCGGTTACCACGGAGGTGCTTGAGGTACATATTTCAATTTTAAACAGTGATATATATATATATTGGTTTTCTAAGTCTAAAGTATTCACTAATAATAATACAAGTTATTAGAATGGTTTTCATCAGAGTTCTGTACGTTCGATATCTAAATTAATTAATATTTCATAATTGTTATTTGTATGTTTAAATCAAAAAATTTAAAAATTTCATACTGTATATAAGCACCATTGACTTAGGTCTTAAAATGTACATTATTATATTTGATCTTTATAATAATATTTTGCATTTATTATTTTTAACAGGCAACCCGTATTGGTAAAATGGTTAATGAATTGCGACGTAAAACTGTGGATAAACAGTTGGCCAAACGTGCGAAAGAGTTGGTACAGCGATGGCGTAACCTAATGATAAATAGTGCTCAAGTCATACAACAGGCTAAGGTGCATTCCTCTCAACCCAATGGCATGCTTAGCAACTGTAATAAAAGACCTATTATTTCACCACCTGATCAATGTACAGCACCCCTTCTTAAAGTATGGACGTAATTTTATAAAAGTTATTTCGAACGTTTTTAATAATATCGTTATTTTGTATTTTTTAGAAACCAAAATTAAATGGAGTACCTACTCTGAGCTCAACCAAGTCTCCGCCGGTTCAAAAAACACCAGAACCAATACCTAGTCCAATTAATGAGTTCGAACAAGAACCCGATCCTATTATAGAACCACAGGGCCCAAAAAAACGTGGCCGAAAAAAAGGAGGCAAAAATTCCTCGAAACTGGGGATAAAGCCCACCAATCCTGTGGATCTAGAAAGAATGGTAAATGTTGGTGCCAGCAAATTAAAAACTACCCAAGAAATAATTGCATTATTGCGAAAAGATGATGAAAATTATCAGTTAGAGGAAAAGCCACTAGTACCTGTACAAGAGTTCCAGGACGAACAGTCTGTAACAAAAGTTGATAAACCTAGTCAACCTAATGTTGCAGATGTCGATCGACAAATACAGGATATATATAATAGATTACCTCCTCTTGACTTAGAAGCCATAGACTGGAATTCACCTCCACCATCGCCGCCACGGCCACCTCTCTCGCCTACTGATATAGTAAATGGAGCTCAAATTGAAGGCGTTACTGGTAATTGGGAAAACGACGAGACGTTTAGAGAGTGGCACGAGGTCTTAACTAGGGCGAATGAAACTGGTGAACCGCTTGTCATACTACCATACGTGATAATTGACTGACAGGGATTTTTTTCTACTAGACTTTGTGATAAAGACATTTCAAGTCTTAATATTGTAAATACTAAAAAGTATCTTTTTAAAAAAAGTAAAAAAATGAAAAAAAAATATATAATATTTATGTAGACATGTATCCGATTACAGAATGTGTCTTAAAATGCTCTTTAATAAATTATCATTTGTCTTTTAATGTTGTAAAGAATTAGTTTTGTTTACCCAAGTATAATTTATTAGAAAACAACTAAAATTGCAAATTTTTAGATCAAAATAATAAAATTTAATCTGATTTGTTATATTTGAAAAATGAGCTAGTCAAAAGACCAAGTTTAATTTATAATGTTTTAAAATTTTAAACGTTATTTGTCTTTTATATTAATTTTTTTTTATTATTATTATTATTATTTATAACAAAGTACACACTCGGGTTAAACCACTAAATGAAATTTCTTGTGCCTTTATTGATGTAATTTTTTTTTTTTTTTTAGCAAATATCACTAGTATGACATTTGTTGTTAATATGATAATAATGTACGTTTATAATAACAACGACTATTATAAAAACAAAAAAATTAAGCCGAAATAGTTTTGTTCAAAACATTTTTTTAACTTTTTTTTCTTTCGGTTACTTTATTCGTCATGTTTATGTTAATATTTTGTTTATTAATCAAAGAACTTCCTAATTTCCTTATTGTTTTAGCTAAATTGTTAATTTTTGTATATATGATTTTTTTTTCTTTTGTTATTATTATTATTTTTTTTTTTTTGACCTATAGTTATTATATTATTCGCGTATAATTCATGAATAAAATCATGTTTACATAACGCATTTACTTTGGGTACATTTTCTATGTATTAGCTGTTAAAAAAATACTAAGAAAAGAAAATTTTAATTTCGTTTCACAGTATTTTAGTACTTGTTTAAGTACTTTGTTGATATATATAATAAATACAATGATTGGTTCTTTTTTACGTTTTGTCATTATTCATTTAATTCCTATTTGTACCATCCACTGAGTATGTTAACATATTTTATTTTACGCTGTTATAATATGACAAATGGTATTTATTTAATTCCTTATTGGAGTTTTTTTTAGATTGCATGCATTACACATATTGTTTTTTTTAGATTGCATGCATTACACATATGTGCTTTCTTTCTCATATAAGTTGTATATAAATTGATTTGTTTTATTGTTAATGCAAAGTTTTATTTGGAATTTGGATAATGAAATCTGGACGTTTGAAAGGTAATAGGTATACACCACGATTAAAGATATATAACAGGCATAGACCTTATACTAAGGTCTATGATAACAGTAGGTATTATAAATGTTAGCACCAAAATCGATGATTTTAACATAACGAAAAAACAGGAAAATAGAAACGGAATGCATATGGCATCCATTTTCATATAGAAGAAGTATATACAGAATGCCTTTCATACAGCGTATCAGGTCTATGATGAGTATTTACTTCCAGTAAATACACTATTATAACACGAGCACGATTTCACATATACTAGAATATTAAATTATATACAAAACGACGTGCTTATAGTATCAATGTTAGCACCAAAATCGATGATTTTAACATAACGAAGTTTGTAACAAAAACAGGAAAATAGAAACGGAATGCATATGGCGGCTCACTTTTAGAGGTCCATTTTTCATATAGAAGAAGTATATACAGAATGCGCGTTTCATGTATTAAGTTCAGCGTGCATCAGTCAGTGACACTATCTAGTAGTTTCCGTCTATGAGTATTTAAAAAAAAAAAATTTACTTCCAGTTTTCTAAATACACTATTATAACACGAGCACGATTTCAGACATATACTAGAATATTAAATTATATACACATACACATACACTATACTAATTATATACACATACACATATACGTATACTAGCTGTCCCGACAGCTAAATTTTTTTCATTGTTTTGTGAATTTATGAAAACTAGGTATTGGAAATGTGATTTAAATTTTAAATCACAATGAATCACAATATGTTTTATTTACATTTCTATTTCGATGTTCAAGTAAACAAAACGATAAGCTAATTTACCCGGTTTCGCTACAGTGTTGAATTCAATGGTTTTTTTTTTTAGAGGGGCACTATGATAGGTGGAATTAATATAAATTAATACAAATTCACCAACTTCACTATATTTATACTTACATATATCTATATGTATACAAATCAAAAACTAAATAATAATTGCACATAGTAATTTAGCTTAAAACTTACATAGTTTATAAAAACATAATTAAAATCATATAATATTTTTGAAATGTATTAATTATTTAAAGCGTATACGGCGAATTTATTTTGTATAGCATTTAAATCTATCATCTCTTCGATGCACTCAATTGGTGGATCTTCATCAAAATAAAGCCAAGGATAATGTGTTTCCCATTTAGTATTATAGAATCGTTTTGCTTTACCTTTTTTTAGATGAATTAACCTTTGTAACTGGGTTCTCTGGTAGGTTAAATAAAAATAAAAATTATAAAAACACAAATAATAATATAAATCATAAATTCTCATATCCTTTCACAGGATCTCTCTTCTCTCCATCTATTACTATATTGAACATTTTAAATCATGATAGGTCATAAATAATTACCAACACCAACCCTGTTTTTACTAAATAATTCTATGCCACATATCTAATATGTTACGGGCAAAAGCCGAAATCGAACAAACCTCAGAAATGACAGTACTATTGGCCGAAACATCATATTTCGGCTTTTGCCCGGGCAAACCTAGTTGTGAGCTGTGACCAGCAACATTTGGCAAAAACTGTATAGCCTCTACACATTTGAATATTTCACAGTACAAATGTTGATTTTAATATTAAATGTAAAATATAACGACAAAATAAATCTCTATTATTTATTTAATCACTAATGGTGAAAATGAGTACAAATATTATTGATAAAAATATAATAGTATTATAATATTAATTTTAAAAAATTAAAAAGAAATATATATATTAAATTATTTATATTTTATTTCTATTGCTAGAGCCATTACTAAAGACTTACTAACATAAATTCACAGTAAAATTCGAACTACAGTATAATTATTGTCAAAATTATTATTAGTGATTGGATAAAGTGCAGTATACATTTATTGTATACCTATAGTATGTATATAGAGATTAGATAAAATGTTCACCTTTCAATTGATTTGACAACACGATAAATATTGCGCTACTATAAATTATAGTTTATTACCAGAGATATAATTTTACTTTATCTACAGTTTATGTGAAATATAAAAAGAAACACGGTACTTAATTATATTTGTACAATAGTAATTTATTTGATCGTATTTTATTGTACTGTTTTAAAATATAAATTATTTAATATATAATTCTTTTTAAATTTTTTAAATTAATATTCTAATATAATTATATTTTTATCAATAATATTTGCACGCATTTTCACCATTATTGATTAAATAAATAAACAAATAAATAATATTTATTTTATCGTTATTTAATATTTAATATTAAAATCAACATTTGTACTGTGAAATATTTAAATGTATAGAGGTTATACTAAAGAGTTTTGCCCAAATATTGCTGGTCACAACTGGGTTTGCCCAAGCAAAAGCCGAAATACGATGTTTTTGCCCAAGTGCCGTGGGAAATTCGCGTTTTGCCCGATTTCGACTTTAGCCCGTAACATATACAAAGCAATTAAGCAAAAGCAATTACTAACTCAAGTAAAAGTACAAGTAAAATTTGTAATTAAAACAAAATATTAATCAACTTATAATAATAAAATTAAAACTCCAATGAGGTGAAATTAACATAAAGTAAATAAATGTATTAATACTTAATAAAATAACATAGTGTCATAGTGATATACATATAAATAAATTAAATAAAAAAATTATGTTTATTTTAAAATTATAATTATTCAGTGTTTTCATATATTCTATATTATTATAGTGTTTTCTGATAATATATATAATAAAAAATTTGAAACCAAATTAAATGGCGGTGCATTGTGTGGTGTATTATCTAAACGATAGTGCACATAAAAATAAAATCCTATACACGTCACAGCGAAACGGATAAAAAACGGCGAACAATTAAATACTATAGGTAATTTAAATTTTCGTTCGGTCTTAAACAGATGGGGCAAAACCAAATTAGGGTAGGTCTCATAATCGCAACTAGGGAGGGGGGGGGGCTGGGGGGCGTAGCCCCCAAATTTACTAATAGCCCCCCTCCAAAATAAATAATGCTTTATATGTTCTTGAATTCGACAAAAAAAAATTTATTTATTTTAAGATATACGTATAATGGGCTGTAGCCCCACTAGGATATTGTGCTAGTTGCGCCACTGCAGGTAGGGCTACTACTTCGCTACCCCCTAGCGTCGGCACTGCAAGAGAAACTTTTTTTTTGTTGCATTAAAAGTGTACACTAACCCCATGTAGGAGTTTGTACACATTATCACTTGCAGTCACCTTGAATTTTATTGCAAAATAATATAAGTCTCCGAAAATAACCCGGCTCTTTGAGTTGCGGCGGGGGGGGGGGAAAGAATATTTCAGTTGTGTTTGGTCATTAAAACAACGGACGTAAACGTGCCTGGGACACGTAGTATAGCCGATTATACATCACCACGTCAGTGGCGCACCCAAGGGGGGGCTAACGGGCTTAAGCCCCCCAAAATGGTTGACCTCTTAATATTTTTGTAATTTTATTATCGGATTTTTGTGTATATTAAATAAATCTTATTAATATCTAAAAATATTTGTATTTAGCCCCCCCCCCCACAAAAAAAAATCCTGGTTGCGCGCCCTTGCACCACGTGTATGACCACCGGCGGAACGGTACTGCAACCGCGGCGCCACGAGGGAATAGTGACGCGGTATCAGGGGCGCAAGCGCGGATCCAGGGGGGCTAAGGGGCTTTAGCCCCCCTGGGCTGTAGTCATTGCTTAAAAATTATACATATAACTACCTAAATAGGTATAATTTTAGGTAGCTGATCATCGTATAGCCCCCACCTCCCTTCTGTGATTTCTGGATCCGCGCCTGCAGGGGCGTACCCACCCAAGGGTCGTACGCGTAATTACAATTATATAATAATGTAATTTATAGTGCGCGTATGTGGCTGCAGATTTTTTTTTTTCTTTAGTTGAAATGTCTATACGTTTAAACGAGTACGGATCCTGCAGCGGCCCTTGAAAAAATTCCGGTTGCGCCACTGGACGGTAGGTATATTATATACAGCGAGTACCTCTCGCGCCGTGGGCCGCGAGTGCCGTCTTCGGAGGGACTACGGCACCAGCCGCGGTTCGGCGGCAAAGAGGTTGGAAACGCGGAGGACCGGCGCCGCGGGCGGCGCTCCGGTCGGCCCTATTGATCGGGGCGCGCGGGACCGACGGCGGGCGTATCCTTTCGCCGACCGGGCTCCGCGTGTGTCCGTGCGTGCGTGCGTGCGCGCGCGCGCCCCTAGTGTGTATGTGTGCCGTGTGAGCGAGTGAGTGTGTGTGTGTGTACAGAAAAGTGTCCGGTAGTTGCTTGCTGCTGCTGCCGCTTGTGCCTGCGATTCGCCACGCCGGGTTTCGTGTATACACCTCGCTTTCCCGTTAATATTGTCGTTTTTGATTATTTCAAAAAAAAAAAAAATAATTATTATTATTATTTTTTTTTAAAATTTTATATTATATAAAATATAATTTATTTGTCAATTTTCTCCCGTCCACACACACACACACACACACACACACGTTTCCCGTGTATTTATTCGCGTCGACCGTTTTGCTGCGAGTTGTGACCGTCGTCGCGCGCGTTGCAAGGCACGCGGCTCGAACGTAAATAATTATAATAATAATTATTATTATTATTATTATAAATTATTTTACCGCACACCGTCGTTGGTGTATACGTGTACGTCGTGTATAATAACCAATATTTATCGTGTATACACACGTCATATTATATATTGGTAATAGAACGATATTCTATAGGCGTGCACGGATCGACGTGATAATGCGATGTATCGCGAAACACGCTGATACTGCTGCTGCTGCTGCTGCTGCTGCTGCTGCTGGACACGGTGCGACGAGTTGACCGCGAACAAGTAACGAATAATAATAATTATTAAGAATCTCGAGAGGATCGCGAGAAAATCGCGTGACAAACGAAACGAATTTACACGCGTAAACACTGCGGGGCCAACTACGATACACGTTCGCAGACACCGTCGATGATATACGCGATTCCGCCGTGTACGTGAACGCGTGTTAATATATAGCTCCGTCACCGGTGCCGACCGCATCCACCAACAGGTTTCCGGTAAGTTCCGTTCTTATATTATATGCTCCAGTGTATAATCGTCGTATACGAATTTTTAACAGTAATAATTTAATCGAATAAGCCACGTCCGCCGATCCGGAGTCGGTCATCGCGACCGTTGCAGTGATTTTCCGATAGAAAGCCCGGAATACCCTCTCTCCCCCGCGGGGGCTGTGGTCGAAACGCGGCCCGAGGAGGTCCGTTCGGTTCGAACGCTTCGCGTTGTTATCGGACAGTGATGATGATAAAAAAAAATGATACACAACAATATATAATTCGTCTATATATCTATAATATTGTCATAAAACGCCTACGGAACGTTGTCGGCTTCCGATTTCTAAACGAAATTCTCCATTATCGGGGGAATCGTTATAACAGGCACGTATACAGGGGGGCGGGTTTGGGGTTCAAAACCCCCGAAATAATTTCTTGTCACATTAAAAAATAACGAGTAAGGAGGAAGAAATTGTTTTATTACGTTGCTGTACAATTTGTATCGCTATATTTTGTAAACTCCCCCCCCCCCCCGAAATTTTATTTTGTGTACGTGCCTGCGGTATACGATATCGTAAACGTTGCGATCAGGATTCGTGGTGGATCGCCTGAATTATATACCCGTCACGGGAGAAAAGTTATCAGTGGTTTTATGAAAGCGCCTATAATATGTACACGCGCTGTAATAAGTAAAATCCAAAACCTAAACGCGTGTTTTTCTCATCTCTCTTTCTCATATTGTTCTTCAAATACGACCGAATAGTGGCCCGTATTCGAGTAGGCAACACTGCAGTAAATAGGTTGCTCCGCAGTCACGATTATTATCGCGGATAGAGATGTGTCGCGTTATAATAAAACGTGAAAACGCTTTTATGTAGCAGTTTGCCAAGTGAAGATACATTCGAATGATAGTTAATTTAATGGTAACGAGTAACAGCCGTCGACGATCGAGTGCCTAGTCGATATCGACGTGTTCAGGAATCCCGGGATCGGCGCAGTTCCTGCAGTTAGACATCAGACATTAATTCATATGTAAGACACTGTTAAACTAAGAGAAATCGTGTCAATTCCTATACGTAAAATATAAGCTGCTCGGCGATAGCCTGGACATTCGTTTGACAGTGCTCAATTCAATATTATCATCGTAATACGTGTTCGACACGATTTTCAATTATTGTGTTAATTGAGCATCGATTTAAAACAGCACGTTGCGACATTTGATTTTTTTTTTCTCTCTCGAGCTCGGAAAATATAATTTATATTTTGATATACGATTAAAATACCGAAGTATAAGTAAACCCTCACGTTGTCAGCATTCGATCTCGGGCGTTTTCGATATATTATAAAAAATGCGTAAAGAAAAAAATAATATAATTACCTACTTTACACGAATACGAAACAAAATGACTGTAAATCAATATATTTATAAAAAATATTATACTAGACCGGCTCGTTTGACGCCCCGGTATTTACATTATAAAAATGGACAAAACCGTTTACACGTCGTCGGTATATTTTTCGTGTTGGCGTATTAACCGATCTGTTAGTTCAATAATTATTGCCGAAACAAAATATTAAAACGACGTGTTGCGTGTCTACGTCAAATTAAATGAAACGACGATATTACGATTATTTGTGGGCACCGATATAATTGGTATCGTTTTTAGATTTTGTTCACATTTGTTTAATAGGGCGTTTCAAGTAGGCAATCTCGCTACGTCCGTGTAAATAATAATGTGGTAATACGCGTTATAACCGATAAAATTATCGATACTACCTATACGCCGATAAAACAAATTCGATTTATTAAGTAATTAAATGATATTGTCTAAAATTATTGTAATACGAATTTTTTTTCAAATTTAATCAAATGATGTAAATCAAGATTTTGTTGATTCGTAAAGGATTTTAATAATAATTAATGCGTTAAAAAAAACATTTACCATGTTTATAACATTCAATAATGATTTCATAATGATTGATTATGTTGTAAGGGATTTTTTTTGTTCCGTGTATTTATACGGTTACCGTATAAGTAAGTGGTAGACCACATTCATATTTTTATCTAATTGCTTTAGGTTTTATTTTAGGTATTAAATTTTATACAATTTTAAACACGATTTAATCACAAAATTGTAATTTTTTTTATACTACTAAAATGTTCACACGTTTTTAATAACCTGTATTAAAATAAATCCAGGTGCGCATTAAGGTTCAATCTACGGGAGGAGGGGGTGGCAAATACAATTTGCCGTCCCTAAATTTACACTACAGTCTACTAATTTCTGAAATATAATTTTATGGCACACACAAGAGAGGAAAATATTTTTTTATTACGACTTATTCGTGTTTTTTGAGGGAGGAATAGGGGTGCAAAGAGATGGAGTACACTTTTTAAAAAACATTTTAACATAAATTATCTAATTTATTAGCCTCCATGCGAATTTATAAGGTATTTATAGCTTATACTTTTATAGTTTACCTATGTTATTCGCAAATTTTTAATGAACTTTGGCGCTCCTCTTCTAGTTTTCCCAAAACAATTACCATTTTTAATAGCTACTCTTTTAAATACTTCTTTTAACGGTATCACACATACACACACACACACACACTTATATAAATATATTTTAAAAGTTTCAATAGGCATTGAACACCATTGCCACACCAACTACTATTATTATTATACATTTTATACTCGTATAACTATTACTTAGTACTTACTTGCTAGTAGTAGGTTCTCGTATAAAATAAAAATTAAGTACAAAAACGATCATCGACAAAACAATTTTAAATATAATATATTATTTATTATAAAATATCAATATATACAGATATATATATATATATAATTTAATTATTATTATTATTATTATTATACTATATTATACGATATTATTATAAAATTCCAAATTTCCACGGTTAGTTTGTCACCCCCTGAAAATTGTGAAAGAGTATCCCTGGATAAATCGAGGAATAATAAAACTGTTTTGATACAGGATTTTTTTCAAAATACTTAATTATTGTGTAATATAGTAATGCGTTATTTGAATCTGAATCCATAATAATAATTTTAGAGCTCATTTTGTGTAATTTAAATATATAAATTTATAATTCGATATTTTTATTGATAATGATAATACAGGTGCAAATCGTATTAAAAGTATTTTCTAAAGTCATTCAACAGTTCATTTTTAATATTACATATTTATGCGTAAAATATTAGAGGTGGAAAATATTTTTTGGGGAAAGTTTACGTAATAATATTAACGTGTCCTAAATACTTTTGTTGTTATTTCAAATCCAGAACTATTTGAAAACAGAAACTTTTTACATGTTTTTGTTACATTAATGTTGAGTATAAAACACCGCTGACCAAGTATACGTTGTGGTATATAAATGTACACCGTAACACGGCTTAAATATAATATTAAAATCAATAAGTAGGTATCAATAACGATTGGTAAATTACCACTAGTCATCATTTTTAAGCAAAAAAAAAATAATAATAATAATATTTATTATTATTTTATTATGTTAGAAGAAAGTATATTCATTATGTTAAATAATCCTTACTTTTTTTTAATGCTTCGTAAGTATAGTACTATATAATAAATTATTAATAGTTGTCTATATAATATATTCAACAATGAAATGTAGAACTAATGTTCTAAAACAATCAGTGTTTTATTACAGTAATTAATAATGTAATCACTAATAATATACTTACGTTATTTAAAAATCGATTTGTTTATGAAAAAATATATTTTCTAATTTAAAAGATACTCATAAAATACTTTACTACTATAAAATCTTTTATATTTTATTTTCCTTACAAATGTCTACATTCATTTTTTAACGAGGGTCAATAGATATATGGGAATGGCGCAATTTGTTATAAACTTGGTCTCTGAGGATATACCTTTTGAATTTCATAAATATATAAATATGTTTGTTTAATATTTTCGAAATGGATTTGTATTTTACACACTATTTTAAATTGAAACGATATCAAAAATTTGGCTGTATATTATAATTATAATTTCAAGAAAAATGTATTTGTAAATAATTTTATTACAATAAATAATTAATGGGTTAATATTAAAATATTTACTCTAC
This sequence comes from Slavum lentiscoides, assembly GCA_032441835.1. Classification (NCBI taxonomy): domain Eukaryota; kingdom Metazoa; phylum Arthropoda; class Insecta; order Hemiptera; family Aphididae; genus Slavum; species Slavum lentiscoides. The sequence goes on along the minus strand of CM063718.1, from coordinate 7,416,659 downwards.
TAAATATTAAAAATATAACTAACTCGTCATTTATAGTACTTCTATATCATTTATTTTAAACGATTTAGTTGATTAAATGAAATAATAATAATAATAATTTTATTACAGAAATAATATTCCGAATTACAATAAAAATATATATTTTTTTATATATGTTATAATAAATGTACTGACATTGAACAAGCTGTAACGATGATAACGTGTTAAGGAAAATTAACCGTCAAATAAGGAATTATGATAAAATATTTACAAGTTATTTTCACTGACACTGCTATTTTGTAAAGTCATTGATTATTAATACCATTAGTAGCTATAAATTATAATAAATAATAAAATGATGAATGGTTTTGTTTATTGTTAAACAGCGAATTTTCGTTATTTAGGTTGTTAATCATTGAATGTAGGAGCAGCAAACAGATATGTAATTTTAGAATTTTAATTGAGAATTCTTAATTCTTAAGATACTTACTTAAAAGAATGAAAATGCAAGTTTAATTTTATTTTATAACATTTACATATTATATTTATTATTAAATAAACAAAAAGTAAGTTTCTACGTTTGATTCGATAAAATAGTTTTTTTTTTTGATATAATAGTTTAAGTTGAATTTTAATGTTTCCTAAAAAGTTTTTTATCACACGCAATACGCATATGGCCTTTTTTTTCTTATTCAAATTGATAGATGTAGTCAACAATTCACACGCAGCCTGTATAAAATGTCAGTGATTTTTTTCAATATTATTTTATACGCAATTAAAAACAAATAAATTTTTGCATTCATAAGTGCTGCACTACACGCTACTAAGTTCGTGGAAGCCCGTTAAACATTCTTATGCTCAACACTCATAAAATAAAAATAGTAATAATAATATAAAATTTGCAATACTTGCTTTTTTTATGTGAACGGAGTCACAATGTGTGTGTGTTTTTTTAGTCTGGATTTGAATCGCGTGACATTTAATAACTACTGTTCAGCGTGTTCCGTGTAAGTAAGTGCTTTATCGTAGGTTATTAAATCTGTTTTCGCTAAATTGGTGTTTTTTTTTTTTTTAATGTCACTCAATAACGCACGTACAATGAAATCCTACAAAAGCTTTCAATTGTTAAACCGTTTGAATTGATTTCAAGTGTAAACAATGGACTGTCACGGAAAAAAATCCTCTTTCGTCACTGTGTGTACACTGTACAGTGTACACTCCTTATCCTTATGTCATTGTTATCGCCATTTCTATGATCTCGATCGGGTTTTCAAAGGACTAGTGTAACAAATATTGTAATATTATAGTTTATTATTATTTTATTCTACACATAAACCGATATAATAATTAACGAAATATTTTTTAACCGTATGTCAATTCTTCATAATTTCTATTACTTAATTAAAATAGTTTAGCAGAAAAAAAATGGAGATACTTGAATTTTAAAGCAGAATTCATAATCGTGCAATAAGCGTAATATATAATGTTTGGAAAACGCTTGCTACTTTGTCAGTGTTCTTTTAAAAACAAAAGTAAAATATTTAATTTTAAAACAAGAAGCATTTTATTTTATTTACTCAGAATATATATGAATAAAAAGAAATATAGTTTCAAAAAATTGTGTAAAAAATCGAAAATATTATATTACATCTGTAAAAAAAAAAAAAATAATAATAATAAAAATAAATATAAAAATGTACAATTAAAAATAAATTAATGATTTGACAAGATATAAATGCACTTAATTCTAATGTAATTATTACAATTTTAATTCTTTATTTCTTTAAATTATTACAATAGAGAGTATTCATAAAAATAAAAATAAATATCCATATACATACACAGAGCCGGCGCTAGTCATTTTGCCGCCCTATCCAAAACAGTACATTGTAAATTTACCTGTCCTCCAAATTTAATCATTTTTTTAGTCATAAAAAAGTTGTGTACTTATAATTTAATTATAATACATATATTTCTTCCCGAAACGCAATAGTCTTGATTCTTGAGCCCTATAAATAATACAGGTTACTACCAATTAAATAACAGAAGGTAATAAAAAAAAAGAAAAAAATTGCGTATCGCAAAAATATCAATTTTCATAATTACAAAATTTTTAAACGATGTAGAAAAACCAAAGTTATATAAGTCAAACTTTTCGATATAGGTCGAAATAAATAAAATAATAAATTATTATAATTTTAATTTTATTTTTTAATCGAGTAATATAAAATATTTATACAAAGAACCGTATAAATGGCCTAATATCAATATAAGAAATGAGAAAAATTACATCAACTCGAAAAAGATATACCTGACTACCATTATATATTGTTTTTATTATTTATGTTGCTGGATTGTATTTTGCATTTTATTCAAATTTGAAATATATAAAATGTTTCAAAATTTCGGGTACTTATAGAGTTGAATTGCCGTCCTGAGCTGTCGCCCAGCTCGCCCCTGCCTACCGTCGGTCCCTGGATGGTTTAGATTCAGTGTCGGCCTGGCACAACAAAGGCCTCTGGATCTTTTTATTCTGGAGCCCCCTGCCCCTTGGTTTAATATGAAGTTAAAAAATACATACCAATAAAAAACAATTCATTATACAGGGTGTCCCAGATCCAAGGGCGGAGTGACTAAAATTCTTGCCGGGCAAATAAGATTTTTCCGAGCCACTTATAAAAAAAATTGATTTTTTTTTTTAGACTAGCGCCTTCTGTTTCAATATAGAGTTAACATAGGTTAATAAAAAAATCTATAGTGAAGTTAGAATTTGGTGGTCGGATCTAATTTTTATGTTATAGCAATTTGAAATTTGACAACTTTACCGTGTTTCTTTAATAGGTTTATTTTTTCCACTGCTCGGCTCGTACTATAATATTGTCCAATGGATAAATACCACGATTTGACGTGTACGGTTCGGGGTTCGAACCTCTGTTCTCAAATCAATTTTTCCATTATTTTGATACATTATAATAATAATACAATGCAAAGAGTTCAAAACTGTTGAAGACATGGCGTTCAAAAATATTGATATAAAAAAAAAAAAAAGTTGGGGCCCCGGCCGCATTCGCGGCCTAGCGGCCATGGCCAGGCCGACCCTGTTTAGATTTATAATCAGACCCGACAGGTCCAACGAGGGTGGTAGCTAATACGAGTAATTTTGGGATTCTAGACGTTTAACAGTTACCACTTACCATGGTGACCATTTAAATTGTTATTGAGTGTAAAACGTAATCTATATATATATAAACTATATATATATATACAAAATGTAGTACCAGTTTAAATAATTTTATTGAATTTGACTCGCGTGACCTAATTCTCCATCACAGAAATGGTGATGTTCATCGAGTCTCGGAAACTCATTGCTCATACGATGGTTTGCGATATCCGATTTTATTTTGCAGACAAGAGGACGGATATCATTTCAACATCAAATTGAGAAATCAATGTACCAAGTTTCTGACGACACTATTGAACATTTTTACGATCTTTTTTCACAGCGTTGTTCCAAATATTTCTTCGAGTGTTCCCACGTCGCCCATTTTTTCATTTTGTTTTTGTCTGAGGAGGGGAGGGAATATATTGTGTTTGAATTTTTTTCGACGATGCTTTTCAATAATTTTATAATATTTTTTTCCTAAATATTATTAAAAAAAAAAAAAATTGTTTTCTTTCAAAACTGCGCACTGGCGAAGCCGGCTAATATTATCTTATTGTTTTGATTGTTTACTTGAAAATCGAAATAAAAAATGTAAATAAAACGTACTGAAATTCATTGTGATTTAAAGTTTAAATCACGTTTCAAATAGTTTTCAAAAATTTTCTTTGTTCAACAAACAAATATAATATTTGGTATTTCAAATGTTGACAATGCAAATAAATATATACAAAACTATACAATGTATATTCATATTATCACGCGTTAATTTTACGAAATACAAACATTTTGTTTCGGAAACTCGCGTGTAGAAGTACACTGATAATTTCACGTACGGTATTGCAGTGATTTGAATCATAAATAAATCCAAAGAGATTTAAAAGAAAAAAAATTTGTTGCGTTGTTTGTACTCGTCGAGAAAAGAATCGCGCAAAGACAACTGCGACGTATCGTGTAATGCGTTACCGTTTTAAACGGCACGGTAATGAGCGCGAGTTCGCAGCAGACGGTTATACAGAGCAATACGACGTATCAAAGGAACGTTTCGTTCCCTTAATCGTTTTACACTTTGGCGTCACGGTTTGTTTGTTTTTTCCTTCGCCTCCGCCGAAAATCTGCGGTAATATTTTTGTTTTAATAAAAGTTTCGCGGAAAAAATCGTGGGGGCCACCACACTGCGGTGCGGCGTCGCGCGTCTAACGAGCCGGAAAATCGTGATTTCACAAAAAATTTGTGGTACAGTCCCCGCCGGGAACGGGAATATCTGGAAACGGCGAGAGATCTCGGGCGATACTGCAGTGCCGGACGGACGGACGGACGGGCGGATAATATAATATAATGACACTTGACGGTGCGGGAAATCAAATAAAAATGTACCGCGTTACAATACAACAGTACAACGCGCGCGGCGACCCGGCAACCTCCGTCCGAACCGTCACTGTGCTGCCGTCACGATCCCATGCTACGGTCACCGCGGTCATCCCTTCTTCACGGTCTCCGTCCGTCATCGCGCCACGGTGACCGGCCGTGTTCTTTGTCGGCATATATTTATATATATATATATATATATCAATGGCGTACATACGGGGGGGGTTTCGTGTTCAAAACCCCCCCAGGACTAAAAAAAAAAAAAAAAATTGTGATATTATTATAAGGCCCGTTGCGCGTTATAACATGTTTTAATTTTTACACTCTACAACGGTGCACAGGTATTGTGTGCACTATCGGCTCCTACTCATAAATTCCTTCATGCGCCGTTTAAAGAAATGGTTTTAGTGTTGGTTATTTTTTAAACCCCCAGAACAAATTTGAATGTACGCCACTGATATATATATATATATATATATATATATATATATATACATATATGTATATGTACGTGTAGACGTGTAGTGCGTACTACTACAATACGCGGTCGTGCCCCGTGAGCGGAGGACGGTCGAGGAGGCGGCGGCGGCGGCGGCGGTTTCGGGTCAAACGCGCGTCCGCCCGACCAGCGAAACTGGGCCACGCCAAGACAGCAATGACGTCATTCACCGTCGTATCCATGGTTACGGGCGACGGAATGACGTCACGGTTAACCCAGCTTCCTGGTCCGGGGCTGCGCGAGGCATTCATTAAACGAGGCCCATACACACACACACACACATATACTCGTATGACTTGTATACCGCATTTGACGACTTTCCCTCCATCCTTTTCTACTCACCCTATCCTTCCTCTCCTTTTACTCCGACACCACACTCTAAATACACGCGCGCGCAAAGTCACCGCCGCGAATATAATAAATATGTCGCCAACCCAGTTCTTACTACGTTTTTATATAAATAGGGATTCCTCTCGCGGTCTTCGTGTATATTATATATATATATATATATATATTATTATTATTATATATATATATATATATATATATATATAATAATACGACCGTAACGGCGTAAACATAGTTTTGTGTAAGCCGAATAAAATAGTTTCCTCTCCCTTTTTACCGCCAACCCCCTCCACTCGGTCTAATACGACCCGAAAATTTCGTTCATTGTCACCGTGGTGTACACGAGTAAAAAAAAAATATATATATATATAACGTTTACGTAGTATTATCATTATTATTATTATTATTATTATACGTCAGGCATAAACATGCATATATGTATATATTATAAATAATATAATCAGTGGCGGCGCCAGAACTTTTGCAGAAGGTGGGCCAGGCTGAGGACAACCAATTTTAGAGGAGGACCAATATTTTTACTCATCTATTTGTGATGCTTGAATACTTTTCGATACGGTTAAACTTCTGTTAACATATATTACAATTGAAATACCTATACATTATGTTTCAACTTTATAATATTTCTAAGATAATTTTTAATGACCAATTACGTATAATTATGAGTCTTTACATAATTTACATACATTTTAAGGTGGGCCATAGGGGGGCAAGAATTTTTAGGGTGGGCCCAGGCCCACCCTGGCCCACTCCTGGCGCCGCCACTGAATATAATATTTATATCTATATGCACGCGCGCACTTCAATTAATCAGGGGCGTGCCTAGAAAGGGTGTTCAACCCACCCCCCCTAAAAATGTTGATTTACAGTTAAATAAATACATGAAAATAAAAATTATAAAATCCACCCTTCTCCTATAGAGTAAAAAATTTCTAGACAGCACCCGATCGTTATAATAATATACGTACAATTAAACGGGACGGTGGGGGAAATAATAATAATAATAAAAACTATTAATAATTATAATAATAATAATAATAATAATAATAAAATAACTACTACTATACGGTCCATTGAATGACAGCGTCGGCGGCAAAGGGTTTAAATTCGTTCACGAACGTATAGGCTTACTTGTTGAATGGACGTCGTCGTCGTCGTCTCACTCACCGAGTCGTTCGTTCACTTCCGGTGTGCAGCGCTCCTCCTCGTCCCTGCATCACCGCCCCGTCGTACTATACCGCGCCCCATTCATCCGTTCGTCTATCCGACCGACCCCCGAACGCGGCGCGTGCCTCCGTCATCGCGGTCGTAGTACGCATCGGTTCGGCTCGTTTCGCACCTATCTCGTACCCGGCCGGACCTAATAAAAACCATACAAGTGTAACAAAAACCTATGCAATACGTATAATGTGCATAGACGTTTGAAGGGCCGAGTCCAACAGATTTCAGTACACAAATATTGCACGTATTACATTAATTCGAATACTTTAGATGGGGCTTGAGACGGCTCAGGTAGGGCTAAGCTCCCCATATTCACGTCTATATGGTATTATGTTTCGTGTCAAGTCCAATAATAATATTATTGTCCAGTTCGATCGTTGTAATAATTTTCAACAATAAAATACGTTTCGAGATCCTGAGGTACGCCAGTGGTTTTCACGACGATATTGTTTATTTATTTTTACGTCGTTTTCTGTGTACGGGTTTTCGACTGGCGAAAGGGAGAGTACTCCGATCGTGCAGGTATACACCATTCGATAGAAATCCGATAACGAATTTCGTCTACTTTGGAGAGATAATTTTTCGATTTTCTCAATAGTATACTTAAGGCCTATAGCCCACTAGGCAGCCAAAATATTGAGAAGCCATTTATAAGCAGCCAGTCGACGGTTGTCTGTGTGTGTGCGGAGCCTGACGGCGGCTATTTCATACACATTACCTCGTCTCGCTCTGGCTGCGCAGTGTCAGTTGGTTGCCCTGCAATCGTGCACGTTCTAATGGCTGCCTAGTGCGCGGTATCCAATAAGCCGTCATAATATGCCGAATCGGCTGCCTAGTGGGCTATAGGCCTAACGCGTCACAAAAAAAAAAAAAATTACGTAAAAAAAAACCGATAAAAACGCGATTTCGTCTATATCGCGTGTACCTACAATAATATTGTGTCTTCGTGATTTCGATGTTCATTTTGATGTCCAAAAGTTTCGAAATTATTACTTCAATGAATATTTATCGTTGTACATACCTAGTCTATATTGACGGAAAAAAAATTTTTTCAATTATTTTCTTCCGATATTGGGATATCATCTCGCTGAGCATTATTACGAGAAATAATAATTGTAAAATTATTCATACACGACGTTCGTTTTCAATACGGTTTCACGGAAGTAAATCATACAATAAATATTGTATTTCTAACGGGCCAGCGGGTAGTTGTGGTCCTGTGATCTTTCGTAAAGTTGGCACCCCGACATTGGCTGATCAATTTCAAAACATTATCAATTATTTGAAAATAATCTGCAATAATTTGCACCACCGTAAAAGAAATTTTTAACATTTTTTTTTTCTTTGAGGGCAGAATGAAAAAATTAGTGGTGCCAAATTCATGGTGGCACCACGATTTTGTTGTATCAACTCCAAATCAGAACCGTTTTGATGTGAATTAGGTGTTGTGACAATGTGCAAATACTAATAAAAAAATTCGACAATAATTTTTTTATTGGACTAAAAAAAAAAAAAAAAATAATAATAATAAAGAGACCCGTGCGTGCTCCGATTTCACAACAGTTTTTTTTCGGGGTCTCATCATAATGAAAAAAAATTGTTTTCGACCAATTTGTTATCTCCACTAATTTATTGTTGTATAAATGAAAAATTTGTGCCAAAAATGATAGCATCTAATTTTCTCTTATGTCTTTGGACATGGAGTAAATTAGCTTTATCTTTATATATTGATTATTGAAATATATAGCGGAGTAAAAAAATAATATTTCTCCCGGGATATTTATAAGACATCCGTCAAAAGTCAGATGCAGCCGTGATGAGTATACGCTTCTGGCTATAACGGAAAAAGTAGAATATAAAATATACGAACTACGAGTAAATGACGTAATTTTTAAAACGATGCTATCACTTTTTGCACGAATTTCGAAATCACGGGACGACAGATTAGTCGGTTACGACTTACGAGTTGGTCGAACGTTATTATTATTATTTTTTGATTATGATGAAATAACGGATTTTGCGCGAATACCGAATAATTTATTGCAAAATTGGGGCGCCCGGACTTTGTCTCGTCATAAAAAAAAAAGATTTGTTGCAAATTGTAGCGAACAATTCGCATCGAAACGGTTCCGATTTGGAGTCGGGCAGAGTCGGGGTGCAACGTGGGTACCTCGAACTCTTATTTTTTTTTTTTGTATTCTATCGTGAAAAATGTTCTGTAAATTGTTGCGAATTATTTGCGAAATAATGATGATATTTTGGAATCGATTAGACAATAACGTCGGGGTGTCAACTTAACGGACGTTAGTCAAATCGTTAAATACACATCGACGTGTATGTAGGTATACGTAATAAATATTTTTTTTTTTTGGAAAATAATAATATATAGAGTCGGTCAATAATAAATTTTAAGGAAATAATAATCCCGCCCTTGATGTGTCCTGCTGGGAGTATTGAAATTACGCATTGGCACAGTCGTATACCCCCGGGCGGAGCAGTGCGGTTATCTTTCGGATGACCGAACAAGCGTTATATACCACCGCCGCTGCTGCTGCTGCTGCTGCTGCTGCTGTTTCCTCCTCTCGTGCAGATATCGCCGCGGGGGCCGGTTGCAGGTCCACCGGGTTCTCTGATTGGATTAAAACGACCCGAATTGCTCTGTCGCTTCCGATTTTTTTATTACATTACTTCCGGCCAGTAAACACCCGTTTTATAGATTTCTCCCAGCGTGTAATATAATATATGATCTCTGTCGCTAAAAACAATTATATTGCTACAAACGAAGTTTTACGAATTTAAAACGAGAGTGAGAACGGAAACAAATAAAACGCATATTAAAATGTATATGTATATACATATTGACTAAAATAATTTCTTATATACAAATAATTTAATTTTAATTTTAATTCCGTTTCAAACGGACAAAACGACAATTTTTTTATTTTATGGATTGAGTAATGTGAGAGAAATAAAAAAAAACAATTGTGTAATATTATAGTATAGTCATACTATACGCGGAGGATGTTTTATGATTGTCGTGAATTTGAATAATACGCGATCGACTTTAATGAAATATACCATAACAATTCAATGAATATAAATTTTAAAATAGAATAGTAATAGTAAGTTAAACACATTTAAAACGCGATAAAAATTATAAATATTTAAATTTCAGCCGATAAAAATAAATATTTAGAAATATCAATTTTTTATTTTAAATTGTACATCATTTTTATCCACGTTTGATCTATATAGATTTTATAACATATAACGCGTTGATTTCTCTTTATTCAGTCGATTATTTTCGAGTAAATATATCGTATATAATCGATTCATCGCTTCCCAAAACACTGTTCAATCAAATCCGTTATACAATAAAGTCCGATTAATCGGTTAATTCATATCCGATTGAATCGATAAAAACGATAACTGTACTATACATTATTAGTCACTACCACTTTGCTCGTTTTTACGTAAACGTTTTTGATTTAATTATATCGTATTCGATTTAAATGTTTAATAAAACAATTCGAAATCAATATTATATATTGTCAACTAATTTATTACTAAAAATACCTCTTGTACTACATTTAATCGTGTGGTAACCTCTTGTAATTATAAATTATAGGTCAATTCTATTTTTTTTTAAATGTCACTATTGCCTAAAACAAAATTGAACATATTGTCACTAATAATGAATAATTACCATATTTATAGACTATAATATTACATGCAATGAACTGAAATATAGGAAGTTATTGAGGGTACTACCTATACTGGTTTCACTTTCATAAATAATCGTATTGCATGAAACGTGTTACACCCATGTGGGATATAAAACTATAATAGTCACGTTGAAGAATTGTAATAAAGTAATATTTTTCGTCAATAATCTACGAATACTAAATTATTCATCAATAAATAATTTAAATTAATGTTGCAAAAGAACAATACATATTGACAATCTAAAATCGTGAAACTCTTTGTGATTTAAGTTATCTAATAACATTTTGGCTTTGAGCCGTTAATAATTTTCTTGTTTTTTTTTTTACTTTTCGTTTATTAGGTTTTATTGTGATTTGTTTTTTTCATTCTCGTTAAAAGTGTGAATATAAAAATTACACTGGTCTGATAAAATCTGCTCAGGCCAATTTCAAGAGACATTTCATTGTTTAGCTTTTAATTAGTTTTTGTAAACTGAATCCAACTGTGTGCGAATAATAATCACAGTTGTTGCTCAACTCGTTTCATGGTTTGATTGTCACGCCATAACCAGATATTCGTTTAGATCCTCCAACGGTGTATTTTCGTTTTTAATTCTATTTATAAGAATTATATCTATGTAGTGAAAAAAAAGGTGGTACTATAAATCAGATATATATTTAATTTGATTTATTTTTACGTATAATACGTAATAAACATATTAACGTAGAATAACAAAAATATACTTAAAAAAACACACATATTTATAAGTACAAAAAATTTTGAAATTGTGTGTATAATACTTCAATGAAATCCCGTGTCAAATTTTTAATTAAAAAATTTAATTCAAAAGAATAATAAAACTCTGAAATGTCTGTGTGTAAGTATATTGACAATTGAAAATAGTAATCGATTAAAATTAAATATTGATGGAAAAAAATGAAAAACGTTGTGAAGAGAAGAATGAAGTTTAACAATGTAAACCGTGACAAAATTATAATTCAATTATATAATATACGTTAATAATACGGTATTCGAATATATAAAATAATTTTATTTATACAAGTTTTAAATTATTATTCATTCATGTAGGATTATAAGATGTGCGAATAATTACTTAAAAGCGTTGTTTTTTAAAATTCTCTATTCAGGACAATGAAGATGAAAAATGTACTTTTGTAATTATACAGTACTCTAGGTCTACCAAGTCTGATTGGATTGAGAACGTGCCAGCTTTTTTCTAAAACTTTATTTGTATGTGGTTTGTGAATAAAAATGTCCCATTTCCCTAAGTTTTCCGGCTGACAAACCCTTAATAGAATTACCTTTGGACAAAAAGGCAAGAAAGCTTTGTATGAAAATCCTCAGTGTAATATTAAGTAAGAAAATACCACTCTATTGTTGGATAGAGTGAATTAAAGGAATAGAAAAACATACAATAAACATTCCTTGTCGTATTTTTCCATCAACACCGTTGAAAAATTGTTTAATTATTTATAACAGAATCCATTTACGAAATTCCAAAGAAATAATATATATTTTTTTTAATTACTCACTTTTATTTTTATTCAGTTAAATGAAACGAGGAATGTGTTGATTTTACGCATTTGTTTTGTTCGTAAATATGTCGAAGAAATATTTTGATAATTTTCTTATATCGTTTTCATATATGGAAAATCAATGGTAGACATAAATTGGTATTTACATCATTTTATTTATTTATTTTCTATTTTTAAATAGAGAATGATTGCCTCATTAAATCTATGAGATGCATGATGACCCTGCAGAGTTCTTAAATAATAGATTATACCATAACAGTGTCGTGAATAGATTAAGAATAAGTAATAATTATAAAATATAAAATATACAAGTCAACATTTTTACATTTTAAATATATTTTCAAAATAATTAAAATTTTAGATTCTGTGTAAAGATTTTGGTTATGTAATGATGTGTTTTTTTATATTTTATTTTGTCTGTGAAGACTTTTCGTACAGAAGGAGTGCTCGTATTATCTTGACATGAGTTACGTTCCAGTAATAAATTTTATACAGTTTGTATTTTATAAAACACGTTTATCTAATTTTATGCAGTAGTTTCGTAAAGTATAATTAAAAAAAAATCCAAAATTTGCAAAAACAAACCTGTAAAATTGACGAATTATGTTAATTTTGGACACGGACAACTTTTGTATGTTTTTAAGAGCTTAAAATGTAATTAAAGAGTAGAGATATGAAAAATCTTAATATTATTTATCATACTCATTAAATATATTAAAATTAATAGCGAAAAATTATTTTTCGAATAAAATGATTTATTATTGTTTCAAATTAAAAATAATAAACTAATAAAGTTATTATTATTATTATTATTATTATTATTATTATTATTATTATTATTATTATTATTATTATTATTATTATTATTATTATTATTATTATTATTATTATTATTTAAAATAATAACTCTAAAATCTTTGCCCATTGTTTCACTAGAACCAGTAACCACAGCATCTGTTAGCTATCTTTTTGTTCTATTATTATTATTTTATTGTTTTGTCATTTCCCTATGATTTAAAAAAATTATAAAAGTTATAAAAAAAAAAAAAAAATAATAAATGTAAAAATTTATGAAAGACCTGTAGTTTCTAATAAAATATGTATTGTTGTAATTCAGAAAAAGGAAAAAATCGACATTTTATACAGTTTTATTGGTGTGTTGTGATTCTAAAATAATATTGATCGTATTTTTTAAAACTTTGAAGCTTCTTAAATTCTTATCGTTGTCCAATTAAATTTGTATTTGAAGATCTTAAAATAATTTTGAGCTGAATCTTGTAATAATATTGTATTCAATATTTTAATTATTAGGAAAATCGAAAAGATCTTATTTACATGCCTTTAACATTTCAATTTATACTGCGATAAAAATCATGACAATTGACATTTTACTACTACATTTTGTTTTAGAATTATTTTCATATTTTTTGAAATTATTGTGTTAACATTTAACATTTTAAATTTACTCGTATACTATATTCAACACAATATTATTTTAATACATTTTGCGAAATATAATGCAATGAACTGAACTCTGGCGCTCAGCGATAGAATCCTTTTTCTATAAATTTAACGACCAAATCGATAATTGAATTAAAAATGCAACAGAAATATAAATTGCGCCAAAATGAATGAAATCAAGCATTTCACAATTCAAATTTCAATTCAAACTTCGTACCTATTTCAAGTTTCTATCAAAATTATTGTGCTATTTTTCAAAATTTTGAACATCCTTCTTGGCTTTTGTAATATAAAATAGACCTTTATTAAATATTTGTTATTATTTAAATTAATACAGATTATTCAAAATTTGTTTGTAAGCAGTGGGTGTGTTTGATGAAAAAAGTCATTATTCAGAATATAATTAATTATATTCACGTGGAATAAATTAAAAATTTTTTTTTTTGTATTTTGTCTGTTTACTAATCAAGTTAAGGTGGGTGAAAAAAAGTGTAGTTATTTGTTTATTATATGAACTTCCCGAGTATTAAATGTGAACCCCTTTAGTTCAGAGAAAATGTATGGCTTCAGTACCGTCGTTAATTCATTTTGGAGCCAAGTTAACTTGGTCAATATGTCAGGCAAACTCTTGGACCGGTTCCAAAATACCACACCCACAGGCAACACAGCATTGAAAGTTCCAATTTTTTGTTTATAATCTCTGTATTTAAAATTATAATGATGATGGCAATAATAATAATAATAATAATAATAATAATAATAATAATAATAATAATAATAATAATAATAATAATAATAATAATAATAATAATAATATATAATAATTATAATTAATTATAATATATAATTATTATTATTAATAATAATAGTGACAATAATTATAATAATAATGATAATGATAATAGTAATAAGTAATAACTAATAATAAAGGAAAGGCTGTTGTCTTGAAGCCAAGAAAACATATAAGAGGAGGACAATGAGGAAATAATATTTCACAACAAACTACGGAGAACGGTGCTAGAGGGTTAAGGGGATTACACAGTACAAAGCTCTCTAAATGCACCTGGCGCAGTCCAGACGTTATTTACAACGTTTAATTTATGCACAACGATAAGGGTTTAACATTTACTCATGGATGACTAGGAAAGTAAACTGGGAAGTCGAGACATAAGTGATAAAAATGAAACACTTTTGGATCGTGTTCAATAATGAGTTCACGACGTTTTTCAGGAACATAAAACATGTATTTATTTTACTACGTTCTATAGATTAATAAATTAGTATCGATTAACGTGTCATAATAATTTGTTTACATTTTGAACAATTTTCGTTATTTGTGTGCTTTATTTAAACTTTCCTAGAAAGTTCAAGTCCAATAAATTAATACATATTCAAGGCACAGCATGTTATATACTATTTTATTAAGGGGATTGAAAGCGGGCATTTTTTTATTTTCGTCTTAAACGCACGAGACATAGTAAAATAGGCGTTTCCTACTTCCACCGTACCGATCGATCAAGTGGTGCGATAAGAAATTTGAAACCAGGTTTGAATTCGTCGTGAAGTCTACTTGAGATCGAATTTCCCACATTTTCAATTTTTTTAAAAATAAATTATTAAAAATGAATTGAACAATTTTAAAATAAAAAAAGAATTTTTAATAACCAATTTTTGAAGATCTTAAGATAAAAAAATGAAAAAAGTAGAAAAGTCATTCTATAGCAAAATTTACGACGAATTCAAATCTGTTTTCAAATTTCTTGTCGCGCCACTAGATCAAACACGTTTTACAAACTACTGTATCTCTCTTAGTTTTAAAAATATCTGACGTAAGGCACAAAACGTTGATATAAAAACACACGTTTCTTTGTGTATACTCAAACGGCAATAACTTTGCAAAAATCGTAACAAACAGATGGATTTTAGCATTGGAATTCGTAGAGAATTTAATTCGGAAAAATTTAATGCGATTTATATTAATAATAAACAAATACACTAGTGCAAGAAATTACGTTCCACGTTACTTATATATAGACCTACGTATTTCGAAACGTTCTCTTGTGAAAGTATTGTTCTGCGTTATTAAAGTAGTATACCGTAATTTCTTCGGTAACCAAGCGTTTGCGGACATGCGTTTATATGAATTATTATTATTTTTTGATTATTTTAATGAGACGAATACGCGCGCGCAAAGTTTAACAGAAACCTCCCGGGGACACCCTTTACAATATTATTGTGATATTTTTTTTTTTTGTATATCGGTATAAAAAGGCGCAAAAAAATTACACACGTACGTATTATATACTACTATTTCGTCTCGCTCTCTATAACGACACGGTCCAACGAGTTCGAATAAAATACGTTCCGTTACGTCCCGAGAATTTATATCTGCGCGCGTATGAATTCACAAGGCGCGGCGGCGGTAACGCGCGTGCAACGCGGGCGAAAGCGCACAAAAAGGTTTCGTGGTGCGCGTCCCGTCGTCGTCGTCGTCGTCGTCGTCCGTGATTTATACGCGACTCACCGAATACGCGGGCGGCGGCGAAAGGATATTTATACGAAGGGACGGCGGGCGGCGGTTGCTGCGGGAAGCGAAACAAACATACCGTAAAATTTTCGGTCTAGGTGACGTTTCGACAAAGTCGTTTGCCAAATAAATAAAGCCGTACATCGTTCTGAAATTATATATTATATATATATATATAAGGGAATAAACACACTTTTGATGCAGTGGTAGTGAGTATGATGACGGTGTGTGGTGTACCCCGCGCTGGACTTCATGTACTGGAAATATGCGTCGTCATTTTATTGCTTTCGGCCGCGTGCAGTGTATACGGCAATTATTTACGACCTGCTATACGTTTTGCACTTATTTATTGTGTATAATACCAAGTCTCCATTCGAAAGGATGTTTTACAAACGTGACGGCGAAAAGTCAACGACGGCCGCGATACTACTGCACCGTTGCAGGTCGCCATCGCGTCGATCGCGTACAAAAAACTATATCGTATATAAACGTTTTGAGTACTCCTAATGAAAAGGAATTTGTACCGATAATTTTCTTTGTATTCAATCGTCTTTTTTTTTTTTCTTCGTTATATTAATCGTTTCGTTCGCTGTGATCGTTAGGTTTACTTAATAATCAATATATTATATGTACCTAACCGCGGTGGTCCGTTCGCACAGAACATTCGATTTGCCAGTAGGTTTTTTTTTATGTTAGTGAATACCTATTTACACATTGTGTATATGCGGTATATTAATGATTGCGCGTTTGTTGGAAATCGGTAATTTCGGAAACGACAAAAGCTATGAAAGCCACTCCGTATAGGTTAGATCGCCTTAGGACCAAAGGTATAGTGACTGTTAAGAAGGAAAATGTTATTGTGTTGTGGAACAGGTTATACCGTGATGACTATTTTAATATTGTTATAGAATATCCATATAATATATTGATTTCCATGGTTGTAAGAATTGTTGTGGAATTTTTTCTGAACATTATATATATATATATATATATTGATCGCGTAAAAGAGACCGAGGGCTATGTCATATTTACATAAATAAAGTCCATATAGACATAGACTATAAACACGAACAAAAAATAATAAATTATTATTCGAAATAAATAATTCGGTAACGACCTAAGATTATTTGTATCGTAAGCGACCTAATAATTTGGACAACGCCGGGTACCGAACAGTAAAAAATTATATACTCGTAATAACTGTGAATTGTATTGAAACATTTTAGCTGTTCACGGGCCTAGCCGGGCAATGCAGCTAGTTAATTTTTATAAAAATTTAATTCCTATAATAATTACAATACATTTTTACTGAAAAAAAAACAAAAACCAAATATTCGAATTTTTTTTTTATTGTGGAAAATTTTTAGATTTTTTTTTTTATGTTATCCATATATTTTTTTATGATTCGACGCAGAATATTATTACGGAAATTTCAATATGTAAATGTCGAATGTTGAACCAATAGTTTATTATTTATAATAATTAATATTAAAATTATTTACAAATATTCAGAGTTTTGGCAAGAGGTGTGGAAAAAATTGAGAAATAATTTTAGTCCCTCCCCCACAATAATTTACTCGTTTAGACTTAAAAAAACGATTAAAAAACATCAAGATCAAAAAAAAAAAAGATTAAATAATTATTTTAAATTAAATTAAAAAACATATGGATTAACGCAAAAGTCAACTGAAAAAATGAGTGTTAAATTGTCTTGTATAATACTGTTAATTTACAATTGATATATGGGAAGTACGAATACTTATTACGAACGTCAAAATACAAATGAATAAATAAGTACATAACGATAAAAGTCATAAACTCCTGACAAAATCTCAATTTGCAGTGATTGAAAAAATTCGTCTAAATATATAATACATATATATATATATATATATATATATATATATATATATATACGGGTGGCTCAAAACAAGTTAGCGTACGTGACCGAATTTAGTTTCTTCTTCGAGTCAATTTGTAAACTTCGTGTTCATTCGCACGTCGCATAAATGATCCAAGATGATGATAGAACTCCTTTTGTCGCTACAATAAAGGGACGGCCAGCCTAAGCGCGTTGATTGATGGTGGAGACGTTTCTATACCGCGCTGAAATTGTTAAGCGTTCTACTTCAAATTCACTCGCTTCATTTCTCTTCCCGTCCACTCTCCGTCACGCTTTTCGTCAGTTAAGTGAAGAAATTAAATGTTAGCCGACAAAAAATACATTCGAAACTACGGTCTAAAGGAGCTGTTATTCAAAACCTCGAGAGAAATGTTTAATGCTGTTATTTATTCTGTTTGATGTTCAATAGGATAAAAGCGGTTTGGAGCAACATATTTTCATTTGTCAGTCGGGAATAAATAATGGTTACAAATGTACCTACACTCGTGTTATATATTCAATAGGAGAATTCGATTTGTGATCAAACGATTTCGTTTTCGTATTTTAATGGCTTTTTTTTTTATTATTCTTGAATACGGTATAACTTGAAAACGTATTGTTTACAAATCTATTGTTCATAAAGAAATACATACATACATATACGTGTATACACGCGCGCGAATATAAGTATTTCTTGTATCTGTAAATAAACGTAAAATTGTCTAATTAATTAATTGAAAATATGTATATACCGTAAACGATTTAATATAAGTTGCTATACCCATAATAATTTATGTTATTTATATTTATTTATTTTAATTACATAACAGGCTGGATCCAAAACAATAATAATTTAGCGCAACCCAGTGCAAGATAATATTATGCATGTAAAATATACAATATAAAACAAAGAACATGTAATTCGAATATTAAATAATAATATCGCAAAATATTTCATTCGAATTTTCACCGTAGAATGAACAAAATAATAATAATAATAATAATAATAATAATAATAATAATAATAATAATAATAAAATAATAATAATAATAATAATAACAATAAAATTACATTAAATTATTAATTGGTGTGCAAAAGTAGGAACACAGAAAGGAACAGCACATATCGAGTGACGAGTATATAGTGGGACGGGATAAGGAAATTAACCTCGGCAAGTAAAGTTGCAGGGGGCCCGACAGAGCCGCGTCGAATACGTTCTGAATGAAACGCAGATTTGCCCGAGTCTTTACACGATCGACCAGTGAATTCGTTTTTCTTTCACGCCGCAGAAAAAAAAAATATATAAAATATTTAACCGTTAATTATCGATATTTTACTGTAATTAATTTCAGTACGCGATTGAATCAAATACACAAGAAGTCATTAATATCGTACGCATTGTACGTATTATTTATGTACAATAGAATTTCAATAAATCTTCATAAATAAATATTATACGATATAAAACAAAATTGTTCTCAGGGTTTTATCATAGTATATATGATACGCGAAAAACGTCCAACGGTTTAGGTAAACAAATTTAGTTTTGTTCAAACGCTTACTATTAACGCTGAAAACACCAAGTAAAAAAAAAAAGTTCGAATAGGATTTGTTGAGTTATATAATAAAAAAAAAATATATTTTAAATTAACGCATTTAATTGGTTTGTTGCAAAATGAAAAATTGCCGTTCACATATTGTATGTTCGATAATAATAATAATCAATAAAATTAAAATTTATATTTGAAACTACGTATACTATAGTTACAAGACGAAATCAATATTGATTCGAGCGACTCTAATTATTTACGTTCGGATTAAATGCGTTGTAATGTTTACGTGGATATAAATTTAAAATGAGGACGCGTTATAAGTGAATTGTAACGTAATTTAGACGATTTGAAATTGTATAAAATCAATAATCTCGCGAACTATACGATATGTATTGTTCGCCTTAAATAACACGATTATCGCGCGTCTCTATAACAATCTAAATACACACAAAACGCGTTTTCGAAGCGTTTACCGTTTTGTGATTTAAAAAAAAAAAAATCGAATTTTTAATTGTCGATAAAAAAAAAAAAACCGAATACACGCGTCGACGTGACGATGACGTGTATATTTGCGAGCAATGGCCCTCCGCCACGCGGTAGTAGTCGATCAAAACACCGCTAATTGTGAACGACGGCTTGCGTGTAGAGCCGTGCCAAAGGGCGGAGAAGGTTGAACGCACAGAGGTTCCGAGAGATGTTCAACGCGCCTTCCCGTCCGGAATTCAAACGACTTCGAATACACGAGTTCAACAAAATTGAATACGCGTGCGTTATAAATTACAAAAAACAAAAATAATAATAATAATAATAATAATTAACTCTGGGGGGCTGCCAAACCGTCCAATATCGACAAAATTCAAATTTTTCAATCCAAATGTCTTCGACAAATAACAAAAGCGCCGTACTACGTTTCGAACGAATCCCTACATAAAGGCCTATCCATCCAAACAGTTCTTGACACAGCCAAAATCTTTTACAAACGTTTTCATTCCAATACACGCAATCATTGTAATCCTCTAATATCTGAACTTGCTATCCGTACCGTCCCCGGGGACCCCAGAAGGCGCCCGAAACGGACGTGGTGTCGAGACCTACTGATTGACTAACCCCCCCCCCACCTCATAATCACACACCCTGAAGTTCCAACACTGGTTGGTTCCTTCTCCCAAGTCAACTGTCTCGATATTTTATATTAATTGTATATGCTTATGTAAATATCGTTTAATCAAATACTTTCACTTGTAAATAAAAATTTATAGATTGTATAATTCTAAAATAAAAACAAAAAAAAAAATAATAATTAGGTACTGCGGCCTTCTCGTCCGATTTTCGAGGGAAAAATAAATAAATAGAAAACGTCCGGCTATACGCCGTTGTATTTTTGTGTTTGTGCGAGTGTTGTATTTAAGCGAGAACGGCGGCGTGTTAGATCTCGCTACGTTATACTACGACCGCGTTCCCCCCGGATCAATACGCCGGCCGGCCGGCGAAGGGTAACTGTGCTGCAGGGTGTGGCGCTCTCGTATGGACCGACCGCGCGCCACGTCTTCTTCACGCCGTTCCGCCGAACCCGCGTGGCGCGCGCTTTTCGCGTGCCCCGCGACCCCTCCGGACGGCACAGCGCGCGATTCCCCGTTTTCCTTTTCGTCCGCCCAAAACCCGTGTACGTATAATATAAAATATATACGTACGTATAATTTTATCGTTAGCACCGCCGCCGCCGCCGCCGCGAAACGAATCCTTATATTGTATTACGTCTATACGCCAATTATTATTATACAAGCGAATCATTATTATTATTATTATTATTATAATGCGAAATTAATTTATGCATTGTTGTACTCTGGAGAAACCAATGCGTTTGCATAACGTGATTGCCTATTGAATACGAAGAGCACCAAAATATTCGCCCCGAATGATGTATATAGGTACCTACTATACCGTTCCCGTCGATCCCACGACGTATTTTCTCGTATAATATATTATATATGATATTTATATAACGTATTATTATATATTACGTTTAATGTGTCTGCCCTAAACCGCGGTTATGCTTATTGTTAATTACGTATAATAGTCCATATACGGTTAAAACCACGTTTACTATAATTAGGTACTACAGTCACTACGTGTACTATAATGCCATTACTAATATACTATTACTACTACTACTACTCAGTGCTTGAATTGGAAAAAAATTTAAAGGGGGATGTAAAAGTGTGCGTCCCTGAAAATTTGCGGGCTTCGCTCCTCCTTCCCCACCCCCAGCCGTCACTATATTTCTAATTGAATTAATCTATTGAATTTGTAATATCAACGTCATCGAATCTTTATTATTTTCGCGTTGATAACAAAATTTAAAGACATTTTTTTTTTATTATTATTTTTTAATAAATTCAATAAAATTGTAAAAAGGGTCTTGACCGTTCCATTCCGTTCTCAGCTTCCCATTATTGAAAAATTAGAAGGGGTACGCTAAAATATTTGTAAAAAAAAAAGAAGAGGTACTTCCCCCGCGTCCCTTATTCGAGCACTGATACTACTACTACTACCACTAATATTTCTATTGAAAATACAATACAAATATTACTCAGTTGCATGTTGTGTGTAAATACTGAATACGATATACGCTTTGAAAATATTGTATACTGTAAACGAACAAGAAATAAAAATAAAAGATTCGTTGAAAAAAAAAATAGAAATCAGCTTTAAAAACGTTGTTATTACGCGGATTAAATTCCATACTAGATTATTATTAGCGTTGTGCTTCCTACAACTATTGGGCCCCGATCGAACGGCGGTTTAAAACACAAATATAACTCAATACCGTATTTATCTTATATACTTGACGCTTAATGCGAATGCGATTCGGTTTTTAGCGAAAAATACACGTTGAACACTGTAACGTTATTTATAAGCAATTTCAACGTAGATTTTCAGTCAATTCTACATTTTCCACAAATGGCACTTACGGTTAAGTGCACGCGAACGAAATTTCCTAATCTTCTAATACACCCTATATATGTACATATAATTTTCAATAAGTACTCGCTCCCGACGGTTATTTCCATTTCTCGCATTTTAGTGGTGTATAAAGTCTGCGTCGAGTGATGTGCATCGATTTTATGTCGATTGACCGTACGGTATGATAAACGCGTGACCTTATACACCATATACGATAATACTGTGTATTCGTTTGCCTGTATTGTTTTGAAAATAAATAGTTAACACGAGCCAACATCGTGATAAAGATGATAATAATCAGACGTTAAAAAAAAAAAAAATCTCATAATTTTCAATTAATTATTTGGGAATCGGCCTATAGGAATTTGATGTCCCGACGATGTTTACTTAACCGTTGAAGAAACTATTGATGAGTTTGGGGCAAAAACTAAGAAAATTGGAAATTCTTTTATAATAAAATATTAAAAAAACTTCGTGTAAAGTTTAAATGTTTTTATTTATTTTTTAACCTCCCCCCCCCTCCTCGTTGAAGAGTCTTGTGTATGCCGCTACTTTGCAGTTATGCCTGCAGTAGCGAAAGGTAAAGTAAATAAAAACTCGTTAAAAGACACTGCAAGTGCAGTATTACCGCGGAGGGGGAGAAATCTATAAATATGAACGATTTCGGTAATCGATCTTTCGCCGTTCATATTGATATGATAATATTGTTTCTTATAGCTCATATAGACCTGTAATGATTCGATGCTGTAAAAATGTGTTAATTCTTTTTTTGCTTTCAAATTTAAAATAAACTAACCATATAGCGTCGAGGTAGATGATTACCTAAAAACCTAGTTTTCTGTATACGTTGTGTTCATACTTTATATTATAATATTGTTTTCGTTGTAATAAAACTGACGAATATTTTAGCCATCGGTTTTATGTTTATTTATTTTCAGGTAGGTAATAGAAAAAAATTGAAACAATAATTTCATTTGACCTCAACAGAATATTATCAATTTTAATCGAGCGCGTCTTCCCCAATAATTTCAGTAAAAATTGTTCGTATTTTATTATTACTTATTATTATTTCGACTGCGTGTTTATATAGTATTATGTTGTAATTTACAATAATCCTACGTACGCAGCGTATTCTGTTCTTACCGTCACACTACGCGTATACCTACAGTGAGCCCGTAGCGCACGGATGTAATATAGCATTGCTTGATCGAAGTGATCGTCGATCGAGCGACCCATCTCAGTAACTCATTCGATTTGTACGTTATCAAAAAATAATTTATTTTATTTTATGAAATTAATTTTTTTTTAACGTTGCGCCCAACTCGCCCAATATAAATGGGGGGTGGGGGAAGTTTTTCAGAAAAAGAAATTAGCATTTTTTTTTTCGCAGTAAATTATGTAAAAAGGAAACGCTCGCACAGGTTTAATATTTCGCTTTCCGTTTATGCCGATCCGTGTGTGTCTCTATATGTACGCGTGTCATAACTACTGCGCTGAATACCCCCTTTAAAATACGTAATTATACTTAGTTATAACTACGTGTAAAAACGTTATTGCTATTTGTGTAAAAATTTTCGAAAAAAAATTTTCAAATCCCTCTCGTGCCTGTTGGTAATATTATATAACACACAAGACGAGTCGCGTAATCGTTTCTATGTACGTCCGAGCCCGGTACAACCACTGGTTAAAAGACCCGAAAATGGGCGTGTACGGGATGAGTACCTACCGTTGAGTAGCGTTAAGTGTAAGTGTGTGCAAAACGAATCGCTTCCGTACATTTCACTTGTCCCCGAGACGAGTATATAATGTGGCCCTTACCCGTATGTATTACTATACGCTGTACAAGCTTTGTATCGAACAATTATTATTATTATTATTATTATTATTATTATTATTATTATTATTATTATTATTATTGCGTATTCTCGTGTATACTACAATAAACCACGTTGAAATATAATGCTTATTGGTATGTTCGTCGTGCGTGCTCATTGGAATCCGTATAAATCTAGTATACCATACGCACCTCTGGTAGTGATTAGTTACTGCAAAGTGCAATTACATGCTTCCGGATGGTTTCTCGAGTGTTGCGACGCGATTTCATTTCAAGATCTATTTTATGTTCTGTGTGAATGTGTGATGACAATTAAGAATAGAGTAAATCGCAAAATTACTGGCGCGCACAGATTTTTCATACGGTCGAATAAATGACCCGGTTTATAAATCATATATATATATTTTTTTTTTTTTACTTAAACGAGATAAAAATACGTATATTTATCTCTTTGTATATAAGATCGCGTGCTTCTTCGTGAAATTCCTCTCCTATCGGCTGTTGGAAATCATCGTGTTAATCTGGTATTTCTCTTGGGCCGCCTTGGATATTTGATTGTTGTTGCAATCAAACAGTTGCCTCAGATTTTGAAACCAATTTGTTCTAGGCCTCCCTCTACTTCTCTTACCACATATCTTCCTCTGTGAAATGATTTGTAGAATTTGGTGTTTCTGTCCTCTCATCGTGTGCTCAAAATATCGTAACTTTCTCGTTTTGACTGTTCTTACTTTTTCCTTATCTTTTCCCATTCAGACTGCGTGCAGTTACATTATATTTGCAATTATTACATTGTGACATATCCGAGCCATTGCTCGTCGTAATTAATGTATATATACAGTGGTTGAAGTGGATTAAAATAAGTGGGGGATGGAAGCAGCGTCGCTATTTCAAGTTTTGAAGGGAGGAGGGCGGTAAAGTTGTAAACGGTCCATATTGTTGAAAAATAGGCGAAAAAAATAAAAAGTCTTTTTTTAACAAAAAGCTCTAACACCGGCCCTATTGACTTTGATGGTGAACTATATTTTTTATGATTATGATTAAGTGACGTTTAGATCTACTGAATGTTAACAATTTAGAAAACGAAATAGTTCTTACAAAGAAAAAAAATGGTTCAAAGTTATTATTCTAAAAATAATTGTGCAACATAACAACTACAAATTATAAAAAAAAAAATTTTTTAAATTTAAAAGGGATAAATAATTTAAAGCAAATAAGGGGGGATGGTGTATGCTAACTAAAAGAAGTAGAGGGATGGCATCCCAAAATCCCCCCACTTCGACCACAATATATATATATATAACTACGTAATTACGTATTTGTTATTTATTTATTTAATAATACAAACGCCAATCGGCTTTTTTTGTCATATGAACGCATCATCCGATTTAGTTATTATCAATTCGAAGAATATGAATTTGTTCTACAATACAATACCTACAATAATTCTCAACTAATAAAACGTGTTTTTTTTTGTATACGTAAAAATTTATATATATATAACATAATATGTTTATGAATTATTTTTAAAAAAATTTAGAATTTTACCCATCAGTCATAAATATTTATACGTCGCAAGTCGTTACCGTTGGCAACATCTTAAACATTAATCTTTAAATTAATATAAACCAATTAAGACGCACGCGTTAACCTGGTCTCGACAGTTAATTTGACAGATTCGAAAATGTTATTATATTGGTACCTATATAATATATAGTGATAACTTGATAATCAATCATAATATTTTGCAAACTTAACAAATAATTTGTTATATATCCGTCAAATTTTTAACGAGTATAATAACTTTATAATTATTATTAAAATTATTTATTATAAATTATAAATTATTATTTTTTTTTTTTTACGAATATTATGTGTATACAACCTGTGTTATACGATACAATAAATAATTTGATAACAATGTATATGTATATATATATAGTTCTCATACGGAGGAGAGAGTGTCTGGCAAAATGATCAAGTTTTTAACGTTAAGCATATTATCAATTTTTTTCCCATAAATATTAAATTTTTTTCAAAACAATATAAATTATATTTAACAGTTTTTATAAAAAAAATGTAAAAAGTATTGTTATAAATATATTCTAATTACATATTTACACGCGTATATTACCTATAGATAACTTTTATTAAAATAGGAAATTAGTTTATTTGCATACATCATTAATATCATCAGGACATGTTACACACTAGGTACTTTTGGTACATTTTTATTTTAAACCTAAAACAGAAATTCGGATCATTTAAATGGCATTCCGTCGTTCGTCTGAAGAGAAGGTTACATATAATTATTACTTATTATATTACGTTTTTTTGTATGTTTTTAGATTTTCAAAATATTCATTGAACAAAATACATCTACGAAAATAGTGTAAGAATAATTTTCTTGCTGAACACACGAATATCAGATATACCAATTAAATTGAGCCATATTCATGTTTACTGGTAAGCCAACTTATCTACTACTTAATATATATATATATATATATATATATATATATTCGTATTTATATTAAAAATAACGATTGTATATTAAATTTAATTATGAAATAGGTTACGCACTTATACTAAAAAGTAAAACGATTTTAATGGATTTTACAGTACATTATGTAACAGAAATGATTCAAATAAGATGATTTCGGTATGCTCTTAAAATAAATGAATATATATATTTTATTTATGTTATTGCTTTATTCTAAATATATTTTTGAATATGAAAATATCCTATATTGTGTTATCGAATTTTACTTGCGTATTAATACTTTTTGTATCAAACATGCGTGCGTATAGAGAATTACATTGTATACTTATACATTATAAATATGGAAGATAGGGATTAAATTTTTTTTGTAAAATCTTATCAAAATTTGATCATTAGTTAATTTCTGACGACCGAGATCAGTAGTTCTTTTTTTATTCATACAATACATTTAAAATAATAATTGCCTCGGGACTCGGGTCCTTTGCATTATTATTCTACATATAATAACAGTAAAAGAAATGAACCCGAGATACTCTTTATAAACTCTGTAAATTACTCTACAGATTTTATTAATAATAATCTGTTTTACTATTTACTGGGAGTTGGGACTGGGATAACAATATTATATATTGATATGAATCACTCTAATTACCGTTAACTTTTTTGTAAATTGTATTTAATTGTTGAAATGAATTGCTACGCAAAATTTAAAAAAAAGAGAGAGATATGAATCACTCGATGGAGGTTAGGTCGTTGTAAATAGTATATGTATTTTAATGCAGCTCGTAACATCTAAAAAGAATAGTCTTTTACAATCAAGAGTCCGAACAGTAAATTTAGTTTTGAAACAATAAAATTCCATTTTAAAAATGGTGAATACCATGTACATGTGTACAAATAATGAACAAGAGAGAACAGTAGTTGTAGGTTTAATTGGGTTACCGTAATTAAGTTACCTGTTAATTTTTGTGAAACCTATTTTTATATACTAACTTAAAAACACTGGCGAAACGACAGCGAGAATCTAAGCGATTTTAAGTAATTTAATACGGGTCCATTTCGGCGACTAAGTATGAATCGTCTAGGTGTAGGTTTGTGCACGATTACTTTCATATAGCATATTTTATAATGCTTTCGAGTTTAGATACATTAACCAGCTGGAATTTTCAACTTTTTACTGTGCCGACCGTTACCGCGCATCACGATAATAATTATTTCTAACCTAAACCGAACATTTTTAGCACTCTTTTTAAATTCGTTTTAAATGCAAAATGAGTCGTGTATAGGTACACTGCAAGCTACACGTTGTTGAAAATCGACAATTCAAAGAGGGGCGATAATAATGGGCCCGGGAACCTGATTGTTTTCTACACGTTGACCGAGGGCGCGTAAATAATGTAATCTAATTAATAGTTATATTCGGACGACAATAAAATATTATAGTTTAAATTATAAATATCGTTTAGAATTATTTGGTTATGCATATATTTGACATTTTTTTAGCATTTTCGTGTCATTTAACTAATTCAAGAGAAACGATATACCAGAAATATATTACGTCAAGTCAACAATATTCAACTATATATTTTCATCGAAATCATTAACTCAACCCCGTATGTAATAGTATTTACTTGTATTTAATATGTTAATAATTTAAATTTTCGGTAAACTACCAAAAATATAAGTTAACAGTAGGTATTAAAACAAAACGTTTTTAGTAGCGTTTCGGAAATTTAAGAGTAAACGTATAACTTTATGTGATAATATATAAATAATATTAATAATTGTCCTCTCTCCGTACACTGCACAATTGTATAAAAACTTAATACGTATCAGTGTACGCCTACATATAGCATGCGTGATATTGTGTTATATCAATATAATAATGTAATATATAATGGACAACGTTCAGTGTTATATTTGATAACATATAATATTAAATATATAAAATAATTTACACACAGAGGAAATTATTTAAAATATCGAAACTGATTTTAGGACTCATTTATAGTTGAAAAGTAGAAAAATAAATACGTGCGGCGCATATTATGCAGTTCTTATGATTTATGCACGATATAAAATTATACGCGAAAGCAATTCGAAATTTTTTTTCACTCGCATTAACGTCGTACGGTAGGCATTTTTTTGGGGGAGCTGGATCGCGGTGCCAACAATTAGTTTAATTTTTAATGCCAAAGGTTATTTTTAAACATATTTTATCTAAACACATTCTGGACGAGCGTGCAATAGTATAACGCCTAGAATTTGAATTTCGGATTTCTTATAAATTAGTGGTTAATCAAAAAAAACTGAGTATTCGTGTTGAGTTTATACGTAATATTTCGTTTATTACTTTTAACACAATAGATGTACTCGAATTTCGAATTTAATCAATTAAATTCAAGGAAATTAAAAAAAAAAGCATTGACTTGCCCAGCCTTATATACCTATGAATCGCGTTAACGTTCTGGGCAGGACTTTCCGTGGGACCGCCCTGTGTTACGACGCGTGCTCGATTGTGTCTGGTCGCCGCGTGTAACAAATTGTTGTAAATATATCGTACCACAGCGCGCGTATAAATATTTTACACGAAACGGGTGCGATTTTTATAAACGTTTAACGGCTTGTGTTTAAAAAATCGATGCGAACAACTTCGAACAAGATTGATGACGTCATAAAACGGGCGCGATTCGTGGTACGTATGACGTCGGTAACCATTTCTCACTGCAAGCGCGGTCGTCGCGCCCGCCGACCCGCCGGCTTGCGCGACCGCGCTTTAGCCGTTTCTCTATTCGAGTTTTCGTACCACGTCCCTCCCGCAGCCACCGCCGTCACAACGCGTTTCTGTACACACGTACACAACACCGTTCACAACGTAATCCCGGCTACGAGTATCCAGTGGCGCTGATACGATTTTTTTTCTCCGACAGGATGGGCTTCAAAGGAACTTTGTAAAAATATTGAAATTATTTTCTTATACAAGATCGTAGCCGACAAAAAAAAAAATTTTTTTTTTTTTTTGGGGGGGAGGGGGGCTGAGAGTATAAATATGAAATAAAATAAAAATAATAAACTAATAATAGAATATAAATCATTAAATTTTATTTTAAGAAAAAAATTCGGGGGGGTCTGAAATTTAACCCCCTTAGCTACGGCCTTGATTTTATACATTATTTACGAGTATTATATTAAAATTTATACATTCTTGTAGTCGAAAATGAAAGTTTTGTATGACCTCTCGCAGCATATTAACGGATATTGCTTCAATCTCGTCCCGAATGCGTTAACTGGAAAATGGGCAAGTTGTAAGAAAGTTACGAATCATTGTAACGTATCGCTCTGAATTGACGGTCACTTTCATTTTCATCCTCGAAAAAAATGGGCTGATTATTCAATTGGCTAAATCGCACACCATACCGTAACTTTTTGAGAGTGAAGAGGTGTCTCATGAAGTATACGAGTTTGAATCTGACCAATATCTGAAATATTGTTTATTCACAAAACCAGAAAGGTGGAAGTGCGCCTCATCGCTCATCCACAAGTTGTTAAGTTGGTCGTAATTTCTTCGAGCCTATTGAGCATATCCTCACAAAATCGGATTCGTTTTCATAATCACCTGAATTAAGAGCTTGTACGAACTGAATTTTGTAAGGGTTAAAATGAAGATCCAGATGGAAAATCCTTCTCACTAAATTCGTAATTATTAAGTAATTTTTATTGGAAAGAATCCTCCATAATTACAAAGTCAACTATTCCTCCGATTGTTGCGGTATACGCGGGTACGCATCTAAACCTGTTTTCGCATTAATCTTTATTGTACAGGTACGGTGTTTATATGAATAGTAGATTTTTTTCAAGATATACGTATATATTATATATATATATTAAATAATTAACTAGGTTTTAATTATTTTCTACAATCAAGCGAAAACAAATTATTCCTCATCAATTATTATTTAAAATAATTGTGACTTATTGTTGTATACCTTCACATATGCAGCGTATTATTATAGCGTTCGAGATTCTTCGAATAATATTATAGTAATACATGTACGCACTGAAATTCGCTATTATTTTCACAATCAACGAGATACAATTTCAAAATTTTACCAATAGGGTGAACAATTTTTTTCTGGGGATGGGGTTTAGGGGAGTGTGGACACCCATTGCATACGTATGAGTACGGCACCGTGAGTACCTATAGAAGGTGGAATGGCACTAGCGGTGGAAGAAGAGGACGGGAACTCTCGTGCGTGCGTGTTTCTTTATTTTTTATGAGTCATTGGTTTTCTACCTCGTTCGTACACAAAACAAATGTTGCTGCGATTATAAAGAGAAAAAAAAAAGGTAAAACATTTTGGAAAATTATAGAATCCTTCGGGAAATTCGAATAAAAATCGATAGATTTATAATTTCGCGACGTGTCGCGTGTATATAGATAATATTAAAACGTTTTAAATGCCTCCCCCTCCGAACCGCCATATATTTTTTAATTATCGTAATAATTCGCTAAAATAACCGATCGTTTTAAAAGTTATTCGCGTCTCACTTCGGATCCGAGAATAATTTTATACATCACGTTGTGATTTTACCTCCGACTGTCCACTGCCCCGGACCAGCTGTTGCGCGCGCGAGATGGTTATGGTTATATTCTTACCTCTAAAATTATATATCGATTTTTTTATGAAAGTTCAAACGTTTATGTAAGTTCACGCGTACGGGTATTGTACTGGTTGATCAAAAACATACATACCAAAAATAATCTAACGATTCTACATAAAAAAAAAAAATTATATTCGTATCAGTGTTTTTATATTTTTTCGCGTATTTTAAAGTTTAACCTAAATTTTAATCCGTCTTTGTTAATTTTTACGTATCACGATAATACGTACGCGGTATAAATTATAAAAAAAAAAAAAAAAAAAAAGTACGTTTTAGTCATAACAATTACCTTCTGTTATCGACTGCAGACGACCGATATCCGTTCATTGACGTCCAGTGCTCAACTGTAAATGTAATTTTTTTTTCACGTTTTAAATCAGTATAATATTAAAGTTAAAAGAAGTCTCATCGCAGTAAACAGATACTACTTCCGGATCAAACCAAGATTATTGCCAAGAAAGACGAATATATAAAACTCTAGTCAAACCAGTGGTTCTTTACGCGTGTAGCACATGGGCTACGACAAAAATCGGATGAAAGAAAGCTAGAAGGGTTCGAGGAAGACATTTGGTGCAACGAGAAATAGCGAAGGAGAATATGAAATATGAAACAATGAAGAATTTGAAGACCACTGTAATGAAACTGAAATTCGTGGAACCTTAGAAATTATCGGCCGTGTTTGGAGTTTAGAAGGACAAATAGAAAAATGAAAACCAAACACTTAGAGATCTACAGGACGACTTAGACGAGTAGATGGGCAGACAAAGATGCGGTTCAATGGGTCTGAAATAACTGGAGAAGAAGAAGATACAATATATAATATTATAAGAACCGCGTTTTTTTTTTTTCTCCGCGCACGCGTATCAATAATTACTCGTACACCATATATTCCATGGCGCATATGACATATAATTGACTTTTTTTTTAAGGCGTATACAATTCTGACTTACAATGTACTGTTAATACTATTAAGTATAGACATGAATTATAAAATAATACCAGGAAAAAACAATACGCAAATGTAAATCGCTGTGCACAAACACGCGGGTGAAGAATTATTACGATCCGATATTATTTGAATTGTTTGTTTGGTATGGGGGGGAGAAGGGAGCGTATAATATTTTTACTGCATATAACGACCACTATACATGTGCGCGAAAAAAAAAAAAAGGAAAAACAATCTCCTCCCCTTCCCACACAGAGTGCAGTCAGTGTTGTCGTCAGACCTCCGCCGACGGGTACGGGTTCGAGTCAGTTGACTCCGTCGTATTGTCAGCAGAATGTATAAAATGCGTTTATTATAATAAAAACAGTGGTGGTGGTGGTGGGCGTGCAGGGGAGGGATCCGAATGTCGTCATCGTTTTCTATGTTTTCATACCCGTCGTATGACGGAATGTATACGACATGGTACATTGTACGCATTTTATATATATTATACAATGGACCCGTTCCACGCCGCACTCGCGCAACTCACGGTCAGGAAGCCTGTTTGCAGCGCGTATATTGTAACACGTTTCTTCCACTCTATATGGGCACGACCGGCACAGGCAAGGTACACCCCATTTACGCACGACTGCTTTATAATATTATATAATAGTCACACTCATTATAAACCGTTCGTTTTTATTAAGGATTTAATAATTGTCGACTCATTAATTATAATAATAATAATATTTAATAATAATAATAATAATAATAATAATAATAATAATAATAATAATAATAATAATAATAATAATAATAATAATAATATAATAATAATAATAATAATAATAATAATAATAATAATAATAATAATAATAATAATAATAATAACGCTTTGTACAATACGGGGTTCTTATATGCTTTTGGTAGGAAGCGGGCCCCTTGATGAAGGACTTTTTCAAACCACGGACGACGAACCCCATACCACTTTTCTTCCGAATAATACTTTTTTTTTCTTACAAAATATATCTCATGTTATTATAATCAATTCATTTTACGAATGAAAATCGTACACAAAACGTGTACCGGACAGACGGACACAGACAAGAATGTAAATTAATAAAAACGTGGTAATAAAATAACAATATTTTTGTTCTACTAAAATTCGTATTATTTTATAGACTACGTTAAATTTGTCAATATCAAATTTCAGATCCGTATGCACAATCAAAAAAACAAATGAAATTTCAAAATTTGAAATGACAAGGACAAGCTTTTTTTAGGATTTTTTGGGAGAGAACCCCTTGCATCGTCTGGTCGTAGAATAGACATTTTTAGAAAAAAAAAAAAATTATTCCCAATATTTTACGTGCGGAATATGGGAAATCCTAAAAATGGATGAGATTTTAATCATCGATTTTGAAGTGCCTATACATTATAATCATTAATGTAATGCTTAAGTTTAGACCGTCTCAATGTATTTTTATAATGGTTTTGATTCGGAAATATATACCTATTAAATTGATAACGTAACATAAAATTGACGAATTAAAAATATTTTAAAACCAAAAACACAAATGTTCGGTTAAGGTTTTGGCAACTAAACTGGTAGTTTAAATAATTTAATGACCATTTTAAAATCGTATTCGCGCGTAAAATATAGTACATTTTATCGTGACAATAATACAGAAAAAACATATACTTTTACAAATAAGTTTTATGTTGTATATGTATGTATATATATATAAATAAACACACGAGTATCCTGCCAATGTATGATAATAAAAAAAAATAGTGTGCAACGTTGTTGAAATGTTGATTTACAAGATGATAGTGTACAATCATTTCCGGCGGAAAATAATTTCCATATCGAAAATATATATTAATTGATTTTCAATAAAAACATGAACTGCCCACTACAAAAACAATTTTTTTTTCTCGCAAATTCATTATGACTTGAGAGTAGACGCAGTATACCCATGATTTGTAAAAAAAAAAATCTTGAGCGTATACGGCGTATATTGAGTATACCCTACGGGAACACCACTGGTTAAAACGTACAATAATTATCTCGAGTTCCGGAAATTTACAAACGTCGATCCGTTTTTCCGGAAATTTTTAAAATTATTTTCCACCACGTAATCGTATAACATAATATTAATTACTGTATAAATATACGTTTTCCTCTTGAATAAAACGTTTTATAATTTTACAGTTTCATTAGTAGAATTCGTTTTAAAAGTAGTATAACCTAAGGTTAAAATTATCAAAATAATAACGTGCGCGTCAAATCGCCAAAATATTACGTCCATAATTGTTAATTCTTTTAACAGTTTGAGTTTCACGGAAACTCCTCGACAATAAATATAATTTATAAAAAAATATAAGCATCTGTAACGTAAAATGTTGCATATGACTGGCCTGGGAGGCCAGAGAGTGATCAATAATTTTATATATATATGACTGCATAAAATAATCAGTGATGGATCTAGGATTTCTTTTCGGGGAGTGGAGGTAAAACAGTTTTGTAGTACGCAATAATTATATTATTAATTAATGACCTTTTTTTTTGGCTTATACACCTACGTGTATATAAAGGCCAAGAGATCCCAGGCTATGGCATTTAGCCTAAACCGTATAGAGAATATTTGTGTTTGTGAAACTTCTTACACTGTTAAAAACATATATGTTAAAATTAGAGACCACAAAGAAAAGAGTGGGTCTTGTGAATTCGCAATAGAAACTTTTACTTAAAAAAAAAAAATTAATTAATTAATATTAGGTATACAGACATTATTGATCCATAAAAGCGTAAATTTGTATCGAATATAATATTATATGTTATACGTTATTATACAGACAGGATTTGTCAGAATATTGTTACGTTATTTGGCTTAAGCATTTAAGATAGGAAATACAATTACCTGTATACTATAATATAATATATTCTTTTAGTGGAATTTAAACTAACATTTTGAATTTTATTCAAGTCGTAAACTCGAAATGAATATTTCAGTCCGTTGTTTCATTACCTTAATTTCGTTGAAAATCGAGTACAATCCGTGGACGACGAAAGAATATTATACTTGTTAAATAAATATACTTATCTATAGTATCACCTCACAAACATGATCTAAACAAATCAAATCTACAACCTACGTACACAAACAATGGCCAACGTTTTTTTTTTGTGTTAATTTTTTTTTCAACAATATCGTTTTTTTTTTTTCAGTTAAAGGAACCTTCACGTAACACTACCTACACACACACACACACACACACACATATATAGTATATATTAAATTCGTATGTCGTTGGACGAAGAAAAATATACACAATACATACTTCAATAAAAAAAAAATGTATATAAACATATAAATATAACAAACAATTTTATTTTCTGTCGGTTCCGTGTAGGTAGCGTTAATTGGTCTCATTAAATTTGTATACACGGTTTAATGACAAGAATTTTCATCGGCACCGTTTTATTACAATAATCGACAACGTTTTAACAACAGTGTGTACTCTATTTTAAATAAACTAACTATTTATAAAGCGTAGAAAATTATTGAGAATAAAAATAGTTAATTTTTTTTTTTTTTGAACAGAAAGCGTAGGTATTTTTTCTACGGATTATTATAATAGCATAGCAGTGGGCGTAGTTGTTAGTTATGAAAAAAATCAAGTCACGTTTAAGATTTATTTTTAGTATTCATTTATTATTATTATTATTATTCTACAATTTTTTTTAAACACATCGTTCGGGCATTAAATGACGTCGAAGCCTCAAATTTGTTTATTGCGCGCAGTTATTGTTCGAACTTTGAAGTTGAGTAATAACGAAGCAACCGATAATAATCGTCAAGGACCTACAGGGGAGTTACCTTTTTTTTTTTTTTTTTTTTTTTCTTCTGTGTATCATTATTTTCTCCTGCGGGTGAAAGTGATGTAATTAAATTCGCTTCGTTATAATTTATTCTCTCTTTCACGTAATTTATTTCGTTCTTTTGGAGCCAAGCGCAGTTTTAAATAAAGTCGAACTCCAGTAAAAAATATATATATATATATATGTATATACGGAAACTCACAAATAGCGCCTCATTTGCGGAATAATTCGAATACTTCTCGGATCGATTTATTCAACTCTTATCTAATGCATTAATTAGGTCCGCGTGCAACATTTAAAAAGTCATATATGGTGACAATTTTTTCGTTTTTTTTTTTTGTAATTAGTTCCCGTAAAATAAATTTGGAATATGGCGTTTTTTTTTTTTGGTAATTTTAATGAATTAATAAATAAACGAGATACCTACGCGTTTCAATAATATAGACCATTTGAATTCGAAATGTATAAAAAACAAAAAAAATTAAAAAAATCATTGCACCGCGTACACTACTATAACAGCGCATACAATTAACCCGACAGCGTCATACGCTATACGTGTAACCAGACTCGTGAAGAATAATTTTATTTTGTACTCGGAATACTCATTCGAATAAAAACGGATAAAAAAAAAATTGTTCGGAATAGGAGGTATTGGAATAGTTGAAAAAAAAAAAGAAAATATTCCAATCGTTTTCCGGTTTTCGAACAGTTATTAGTAGTTTATTATTCTCTCAAATATACTGTCCATTTGAATTGTACATTTTTTTTTTTTTATTTCGAAACACATAAAAGCACATTTCACGTATTCATATACCGTACAGATACGCCAAAAGTATTCGGAATGCTTACTAGAATAATATATTGTTTCGAAAAGTATTCGAATAATAATAATAAAAAAAATATTTAAAATGTACGTTAATTCTCGAACGGCGCAACGAGTCCGGCGCTTCGTACCGATTCGGACTAACGGTCGGTTGGACGTAATGGCCGTAACACCGCGCGGGAACAACCGTTACGCGCAGTAGGTATTAAAATGGTTTTTATGATTTATAAAAACGCAGAACCGGTTACGTTTTATTCTGATGCGTTATCAGCGCGTTAATGCGATATCAAGCAATCCGTCGTACGGCGTGGAGAGGGGGCGGTGGGCGGGGAATTCGACGGACCGCGGTGTACGCACAATACGTCGCGTTACAATAATAATATTATTATTCCGTACGGGAATAATAATTGAGCCGTCGCCACTCGATCGTCAGTAACCGAACGGGTCGGCTCGCGGTCGCGTTGTGTGCGCGTTGGTGTTGTAGTTCGTGTGCGCGTCCCGGTTTTGCGGTTGTCCGTGCGTTCCGCCGTAACAAGTGCCGCGACGAACCGGTGCGGTTTTTTTTTTTTATCGGGTGAAAAAAACCCCCCGTAAAAAGTCCCGAACGCATTCCGTTTGTTTGATGGTTTTTTTTTTTTTGTGTGTGTGCGTTTCTGGAACCAATCTTGCAATATTCGTGACGCCGGAACCGACGTTTACGCGGGGTAAATGCCGATTTTTTCGCGGTACCTATTTATTGTAATATGCAACGATATCGTATCCGATAATATCATTATCGTTTGGAATAATGATATTATCCAATGATATGGTAGGTATCCGTTCTGCCAGATTCCGTCATTGTCATACGCGCTACAAAAAAAAAAAAAAATAAATAAATAATAATAATCGTCGTTATTCGGTTGCATCTCGAAACTTCCGTATTATTTCGTGACTTCGTTGACGCGCGTAGGCAGGCACCCCCCCGCCAACATGAATTTTTCAACTACAGCGTTGTAAATGAATCCGGGCCTTCGTTGTATATTAGTATTTATAATGTTATAAATTCTAACCAGTCTTGTAAAGTATTTGAGAAAAATATATTTAAATACTTTTATTGTATTTATAGAATACATTTTAAATAAAGTATTTTCAAAGTATTTAAATATTATTTCATAGGTATTTGTACAAGAATTACAAATACTTTTATTTGAATACTTGCGAAAAAAATTTCTTGCAAAAATTTTTAATACGTTTCATTCAATTGAATTTTCGAATACGTGTAGGGCAGATTCAAATTTACTATTACGTTATGCATGCCTGATGAACTGACAGACGGCTCTCTATTTAAATACAATTTTAAAAGTATTTTTTACAAGACTGATTCGAACATGTTATTTTTTTTTATTTTAACAAAAGTCACCTAAAATATTGATTACGCGACTCCTTTTGCCGTTACACACCTCTATAAAATATCATTTATTTTCATCATCATCATCATCATCATCATCATCAGTCTCTAAATGCAACGCCTTGTCGTAGTAACCGAATTCCTCTGTCTCGCGCTGTCTTCTTCAGGTGTTGGTCGTTTTCCCATAACTTTCCCCTCCAAGATGTTTGTAACAAACTCGTCTCTTATTAGCACATGTCCGATGAGCTTCACTTTCCTTTTCATGATAGCATTAATGATGTTTCTTTTTTCACCCTAAATTTTAGTTGCCCTAAAATAAATTTCAGAGTTTCAGAAACATGTACAGATGTACAGTGTACATTGTACACTAATTTACTGCGGTTTGATATAAAAAAAAAAAAAATCAACATTTTTATAAAAGCGTTTATGAATAATGAAATACAGTGTAAATTATTCAAACTCAAAAATATCTTTGTACATTGTAAATAACTAGATACATAATTATAAGTATACGATTTTCTTTTAATACATATCATCACTTAATATTAAGTTTAAATTTTATGTTAATTACATTTTTCTGTTCTCGCTTTTTTTCTTTTGGCAAAATCATGTGCAATATCAAAAAGAAATCAAATTATTTATATACCAATATTGTATAAAGATGTGGTGACTAGGATGGCACGACTCGTTTTATTTTTCTAATTTAAATTAATAATATGTTATTAATATTATATTGACCATAGTACTCACTGACTTGACTCCCCACTTTTTGGGGGCCCTCCGCGTAGGTAGTGCAGATATCATTTGAATTACGAACATTATGTATTTCACTATAGCATTGACCACGTATCATTATATTGTTATCGCATTTCGTGATGTATAATTTTATTTTTATTTTTCGTTCTTTAGGTGCGCATATATATATGTTTATGTTTATAAAAATATGAATTTAAAAAAACCCACTTAACTAAAATAAGATTACCTGTATCCACTTGTGTGGTAATAATATCGTCGACGACGTTTTAATTGTAATTATTTGTATAATCGCATTGGAACCCGTGGGGGGACACCGTGCTAATGACGAACCGATACCGCGGAGACGGTGTTTTTTTCATCTCTGTTACCATTTTAACATTTTTTTTTTTTTTTACTGTCCACACATTATCAACGGTTCTCAGACCGTGAATTCACGGGAGATTTCCTCATTATAAATGTTTTTTTATTTTTAAATTTATCACTTACCGCGTGTGTTAAGTAACTGAAGTGAATTATAGAGTTATAAAATTACATAGACAATATATATATATATATTATTAGCAATTGTTATTAACGCGGGTCGGGTCGGGTCGGGTTTAAAAAAAAGAAAAATCGCGGGTTATACTCGAAAAATATATATTTACACACTAAAAATATTCAAATGCGTGGTGTCCCTACTCGACGGTAATCGTTTTCATTTTTTTTATTGAACGCATTTATAGTAAAATTGTTAAGAATAAAATAGAAAATGTTAT
This sequence comes from Slavum lentiscoides, assembly GCA_032441835.1. NCBI lineage: Eukaryota > Metazoa > Arthropoda > Insecta > Hemiptera > Aphididae > Slavum > Slavum lentiscoides. The sequence continues at coordinate 7,376,889 of CM063718.1, read as the reverse complement.
AATGTGACGAACATTTTTTTTCTCTCGAATTTACCAAAATACACGTTTCGGTATAAAACGTCAAAATAATAGTACCTATGCCTAGGCATCCCAGATTTAATTTGAAAAAATACGGGACTTTTTTTTTTTTGTTAAGTTTTAATAAATATAATTAATAACATAAAGCATAAACGATGTATAAAACTCAGTATCATTTTAAGCTGACTTTCCTCAATATACTTTATGAAATTTCAACAATATATAGTATTGTATAGAATTAAATAATTTTTATAATTTAATATAATCCTTACTGACAAATATAATTATTATAAAAGTATATCGCGGAATAATTGGAGTGTATTTCTACATATAAATAATCATTTTTTCTGTGTTTATATATTGTGTTTTTGAAAATATTATATTGAGTATTGATTTAAAATTAAATAAAGAGAATGACCCATATTGAAGTTTAAGAATTACGGGACGTACGGAACTGGTGTTCTAAAATACGGGACATTTCCAATATTTTGTCGGACGCTTTACTGAAATACCGGATAATCTCATAAAATACCGGACGTCTGGGATCCCTACCTATGCCTCTCCTCCCTGAATACACCAAATAAATGACCCTTAAATGTGCTCTAAAATCTAAAAAATTTCGAATTTCATAATTTAGTCATTAATACCGATATTGTTAATCCGATAATGGTATTATTATTTTATCGGCTAAAATACTCAACGAATAGAAAAAAAAATGAAAACCATTAGTTTTTGAAAGCGGTGTATTACAGAATAATATGAATTGTATGTTATGGACAGATTAAACAATATTAAAATAAATAATAATAATAATAATAAAGTTACGAATTCTCCGAAGCGAATTCAATATGTTTTATACGTCATAATTAACTTTAATAATATTTAAACGATAAATATAAATTGTTCATGACACGTAATAGTAATTATAATATGATTATGACACATAGTATTTAATGAGTAATTCAACGCCTCTATAAAGTAACAATAATGTTTTGAAACAATTAATCATGAAATACAGCTGTGATGTTCCAGTATAGAATATACCAGAATCCCTCGGTGTGGATGTATAATCTTTTATCTTTCCATATATAATAACTAGAATAATACTCCAAATATCATGTAATTGCGTGTTGTGCGTGTGGGTGATTAATGATCTTGCAAAAGAAAATATCTTAAAGAAAATATACGTTTACAGACTTACAGTTGTAAATATTCGAAAATTAGCGTTATAGTTATAAACGTTATATATACATAGTCTATACATACCAATTTATAAAGTAATTAAATGATTATTGTACAATACGAGTGTAATTATTTGACGTTTTTTTTTCCTTTAGTTTTATTCGCATATGATTAATCAGAATAACCCTATACTAATGTTTTACACATGTTTTTTTTTACGAAGTTGAAGGGTGTACCTGCTGATTGTGTACACGTATATCATATACAGAACTTAATTTCTGCTCAGAGATCCAAGTCCCTATATATTATCTTTAAAAACATAGCAATAACTATATTAGTACAATATCTTTGCCCTTTGCTATAATATAATATGTAGTAAATCCTCTCTTGTTATACTTCTTTTCAATTCTTATTTAATTTTATAAGATTTGTTTAAAATTAACACATATTAACGTGTAAACTCAGTACACAATATCGTTAAATATGACCTCGCAGCATAAGCACATATAGGTATATTGTGTATTGATTCTTATCATGATTAAAAATCACGCTAAATGTGTCCATGGAGTACAGTCAACAATGCGATCACCGCTTAAGTCGGTTCACATAAATATTTTATAGGACTCAAAATAAAAATTGCGCTAAACAATTTACAGTAGAATTTTCGCTATGTACCTGAAAACAATAATTCCGTACACGAATTTAGTATACTTAAAGAACCGGTTTCGTAATGCGATATATGATACTGGAAAAGAGTGGTGTCGACGACCTTTTGGGAGATTCTCGTACCAAAATCGCAAATCATAAATAATATTTTGCGCATGCTGGGAATAAAATTCATACATATATATTCGTATATATTGAGGACAAAATACTGTTATATTTGTATGTAGTGATAATATTCTGAATCCTACTATTTTCATATTGATCGATCTCAATCATTATACTCACGTTCTAGTTATACTCTGTATGAGTTTGCAGACTCACTCGAAACTGCCTGATATTTTTTAATGTATTTGTTCTTTAATAACAATAGGATTTCCGATATTGTCTTAAACATTTAAAATAATAATAATAATAATACGAATTCGGTAATTTTATTAAAAAATTAGTTTTATTCGCATTTAACTTTAATTTGTTTGTAACTTATTATTATTATTTTTTTGTCAATTCTATAATAATTAATTATCAATTATATTTCGAATAGTTAATGTATAATCACATTTAAAAAGAGTTATGTTTAACATAAAAAATACTCGTATTATTGTAATTGTTCAGATTTTTATTTTCGAATTTTGAAAATATGTACGAGACACTTGAAGCATTATAAATATTTTTATGTATATTTTCTATACATGTAATATAACTGTTTTTCAAGTAGAAAAACTTCTTCACAACGGCCAAATTCCGCTTAGTGTCTAAAAAACTATTCTAGAAGAACATTTATGCGCAGCGTGTGCATGTAGCGTACTCATACCTATAATGTGTAGCACACTACCACGCGATTCTATAGTGTTTTGAAAAAAAAGGGTAGAACAATAAATCATGATTGTGGGTCAAACAATGTCATAAATGTTAATGTTTTGTTATAAATATGTACTAATGTTGCGTACCATGTCTTTAAATGTATTTCGTAATTATAATTTATAAAATATTGTGCCTACAACAGCGTTGTCAAAATCGTAAACTATAAAGAAACATTGAAAATGTGTAATGGGGCGATATTTTAATTACCACATTTCTTTCATTACATTTATTATATTTTTATGTATTTATTCTTTTAGTAAATGTTTTACTAAATGGTTAATAGAAAATTGTTGTTTTCGTATTTAAAATATCATTAATTATTGCTTATTAGGGAATAAGGTTAATCCTTCTCCCTCAATCGCCTATTTGGTTTTTTAAACCCTTCCCGGAGAGAATGATAAATAATTAAATTATTTATTGTTATAAATATAAATTTTATAACAATTGCAGTCATATTGAATATCTGTGTAATCTTTTTGTTTTGTTCATTTTTCAATCAATGCTGTTCGTACGTAAAACACTGAAACTAAACTACTTTTGAACTTTGATACATAAATAATTTAATACATATGATAAGAAACAAAACAAAATAAACCGTAGATATTTATTTAGTATTGTGTATTAAATATTAAGTATGCATTTTAAAGTGTTAATCATAGTGTAATTACTGTTTAATATTTATGGTCACTTTATTAATAGACCGTGAAATAAAGTGATGTAATTTTAAGTATTTATAGTTCTATACAATAATTATCAATTATTTAAAAATTATATAATAATAATGAAATAATTATAACTCTCAAAGTAAAGTCGTCGAGAAGTCACTTTTTATATCCATTTTTGAATTCGTCTCAAATTACAAAATGTAATAATTTTAATTTAACTAAGTATGATATTTGATATTTTATTTTTACGTCTGAATTCTACAATTTTTTTTTTTAATTTGTATACATAACACTGTCCAACGATCCTTCTTGTACTTGAACTTCATCAAAATTTAATGTATTAATATTATTATAGGTACGACGATTTTAATTATTAAAAAAAAATTGAAAGAAAACGACAATTGAAATTTTAGTTTATATATTTTTAAATATAAAACTATAGCCTTGAAGTCGTTACCCGTCTATCATATTACTATTTGAATGCTTAATTCATTAACACGTACTTTTAATATTTTCATCGCTATAAAAATTACAATAAAATAGATTTTTTTTTTTGTAATTATACATTTGTATTGCAAATTAAAAAAATAATATTTACTACTTTCGTCATTAAGATGCTAAATTTCAAGCTTGGGAACTAAAAAGAGATTGTTTTTAGTAAAAGAAAAAAATTATATTTTTACTACAAAGTGAAATTATGCGAGATTAATATTTGTTAAAAATTAAAATATAACTTTTGAATTTTGATTTAGTTACACTATTTTTGTTTAAATAAAATAAATTATTTACTGAAATACATAAAATTATAATAATTTTCTCAGCATGTAAACACAACGCTCAATCACTTGGATATTTTCGAAAAATTAATTAAAATTATTTAAGGACATAAAAAGTTTTTTGTTTAATAATTTTACATATGTACTACCTATGTGTTCCAATAACTTTACAAAACTATGTATTCGTTTAGTATTTTCAGATATATAATGTTGTCAGTTATATCAGAAATATTTGTTACAATTTAATGTTTGTATGTTATAATAATGAATTGTAGCTATATATGTTTACACTTTTTTTTTTTTCATAACGATTTAGATATTTAAAAATTCACGTTTGTATGTCACATACACGAAATTCTATAATTCTTATAAAATTAAAAATTGTTTATACGATAACATTCGTATACATATAACAATAATATATTATTATCGATGTGGTTATCTAATTTGGTACGTTAAACGCGTGTTTCAGAAAGCAGCCATCACAGTCAATACCCAAAACCTAAACAGCCAATAGACAAGAACAAAAAATGAATCACTATTTGTTCGGGGTTCAGGTAAGTCAAATCCCGAGTTTATCATTATTATTATTATAATAATAATAATTATTATTATTATTATTATTATTATTATTATTATTATTAAAACAAATAATTATTTCAATATACAATTGAAAACGCGTTTCAAGTTTAATCTTCGCGACACTCCGGTTAAAAACATTGATACGATTTCGGTATATTAATTTATTATATTACCTATATTAATGTCACACTTTTTGGACTCTTTTCTTTATACACTCGCGTCATACATATATTAATATAACTATACAACAGACTACCAGTAATCGCCGTATACGCGTATAAATTATAATAATTGTTTGCAGTTAAGCGTCCTCGAGAGACGATGGGTTGAACATGCAAAAGTACATCATATATATATATATATGTGTGTGTGTGTGTGTGTGTGTGTGTGTGTGTGTGTGTGTGTGTGTGTGTGTGTGTGTGTGTGTGTGTGTGTGTGTGTATATGTGATGTATTATGTGCGTGTACTTACTTACTATATATATATATATATATTTGCCATAATATCGATTGTTTCGTGCAGTTTGAAACGGTGTTATGATACTACAACGTATATAATAAAACAGCAGCTAACTAGAGTATATAGGATGTATAGTTGAGGTCAGTGTAATGATGATACGTGCTGTGTGTAGATCAACATCGCGTACATAGCACATATATTCAATGTAAAATTTAATACATCATATTTATTTAAATATTTACCGTTACAATATATAGGTAAGAGTACAGTGTAAGTGACAAGACAGACATTAACTAATGAAACAAAAAATACAATAATATAAAATATATGATGTATAACGTACAATATATACGTATATGTTTAAAAAAAAATCATAACAAATTTTTTATTTGATTACTTGAGGCGGGTATGTGACACGCCGGATTATTAGAGAAATAATTTTTAGTGAAATGAGGTGAAGCAAAGAAAGGTATATACACGGAATTGAAAGAGGAGACTTTCGAATCGATTTTCTGTAAAAAATCTGGGCATACAATTATTCCGTTCAAAATTTTATGTACCTTTACAAATTGCATAAAAAACTAATCTTCTGGTCTTTAATGATTTTAAGCCCGCAATGTTAGCAATTTCCATAATATTTTGGTTTTGTAAGCATAAAAACGTAGAACATTTCTCTGGACCTTTTCTAATGTATTCTTTGAATACTCTTGATTGGAATTTCATAACACCGCTCACCGTATTCAAGTGATGATCTCACCAATGTACTGCAGTACAATACACTTCAAAGCATAAAGAATCGTTAAAATCGTGGGGATGGGGTACGTTTAATAAAACCTAAACTACGATGACTTTTTCCGTATAAAGTAGGTTTAAAAGATAAATTAGCTGAAAAAATAGTATCAAAATTATGTACATGATTCAACAGATTGGAAGAAGACACTACCTATATTATATTGAGAGATAGATACGACTTTTAGATCGGTTGAACGAAATATTAACACTAGGCCTCGGAACTTAATGCGCGCTTAATATTTAGCAAATATTTACGCAATTATGCGCTTACAAGAATTAAAATATGCACTTATATATTATATTTTTTTTAAATTTATACAAAGGTTATAACAAATATAAAAATTTACTATAAGACGTATTTTATTAATATACAAAATTTAAAAAACAACTTTCCTTAAGTAATTATCCATTTAAATAATTAACCTGTAAATAAAAAAACCATTTTAAAACATATACATATAATGTATTTTAAGAACAAAATAATGTTTTCATTACCTGATGCCTATTCGAATTTTAAACACATAATTACGGAGAAATAAAAACGTATAACTGCAGTGTTTACAAACTACTTGATGTATTTCTAACAAAAAAATACGAGTACGACTTCTAAATGTGGGCTACATACTTGTATATACTTTACAAAGTAATGTGGAAAAATGTCTCAATCAAGTATACGGTATTTTATTTGAAATCTGTAAGCTTTTGGCTTTAAAGTCATATTATAATTTATAAATTATTATCGTATGTACACTAAAAACTCGAATGATAAGGAAATATACTCTTGAAATGAAAATTTGCGAAAATACGCTTTTTAAATATTTTGATATTTTATTCGGAATGCAGCAAAACAAATTCATAGCTTATTATGCAATAACCTTACCGTGAAAATGTAACAATTTCCTAGCTGTAATAAAACACATTTAGAGGTATTCTAAGACGTACCGTTTGAGTTATACCACTTGGAAAATCTAAATTCTGCTGTAGGGAGGTAATACGTTATCAGCGGAGTGATTATAGATATGATAACATTTTCATATTATCTGCGATCAATAAGAATTTACATGAACGGAAACATTTGCTTAAATTATTCATAACTATGAGAACGATTAATGCGGATAGGTGACCACCACCCAGTGGAATCCCTGACGTTACTGTAGTTAATGAAGTGCTTAGGCTTAACTTTCGTCATTTAGCTGGAAGAAGACAGTGGTCAACTTTATCAAAGTCTTTATGAATGGCAGCATAGATATAATAGCATTTACTCGCCCACCTGAAACAACGGTTTCCGTTCCGTTGAGTATGAATAAATATCAAGGAATTAGTCCATTGTAGATTTGGCCTGACGGAATTCAAGTTGTTTATTTTTTCAAAACGTGAGGGTATAATTCAGTAAACTTTGGTTCAAGAATTTTTTCAAATAATTCCGAGATAGCGTTTAATTTTGATGAAATTTAATTTAGTTTGAAATTAGTGTCAAAATACCTGTTTCTTGACTTCCAAATCAGTGAGATGAAACCGTTCTTCATTTTATTTATTTATTTATTTATTATTATTATTATTATTATTATTATTATTATTATTATTATTATTATTATTATTATTATTATTATCATTATTATTACTATACGATAATAATATATTGTTTATAAATATATATTTTATATACTTTGGCATATTAATCATACGCGAGTTTAAGGCACCTCTGACAGGTTAGAGTTTATATTTCGCGTGCTTCCGCGCCACCCCTTGTCCCGAATATGCTACTTTCTTTCCTTCCCACCTGTTCGACTACTTTTCCGCTCGTCGCCACTAACCGTTTCCACGGCACACCGCGCCGCCATAAATTCTTTTCCGCCGTGTCCCCCTGCGTGCGTGTCGAAACGATTGTGTTTATTACACAAATACGCGCGTATTTACGTGACTGCCACCAAACGTTTTATGTCAATCATAAACGTATATAGATAAATGGTCTTTGTTTTTCTATGGTATATTATATTGTTATTCTTATCGAACGGATTTCTTTTTTGTTAAAAAACGGCATAACATTTTATTAAATTCGATTACTACTACTACTACTACTACTACTACTACTGCTACTATTACTACTACTACCACTACTGTTAGTAGTAGTAGTACTACTGCTACCTACTATTACTATTGCTGTTATCGAGTTTATATTCTTCAGCTCAGTGCCTGCGATTCATATTGTTCACGTATATAAATGTAATTAGGTATCTAACCTTTATACGTCAGAGAAGGCGTAGGTATATAGATTATGAATGGGAGCGATTTAAGAGTTCATGATTACCTACTGAAAATATAATAAGAATTTTTTTAATATTTTGCGATATCAAAAAGTGACTGTAAAACTAATATTTGTTTAAAATTTAACAGTCGCAAAATATTTAACTGTTATATGAAAGTAAATTTAAACTATTTTTATTGGACAACGACGTGTCAAAAAATATTCATAAGGGCTAATCCCGTAAGGACGCTTTTGGCTCGTACCGTTCCTTAAATCTTAGGTGGTATGTTGTATACAAAATACAGTGGCATATTTAGGATTTTGACACCTTAGGTACATAATGAACTGGCGATTTTTCGCAATAATATCATCGGTGCGATTGTGGGAGCTTGAAACTTACCTTCCCTTTACCACAAATAACTCATCAAATCATAAATAATTGAAAAAAAACTATTTTGATTGCCCCCTCCGATTTTCATACTTATGAATTTTTACCTTCTGTCTTTTGTAAAGTTTACCAAGACTAACCACCATACATACATTTCCAGTCTATATTACGTATACGTGTTTTCGGCAATATAATAATTTATAAATTATCTATCTATATTAAATAGTAAATAATGATAAATAAATATATTAATATAATGAATATATTAGTAAATATAGGTACACAACATATACAATATACATTAATTTAATAATAATTTATACTCACTGTTAATATTATAATTTATAACGAAAGATACGTAAATTGCATATTATATATTTTTTCTAACGTTGATATATTAAATATTGTGCATTAGTTTTACCGTGCATAATATACTCAAGAGCGATATTAATATTGATCACAATATCGCGCAGTTTCCATTGATTTTTTTTTAATGAAATTCTGTTCAAATATTTTTGTCGGTGTACAAAGATTAAAATAATAATATTGTATCGCAAAAAAAAAAAACGAATTTCAAGCTATTAACTAAAAATGAAAATATGTATATAATGAAAAATATTAACGACTCGTAAACATTTAAATGATTTAAATAAAACGCAGTCCTCTAGTAAAGGTTTCATATTGCGTTTAATGTAAAATTAAAATTTCGTTATTAAAAATAGTGTATATAATATTGTTATATTACTTTTGATCTTACATAATAATATTAATCGTTTATTTTACGGTTTTGTGTTTTATCAATGGCAATGCAGTCGAAGATAAATAAAATTCAAATTACATTTTTTAGAGATATTCGTGAATTATATTGGCGAAATATTATATTGTATAAAAAAAACAAAAATAAAATATTAATTTCATCGAATGATTTCCATATCGTTTAATTTAAAAGAATTTCAAACATTTAAACGTTATAGTTTTTTCGAATATTTTATAATTGGATTTTAAAATTACAAAAATAATAAAGTTGAATAATTACTGTTATGGCCTAAATTTAAAGGTGCGACGGACGAGTTAATAATTATTATAATGTTCCATTTAAATTGTCAGGGAACAAGTTAGAGAGGGGACTTAAATTACGCACCAGCGATAATTTCCTTCCATCGCATGCTTCGTCGATCGTGTTGAAAACCACTTTGTTTCATTATATTAATTATTCAGTAGCTTCAGTGATCTACGACGAGTGTTAGGAAACTTAGTGACCTTTTCCACATGACATCAGGGTATGCAGTAACTATTATGAATAATATACTTTTCTTTCCTTATTTCAACACATTTCATAAAATAATATAATATTACTTACGACAGTTGCTTTTAAATATTTTGTACTATAGTCGACTAAATAATATAATATCCGTAAAAACAATTAATTATTTTCCGTATTTTCGAAAACCGTGTGTGTTTGTACGTTTTGTGCTGGAACTTAGAACAATTTTATTAATTTAAAAACGATACGATTCGAATGGCATTCGAATTTTGTTTATGACAAAATGAAGACAAAAATCGAGGTATTTTAATCATTCACCAAAATGGAAATAAATTTGTACATAACATATACCCTAGATATCTATCATTCGACATTCAATTTATTCGACCGAAGAATTCTACTAACGTTTATTTCTTATCTGACGTTTTTTTAGAATTAAAAATGATTTATTAAAATAAGCTGTACTTAATAATTACATATCAAACAATAACGCACACAAAAATCATTTATGAAAAGGAAAGAAATGGTTAGCGCGTATTTCTTGTATTCGAAATAGATTGCAGAAATACGTTTCGTTTTCGTACTCAGTATTCTTGAACATATCTTTTTTTTTTTTTGTGGTGGAGGGGAATATATTTAATATTATTTTCAGTTATAAAAAATTAATATAATACATAATTTTCTATAAACGTATTTTCACGTCATGTATATAAATTAGGTCATTAAAATATCGATTAGACGTGTTAAAGTAACAAACAAATTATTGCGTTAAATGTATAAATTAACGCAATATTACGTGGATATTGCAGTTTTTTTTTTAAACATCTTATTTTTAAATTACGAAGACTATATATATATATTTTTAAAGATTAAATGTATTTGATTGTAAATCAAATTGTATAATAAAATTACACAGTGATTTCTAATTAAATCAACAATGTTAACGTCATCTGTATGATCAATATTTTTCTTTTCAATTTGATCATCGATGTATAAAAATGAATACATTTAATACCGGATGATGGATTTTTGAATACATTACGGTCCTTACAATACGTTCGCGTTGCCAGTAGTCTAAAAACGGAGAAATTAAAAGCGGAAACCGAAGGTTTATTAATATACGAGTATAATAGTTTACGTTAACCACTGGGATAATTTATGTTTAAATTATTATTTTCATTACCGCTTCTGTAAAGTTTTTATTGAGATCTCCAGAGAATTGTAAATCACAATAGAAGTTATAATAACATTTAGTTATTGAAGTTTTAAACTTTTAAATACGAAGGTATTAGCATTTAACTCATTTTAAACCTCCATTGATTAAGAAACAAATCGCTAAAATGTAAGAAAGTTTCGTGTTTCTCGTTTAAAACTTTATATTAATTTTCGTCGATTAAAATGTATCTTTTATAATAATTTATCGTATTCGTAAAAGTATATTACGGCGGATTGACTTTAAATAATCAATACACGATTATTGATTACTATTATTAAAATCTAATCATTTATATTGATGTTTTATTATTAGTATACCCAATTTTTTAATATAACAATGTACATTTTGAATTTGTAATTATAAAACGTTTGTTGGATACTTTAAAATAACTGTTTATTTATTTTCTTCAGTACGGCATTTATAATATTTAAACAATTTTAAATAATAATAAAAAAAAAAAAAGTGTATAACCAAATGAGGTCGAGAACGTACTACTCGTTATCAATAACGTCATGATATTTTTTATTATTTTTTTCCGCATAATTGGTGTGTTACGTATAACAAGGTATTTCGTTCGAACGACACAACTAATTATTTTTTGTAGGCTACGTGCATTAACGCTTCGAAGGACACCCTTCATATATGTAATTATATTATTTTATGCTAAAGTTGTTTTTACTCCGTTAAATGTATTTCCCGATTAATTTGGTTAGGTTGTACAAGTAAACAATTTCAGAGATAAAGTACCTTCTAGCAGTTAAGTGTTTTTTTCCTATTCGATTACAGTGTTTTACGAAATAATCTCTCTTTGTTGAGTATTACGTGGAACGTATTTCTACACATAGAATATTCTATTCGTAACTATTCATATAAATAATTTTGTATAAAATAATGTTGTTATTGAATACAAAACGTCGAGAAACAATAATTTTCATATACGCAAATGATATACACATAATATATACTATATACCTGTATGGCTGTTTAGTAGCTGTCCCGACAGACGTTGTCCTGTCACAATTTCAATAAATTGTTTTTTATCGTTTTGTGAATTTGTGAAAACTATTGAAAATATGATTTAAATTTTAAATCACAATGAATCTCAGTGTGTTTCATTTACATTTCTATTTCAATGTTCAAGTACACAATCAAAACAATAAGCCAATTACTCGGCTTCGTTAACTGAATTATCCGTCTTCACCCATGCGCAGTTTTGAACGAAAAAAATTTTTTTTAAAGTATTTAGAAAAAAAAATTATAAAGTTATTGAAATGCCTCGCCGAAAAGCCGTAACATTTAAATACAATATATCTCCTCCGTTTCTCAGACAAAAAATGAAAAAATGGGTGACGTGGAGACACTCGGGGAAGTATTTGGAACAACTCTGTGAAAAAAAATCGTAAAATTATTGAAATATATTCTTTAAATAATTGTTTTTTAATATTATCTTTATATATATATATATATATATATATATATGTGTGTATGTATACTAGTATATGAATGTCTGTTGTAAAACATTGTTGTATAGCCTGTAGGAAACTCGGAATTAATGATAATGTACAAATAATACGCGACCGTTTTCATTCAAATCAAATTTTTTATATTATTTCTAACATATTTTTATGTTTAAAAATATCTTACATAGTTTTACAATATTCACGATAATTTGTGTAAACTATAGTATATTGACTGTGTGAACATGAAGTCATCAAAATCAAATAAAGTCTTTTTTCGCATAAAGGTAACCTGTACAAGTCATACTCACTCGCATCCTTAACAAGGAATATTCATATGCAATAAAAAACGGTATGCTTGAGCTCATTCTAAATCTAGAATGTTTGAGAATTTGAATTATTGTACGTGTAAAATATAATTGTGTATGATTATATATTATATACATATAGTAGCACTACCATTTTTGAAATCCCAAACATTTTTTATCTTAAGAATTTTACCACAATTGTACCACGTATTTTATAAAATTTTTCCTTAATATAAATCATCGATGACACACTGATTAATCAGCAGTGTATTACCCGTTACTATTACCACTACTTTTACTCTACTAACTATTACTATTACTACAATTACTACTACATTTCCTGTAAACTGCTTTTCCCGTAAATATTACTCAGTTGCTGCATGTCGTGTGAAAATACAATGCTTCGTGGTGTATGTGTGTATGTGATATGGGCTATCCAGGTGTTGGTGTCGACGGTTGGTGTGAGGAGTAATAGCAGCCGGCACGTGGTATCGCCGCTGCACGCCGCGGGCCGGTCTGGTGGAGCGCCGTGCGACGGCACCGCCCGCCGTGGATTCGTTGTATGAAAGTGTCGAGCAGCAGCGGCAGAGTTTGTGGAGGAGGAGGAGGCGGAGGTGGTGTTTGCGGCAACGGCGGCGGAGACGACCACGACCCTGGAAGCCGCGGTGACGGCGGCGGCGGCGGCGGCGGCGGTGCGCCCAACAGCAACAACAGCAACAGCAACAGCAGCAGCAGCAGCAGCAGCAGCAATAGTAGTGGCGGCGGTGGTAACAACAGCCCCCCGCGCAGTGACGGCGTCGTGGACGGCGGCGGCGGCAGCGGTGGCGGCGGCGGCAGCGGCAGTGGGGGCTTGGTAGCCGGGTTGCTGGTCAGTGACCAGGGCGAAGTGATCAGCGACCGGTATGTGGGCGTGGCGAGGCGACAGTTCGCGTCACGGCAAGCGTCCGAGCGCGGCTCGACCAAGGCTGACCAAAGCGACCAGAGCAGTGACGAAGAGACCACGCTCAAGCAGATGCTTGTGAGGTAAGCTAGGAAAACAGCTATTGTTGCATGCTTGCGCCGACTACTTGACTACGCCGACTGCGCTGCTGTTGTACAGCACACTCTCATATTATATTATGCGTATTAAACAATTTTCTTTTCCTGCAACGTTCATAGTTACGATACGCGTACTTGTGCGTGCACGTTTCGGGCAGTGTTGAATTCAGGTATACATCATGGGAGAGGGGGCAGTAGCCTCCCTGAAATTTTGTTTGCCCCTCCCCCCGTTAAATGTGGGTAAGTATAAATCTAGTAAAATTGGTGAATTTTCATTATATTAATTCCACCTCTCATAGTGCTCGCCCCTCCCCCCCAGAAAAAATGTCTGAATTCAACACTGGTTTCGGGGACGGGAACCTTTAAGATATTTTCGGTTTCGGTTTTGGTTGCTGTACTTAACATTTTCAAATTACGGTTCTGGTTTAGGCTTGAATATTTCAAAGGTTTCCGGGTTCCAAAATCGGTTATTTTACGGTTCGTTTCCAGTCCCTGGTGTGTGTATGTATTCATATTTTATCTTTACGAGAGGAACCTCCCCATCACACAAAAAAAAGGATGAAAAAAATAAAATAGTATTTTACATTTTAAATAAAACACAATTAATCGCCTTCGACGTATACTTTCCGTTACGTAACATCCTTACTTGTCCGATCTTGTTTCCCGTCGTTTGAAGCATCTCCGGAATTCCGATATTCTCTAGTGCCTTCTGTCAAGTGGTTTTCACCAACTCCCGTGTGTCGTCAAATCGCTTTCCTTTCAAATCACTTTTCGTCCGAGGGAACCAAAAGAACTCGCTACATTTTTAAATCTGGCGAATACGGTGAATGATTTAACGACTGTGCATTTTTGTACCGGCGCACAGACAAAGCCGTGGTGAAAGAACCGATTATGTAAATCATTCACGTTGGTGTGCGAATGTGTAAATATTTAATTCACAGTCCCAGATTAATATGCTACAATAAGAATATTGTGTAACGAAACGACGTCATTATAATAATAATGTTGTCGGTTTTCCGTTTTGATAATCACAACCGACGAACCTACGATCCGTGAGTACACGAACACATAATTCACCGTTATATGGTGTTCGAGTCGGTTCCGACTTCTCGAATATAGGACACGGATTGATCTAAAGATCTAGTAGTACTCAAGTAAATTCGTCGTTTGAACATAAATCTGTTACCGAATGTCACAAAAAAAAACAAACAAACCCTATTCGGTTTAAAATAATAATTTTAGCGTAGTTTATTTTTTGTTCTACGAAACATTTAATACGGTGTGTACTTTTTCTAAACACTCTTCTTGAGCTTTTTAATAAACTTCCCGTATTTTGGATTTCATCATAATTTTCTATTAACAAACAATATTGCAAAACGATTTCCTTAACTTTCAGTAGGCTTTGTGGTTCTGAAGTGTATGTACCAACTTCACAATGTAAACATAAATGATATTATTAGAATAATAAATCGAGCACATACTAATGCTAGTATATTTTGTAAAGTAGAAAAAAAGCGCAGTAAACAAAGTATAGACAGATAATAATGTGGTGTATTAGTACAATATTTGTAGATAAATATAAGGCCTGTGAAAGCATCTACAGATAAAGAGTCTCTAAAACACAATGCATGAGTTTGGATTTCCGAAAGAATGAATTACGCTAATATTAAAAAATGTGTATGGAAGACAGGAAATACAAAGTGAGAATACACAATGTAACATCAAGGTCTTTTGCAATGAAAAGTGGACTGAAACAAGAGTATGTCCTGTCTCCAGTACATATCAGTCTTGCTCTAGATAAGGTAGTAAGGATGATGCAGAGCAGCAAAGGTAGTATATCATTCAATCAGAATATGATACGATTTTTTGCGACACGCAGACGATTTAGATATATGTACCTAACAAATGAATCACTTACAGATGCAGCTGACATGATTAGAGCGCTGAAAGAATGAACGAAGAAAATAAGTTTAGAAATATTCATAAAACGAAAATAATAAGTGGTGAGTGGTGAGGACCCCAAAAATTTGGAAAGTCCAAATTATGAAAAAGTTAACGATTTTAAATATTTAGGATCAACTTTAAACACTAAGAATGATTGTTCAAAAGTGATAATTATTTGATTACGAAAAAGCGTTTTACGCATTAATGAAATTCTTAAGGTCCAAAACAATACCTAGATAAATAAAAGTATGTAAAATGAAATAAATGTATGTAGCTATTTTAAGGTGAGCTCTCACTTATGGATGTTAGGACTGGACGATGACTAAACAAACAGAAAGAAGATTAAGAACATTTGAGAATAAACTATAAAGTATGGAGAAAAAACTGTGGACCCACCATTGATATAGGAGCAAGGAACTGGCAAAGGAGGTTCAATAGAAAACTGTACTATATGGTGGATCTATGGACAATGACAAGTTTCGTTAAGGAGCAAAAGATGGTACAAAATATGAGGAGAGGATAAACAGAACATTGAAGGCAGCAATAGAATGAAAACCCCAAGGAAGAAACTCTCGACGCAGACCCAGGAGAAGATTGATGTAGTGGAAGAAAATTTAAGAAGTTTAGGAGTAGAGAACTGGAGAGAGATAGTTCAAGATAGAAACAGGCGGAAAAATGTAGTTATGGCGACAAAAGCTCTCAAAAAGTAAATATGCCAGTGGAAGAAAAAGTAAAAGAAAATTACTATTTACATAATATTATAGATGTATATACTCCTATAGTATATATATATATATATACCTACTCTTATATTAGTTTTTGGCATGTTTGAAAAAGAAATTCTTAAATAAAGTTTATATTTATAAGAAAAAAACATATAAAAATAAATTTAACTGCGAGAAAATGTTTATTACTAAAATAAACACGTTTTCTTAAAATAACAATTGCAATGAAATGTATAAATACTCGTATAATTAACATTTTACTAATCAGTATATAGTTTTTATAAAGTACGAATTTCCTGTCTTGTTTGAACTTTATCTCTTATTAATACGTATTGCTTTAAATTTTATATTTAATTATATTTTCAAATCTTGTTTAATGGATTCATATTTAATTAAAACGTAAAAAACTGAAATACAAAAATGTATTAAAGAAAAATATATTTAGTAAGTACCTTAAACATTTGTTATTATTTTTCTCGTTTTATATTCTTAAAATTAATTGAAATTTGAAATTCTTTATCTTTCGGTACTCAAAACATTACATCATGATTTCACATATGACTAAAATAATATACCATAAAATTCAAATTGTTTGAATCAAAATCTAACAAATACGAGTAAGTTAAATTTATCTTATTTTATCTTATCTTTTTCATTATCAATCATATTTATTCAATCATTTTGTGTTATTGATTACTTCTTCTGAAAAGCTTATAACCTACAAACTACAACGTATTTTAATATAATATTACAATTAATTACAATTTATACCAAAATACTGGACTACCAAACTAAATCAATTTTCTATATAGTCTTTTATTAATAAAACATTTATTAAAATAATAATATATATTTATTTAAATATTCGTATAAAATTGTATATTTATTTAATATGAATTTTGTATAATAAATATATAACAAATGTTGTTAAACTTTACATTTATATATTTTTTGGTATTTTTTTTTTAAATACCTATCTAGTTGAATAGATAAATATGTTGATGGACCAAATTATGCTAATGTGAACCGTTCTTTTTTTTTTTTTTAATAAAAAAATATTATAGTGTACACGTTTAATAATTTAGTTATAAACTATTTATACAAACTCATATCACGAATACAATAAAAATACTTTATGTATAAAATTGTAACTCGCATACTTTGAACTGTAATTTAGTCTGTATGTTTCGGACTGGATATACGTTAAGAATATTTTTAGTTGTTTAGGGGCCTTTAAATATTTTTATCGAGTAAAATGTACTAGACATACACTGTTTGTGCAAACACCCAAAGACGCGTCCTTTTCTTTATTTAAGACTCGCTTGACTTTTGGGGTTGCCAAGATGAAGAAAAATAGAGATGAATTTTTTTTTTTTTTTAAATCGTCTCGAGGCAAAATGCAAAAGTGTCACCGCAAGACAACGGTAAAAGTTTTATAAAAGTTCAAGAGTTTTGAACTGTTAGACTTTGTCAACACAGCTTTTTATAAACAAAACAAAAAAGAATTAAAAGAAAAACTTCTTTGAGCCCATATTTCTTTATTTTTATGAATATCATTATTTTGACTTACACACAACCAGTAATAGCTAGTGCACGCACACTCTTTGAATTTAATAGGTTTATTTTGTCAATATGTTAAACGCAGTTGAATTTTAAAAACGAAAACAACTTTACCACGTAACCGTTGTTTAATATTATATAATATCTTCTTATTATAAACATGTTTTAAAGAAAAAGTTTAAATTACAACTTCATTTATCGATATCTTCAGAAAAATGAGTGTAAAAGTACTATCTGCGTATAATTTCTAGTCAATAAAACCTCACGAAACTCCTAGAGCTATCCTACTATTTAAAATTTTGTTTTTATATATTTTTTTTTTAAAAAAAAACATTTTATTATTTATTCTCATTAGATTTCCTCAGAATCGTAAATTAATATAAATATTTTTCTTTTTAATCTTAGTTTAAAAATCTGTACTAACTATTTATAATAATGTATTTATTTCTTTTGAGCAACAGTAAAATTTGTTTAATTAATTTTTTTAATGTTTCGAATAATGTTTATGTTTTATAATTTATGTTTTCCGTTTCTATGACTATTGAGTTCAGAAAAGTGTTTAATTTCAAAAACACGTCATATTATCAGAAAAGAAAACTTATTTTGAACTTAATTATTTTATTTTATACATGGGTACATTGTGATTAAAAATGTTATTTTATAAGAATTTCCGTGGTTTTGCCAGAAGTAAACAAATAGAAATTCACGACATCCTTGTTGACTTCGTTTTTTAATTATATTATTGGTGTAATAATCGTTAAGGCTTTGATTTCTGAAGTACTAAATAAACACACAAATTACTTACTTATGGAACATTCAATTTTTTTATCTCATACTTCACATAGCGTATCATAACATGTCTGTTTTAAACCAGAGACATTTTAGACATAAAATGCATACAATGGCAGCGGGTGTCAAGCACATATAATGTTGTAAATTTAAGAGTATACTATTATAATTATAATTATTTTAAAATACTCGTAATTATTATTGACGAACGTGGAAGTATTTTTCTGTAACGTTAAATTTAAAACTTGCGAAAATTATTTCTTTCCTTATCGTGTTTAGTCTTCCAAATTTAATATTTACATAATTTCTTATGTCTTATAAAATAGTAAAATATATACTTCCGAACTATATATAGGGCCATTGATATTATCAAATTTTAAACCTTTGAGGTTTAAACTTTTATACAATAATTATCCTGTAAATTTCAAATTATCATTATATATGTATGTAATATATATAATATAAATAATATTTACATAAATATTTTATCATGTTTATACATAATACAGTAAAACCCGATTACTTTCCTCGAAATTTCTTTCATTTGATCTTTAAATATTAATAATTTGAAAAAAATTTGACAGCATTTGCAATTTAGAAATTGGATTTTCCAAGTATTTAAAAATTATTCTACGGCGGAATTTGAAATAATAAAAAAAAAGATGCTAATAACTTAAAAAGCAGCTATATTCACGCACATTTTTTTTTTGAAGTGACCAATAAAAAAAAATGGAAAATAAAAAAAACTAATTTAATTAACCGCGTAGAAAAAAAGTTTAGGTGCTGGTTTTACTGAATATTTTAACTTTTAATATTTACACTTATAAAAGACAGCATGAATCAGATGGTATGTTAATTTCCAACTCAAACAATTCTGAAAAAAAAAAATTATGTATAATTACTCTTTTTGAAGAAGTTTTTAATCCAAACTTTAAAATGTCTACAGATTTTTATTTATTTATTTATTTTTTTTTGTATCATTGATTGGATTTAAAACGTGATGAGTATTTTGAACGGCTTTAATCAAGCAGTATATTTTTGTTTATATTATTATTATTATTATTATTATTATTATTATTATTATTATTATTATTATTATTATTATTATTATTATTATTATTTTAGTGAATTGATTATTTTTTTTTTTTGTCTGTAACCATTTTTTCGTATAAATGTCTCAAAGTGCGTTAAGTTTCAAAAACGAAACGTATCTATAGTTGTTACTTTATTTGATACATATCAACGATTTCTCCCATAAAATTCCAATAAAATTGTCGACATATTCGTTTCTGGCGTGGATAATTTTTGTATCTGTTAAGAGCTATGAATATTACACAAACTTAGACATACCTATATAATATTTTGTCATATTCATTGCAATATATATAATAATGATACTTTCTAACGTCGCTCGCAATCGTTTTTCGAATACAATAAACTATCTTTGCTTTCAGATCCAAAATAACAATAAAACAAAACTCTAAAATCCCTGTCCAATAAGTGTAATTCACTTGAGCCACACACAACGCCCGCGGCTCGCCACGTTTTATTTGAAAATTATTTCTACTATTCTATTGCTATTATCGCCGTTTCAAAACGAATTAATTTCAATATCGAACGAACGAACGAATAATAATAATAAATACGCGTGTGACAAAAAAAAAAAATTAATAGAGAGTAAAAAAAAAAAAAGTTTTGACAATAAATGCCTATTATACGAACCAAATAAAATGCGTGACAAAAATATAACGCGCGTATACGCATTCCGTATTATATATTGGATTTCGACACGAATATTTTCCGTTTTATTGAAAATACGCATAAAAAAAAAAAAAAAACGAAATACCACAACTGTATACACTGTATTATGTTGGAAACAAAAGAAAAGAAACCAAATCCGAATAACTTATGAGCGGCGTTTCTCTCCTTTGAAGGGGCGAGGGGGTGGCAAGAGGTTTTCGAAGCTGTTCGAGGCCCGTTGTCTCGCAGCGCCCATAATGTTATCGTTTATAAATTCTAATATTTTGTTATGCACTCTTTGCATATGCAATTATTATTATTTGCTGTATTGCCATAACGTGTTTGAATGTGTGGAGCTACAGGAAAATTATGTACACTTACCCAAATGCCGTGACAGCGTACGCTACAAAAATTAGAAAAAATTCTGTACACGTATTTTACAATTATTGTATAACGATGGTATAATGACAATTTCAGTATATTATGTATATCACCTTTTTTTTTTTTTTTCATTATAATAATAAATGTGCTCGGTATACAACGAATTAATAATATAACAATATAGATTATATTAAAATATTAATACCATTTTTTTTTTTAAATTTTATTATTAATTTCAAGTTGTTTTTGTTCTCGTAATTTTTTAAGTATACACTGTACGCGCGTAAACGTAATACAACACTCACTGCTGATCGACATTATTAAGCGCACGACGAAATAAGTGTTTGGTGTCCGCCAGTGGCGTAACTATAAATTTGGGTCCCCGGGGCAGTATCAAGTGTTTTTTTTTTTTAGTATTAGTATTAGTATGTCTTTTTTTTATGCACCTATTTACGATGGTCGAGGGCCCCTTCAAGTCCAGGGCCCCGGGGCATTGCCGTGCCTTGCCATCCCGTAGTTACGCCACTGGTGTCCGCGGGTAGGCGATTACAATAATTATACGCACAGGAGTTGTAGTCATTACAATTATTATTATTGCCCGTTACGTTTCGGCCATTCTGTACCGTGTCCGGGCAAAGCGTACAATTTTCCCAATTGAAATTGGGCATTTTACACATTGCCCGGGCATTGTACCACTACGCCCGGTTCGACCGTAATATTATATAAATATCACCCCGCTCTCGTAATATTATAATGTGTAGTTTACACGCGTATTATATATATACGCACGCGTGCATACGACTTTGAGCGTTCTGTAGCTCCTTCTTCAAAACGGTCGTCGTACACTGTCGTGTAATATAAAATATACAGGATTATATTATGGTCGTTATAGGCTATTAAGGACCTGTGTGTACGTAATGTATGTGTAAGTACTGCGATAGACGATCAGAGGTTGCTCCTAAACTGGCGAGTTGCGACCCAAAAGTGAGACGCAATAAAAATGTTTGACGGGTGCGAACATTTTTCACGTGAAGAACACGAGCTGAAAACGAATCATTATTAATCTGTTCGAAACGTTGAAGACAATTCAATACAAACGAGTGTTCCAATCGTAAATATTTAACGGAATTCTCGTTTTCTATATTCAAAATACCTAACACTTTCCGTTAAAGAGCTATAAACGCGGCTTATTTCCCCGTCCAATTCTTTATGTGTGAAGTTGGATTTTCGGTCACTGTTTTTTTACGTTTGTTTACCAAATAAATCGTACTCTATACAACGTTATTACTGTATACAAATAATTTTTATCTTTATTAAAATATATTGTTAATATTCTAATTATTCATATTTCATACCAAAAAAAAAAAATATATATATACGTATATATATTGATTCGGGTGGATCGCCTAAATTTGAAAATTGTCAGAAGTGGACCGCACCTATGAAAAGTTTGGTGCGATAGATTTTGTTGCTTATAATTTTTTCTCCGTCTAATCCCCAAACGTCGTTTTGGTACGTTTATCGTGTAAAAATTAATTACGAAAAATTCAATTATCATCGTCCGTCACCTCCACGACGCGATTCTTAAAAGAATAAAAACTCTTAAACCAAAAAATAATAAACGAGTGCGCAGAATGATTTACTCTTTTCTTTGTTTATTGTTTAAAACGCGACATAAATATTAGGAAATACGGTTAAAAAAACTACCGTTCTCTTTGTTTATTTCGGTATGACCTACTGTCCAACGCGGCACTTTCGCGTTCTTTACAACACCTAAATTAGTTATAACAAATTGACAAAAGTTACCAGCTATAGATAATACATAGTAATTTTTGAACAATTTTTTAGGAGAGAATAATTTTTAAAAAACCTATAATATATTCCATACGTAAATGAAACTTCGACGTTTGTATTCATTTTGGTTGACGTATAATAAACTAAATGTAGATATTATAGATTTGTTTTCTAAAAAAAAAAAAAAATTCTTATTACAGTCTTATATATATTCTTAAAAACTCTAACAACAGCACTAAATTTTTAGATTTTTTAAATTTATAATTTTAGATACGTAAGTTAGTTTTAAACTATTTTTTTTTTAAACCAGTCGATCTCAATACAGTTTAATAGTTTATGGAATTTTTCAGTGAAGAATCATTTATCTAAACGCGCAACCTACCTGACTGGAGTCGAATTTGCAACCATACACACATTATATATATATATCATAAAACGCTTATAGGATTGTTTCCGCGTAGTTTGTGTCCGGAAAAGCATGCTATATTCATTTGAAATTATATCACACTACATATTATGTAATATGGATTAAAATAGGACTGAAATATGATTATATTCCGTGCTTGATCTGGGGTGGACGTGGGGAGACAGAGTACCACTTATTTTTAAAAAAAAATATTTCAACGTTTCTCTTCAAATTTTTCTAAATGGAACGCTTGTCAAAAATTTAATTTTACACTGTTACGTTTATAGTTTTATCACACAAACAAAAAAATTGTTTTACACGTTGTTGTCAAAGCAAAAATGATATTATAATTTATTTCGACTTTTTTCATTATAAGTTTATACATAAGCTGAGAAAAAATATACATCACGTCTAAACGAAGTTTTCCGATTTTTGATAATACGTATATATTAGTCGTTCAATTATTTACGCCAGGTTAGAGTTTAATATAATGGAAATAAAGACGAAGTAAACACCATCGAAAACAAGATTATTTAGCGAGACTGTGATCATTCATATTATCATTTATGGATACTGGACAATATAATATATATTTGAACAAAAAATTATTATTTTTGGTTGCGTTATGAAAATTATGGTGTCGATTTTGAATGATGGGAGCAAAACCTTCTACGTGTTTACTAGACATTTCAGTCTTTTGAAAGGCAATTTTTTAATATACTTTTACGTCCCCCTACAAAATTTTTCCCGATTCAAGCACTGGTTATATTATAATATGTACGTCGAACGCACAGCGTAGCATTATAAGTACATTATGAAAATTTACGACATAATGTTACTTATGGACATGTTTTTTCGTATATTATACGGTTAACGTAGAAACTCGCGGTGATCCACCCACCTCTCTGTTCACCCGCGACCACGGCCGTATACACCGGGTATTATGTCAAACTCAGAGTTTACCGAGCACCATAATATGTGGAAAAAAAACGTAATTGATGCAAAAGGCGAAAATATATTAAAAAATGGAAATTTTAAAATATAAGTAGCTTTTAAAAAAGAAACACGTACCTACTATTAATATAATCCATTTTAAAAATATAATATATTATATGAACTAGCCGACCCGGCAAACGTTGTTCTGCCATATAAATTATCAAATAAATCGAACGTAAGTATAAATCGAAAGTGAAATATTAAATTTGAAACTGAAAGTGTGCTGTCGTTGTGTGTCGCAGTTTTGTTCTAGGAGTTTTTTTGACTTTTTTTTTATAAATTATTTTTTAAGAACAATTTAAATGGTCACCGTGGTAACTGTTTAACGCCTAGAATCCTAAAATTTACCGTATTTTCTACCACTTTCGGGAGAGGTAGGAGAGTGAAAAATACTTTACGACCTATTCTCATACCTACCAGATATACAAAAAAAATTTCATTAGAATCGGTCGAGCCGTTTCGGAGGAGTTCGGTTACAAACACTGTGACACGAGTTTTTGATGTATTAAATTATACAACTTGAATATAAACACAAATTATGAAAAGTTAATTGTGTTGTGAAAAACAATTAATTATCTCTTTGGAAACTGACATAATTGACATTTGAGACTACGTGTATTAGATATCAGAATATTTTTTTTATTGACAACTCGCACGCAGCTGCAGCAGATACTCGTTCGGTTAGTGTAGTCCTAATTGACATGTTTTCTTTATCTCACCGCAGAAAACTACTGTTCACAGAAGTAAATGTACTTTAAAGTATATTGTTTCGATGATAAATAACGTTCAATGGGCAATTATGGTTCCATTTCAATCGTATAGTCGACTTCAATATATTCGTAATTCGATGGTGAATTAAAAACGTCATAATTGTCTTCAAACGACTGAAAATATCGAAATCATTTTTTTGGAATGACGCGATAATTATTGCAAAGTATTGAAGTATTTAATGATAGTATATAATTAGATGCATTATACGCCGGATTGTATATATATACGTCATGTGTAGTTAGTGTTCTTCGTACGTGGAAAATCGAACCAGATGTTAAACATTTAATTTCGTTTACTTTGAAAAGCTTTTAAATGTTCACACACTTTAATACAATTTATTGTATGCTCCGCATCGAAGTTGTATAAGTTTTATATCGTAACTGCGGAAAATGCATAATCCCGTAGGTTTTTGTTGTCTTTTAGATGTGATGTATCTTGCCCTTGTATAATGATTATTCCGTCGCGTATAGCTGTTGCCATCTGTAATACGGTGCTTGTCCGGTCGATCGGATTTGCAACGCACTCGTTTGCGTCAGTTTTTAGTTTAAAACGTTTGTGAGAACTATTTCAAATTTTCCCATTTCCCTGGCCCACCCTGTACTATGGCACAGAATTTTATGGCTAAATTACAAAAATATCGATTAGTACAAAAAAAAAAAGAAGAGATTGGCGTTAAAAAAAAGAAACCGTTTGTTTCACACCTCCCCCCACCCCATAAATTGAAGTCAAATACGCCTGTGCACGGTGATATGCACAGACATCGATTTTACAACTATGAGTCATTACAATTATTTCGTATTACAACATAACATGGGTATTTATATGTCTTTATTCATTTTATTTTCTCTCATATTTTTAACCCCAGCCCCGCCCCTGAAAGTATGTGTAGCAGTCGATACACTTGTGGATAGGGGTGGACGCCACTGTCTCGTACAATGCAGGTAAGTACGCGCGTTACCTGACAGAGTCAGACAGGCAGCCGCTCTCTGTGACAACGACGACGAGAAATCTCGTCACGAGCACGTTCTACTCTCCCTCTCCGGACACACCACAGTGCGCCAGGGTCAGTTTTTTTGTATTGATTGTGTTGGACCGCCGTCGACGGCGGCTGTATTCATACACGAGTACATAGGTATACGCTCCAAAACCGTATATGTCGCCTATGTCGCGTATATGTCGTATATGTAACCTAACCGCGTTTCACAAATACTCTGTTATTCATACGATATAAACTACTATTTGAAATTTTTCACAAAAAAAAAACCGATTTCTTATTTATTTTTAAATTAATTACAAATTACGTTTGAATTTATCGCCGATAATGATTAATTTTAAAATGACATTCTCGCAATATTAACACAAAATAAATAAATATCGAGCTAGAAACAAGAATATAATAAACAAATATAAATTAGTATTATACTATTATTTTACCATATTGTCACACTACGTATTATTATATATGAAAAAAAAACTTTTGTTGACTTTTCATCTAATATACAATATAAATAAATATTTGTTTACCGACGATTTTATTGTATCTGGCATATTTTAAAATTATTTTCGTGTATATTAAACAGAGCAGACATAAAGTCGTCGTACGTAATTTTTTTTTTCTTTTCTATTCGATTTTACCCGAAGATTATATGACGTTTCATATTGTTTTTTATATAAAAATTTTATAAATTTGATACTGCAGAAATTGCTGTTCGCTGGAATCTATAGAAGACGTTGTGTACAAATTTTAGTATTTATTGCATGGAGAAAAATTAAAATGTTAAATAACGCTAGTACTTTGAGAGCTTTAATATACGTATATATATATATAAAATGTACATGGGCTAAGTAATAAATATATAATATTGTATATATATATATATATATATATATATATATAGATCGTAACTCGTAAGTGCAATTAGTAATTACAAATCGATGAACGTCGTTTAACAATTAGTGAACATAAACTATCCATACATTATATATAAAAACCATTCGTAAATTCCATTTATTTAAAAATAAAAATCATTTCTCTTGAAATTCAACTCAAATATGTGTTTTACATATATTTATCATTATCATTATTATTATTATTATTATTATTATTATTATTATTATTATTATTATTATTATTATTATTATTATTATTAAAATAAATCAATTTGTTTTTTTTTAAAAAAACAAATAGGTCAACGAACTAGGCATACAATATGTATGTACTCACACAAAAGAGAACCAGCACAATAGTATTATTAATTCCAGCTTAAAATGAAGACAATTAGAATCAAATTGTATTCATCGTCACGTAATGCGATCGCGTAATATTATCGAGTGGTTTAGCCGTATATATAGTCTGTACTCCATTGAGTCGAATAATGAGATACCATTTTCCTAACAATTAAATAAAAAATGAGCTTCTGCCTTCTGTTATGTTTACTGAATATATCGCGTTTTGTATAAATTATTATCATCTGCAGTTAGTAAACTACATGGTAATATAAACTATTTACAAAATTACTATGAAAATTTTCATTATTTAAAAATATTAATTTGTGTAATGTATAATAAAATATACGAATAAATATTTATTCATAATTTTAATAAGTAAACGTGTCGTCGACGTGTGATGTATACAATGTAGAAATTCGAAAACAATTTTGAGAAAATCAGACTTGTTTTTATTATATAAAACGGGCGTTTCAAAAGAAAAAAAAAACGGGGGTTTTTAGTTTCGCTATGAATTAATTTAATTTCAAAAGAAATGCATCGACATATTTCGTTTCACCACGAGTCGGGGTTTAATATTGTGAAACGCGATATCATCGGGCATTCGACTCCCACTACTCGCTCGGCACGCAGTTACACTGTCGATGAAATTCTTAATCACGTTTTCACAGATTTGCCCATCGAATTCGTTGATGACCCGTTGAATTCCTCGCTCGAGTTCCAATATAATTTTCATAAACCTGCGATTTGATGAAACCCCAAGAGCTGCTGGATGGAACCGAATCTCTTCGATTTCCATCAAAAAACCGAGAGAAAATCAGAAATCATTTTTCGGTAACGATTTTTGTGCGCTGTTTCAGCGTTTCCGTGTTTTCGTCTTCGAAACGTAAATGGGCCTCCTATTTACACCACAAGCTAAAAAATCCGCAGCAAACGGCAATGATTCGCTGTGAGCGCGTTTCTTATGCACAAAAAAAAACTACACAATAAAACGATCAATCTAATCGACTAATAATAAACTCAAGAACGACAGACAACAGAAATAATAAGAACAGTGTCGTTTGATCACCGGTTACTTGTTTTGCCAATACACCCGTAAATTTATGTTTATAGTGGTTCGAATGAGACGAGAATTTCTTTAAAGTCGGATTTCCTTAATCGGATGCCATTAAAAGCGTGCGATTATTTAGCGCGATAAAAAAAACACACAGTTGAAAAGAAAAATGTCGAGGGAATTACAATCCGTTGAATCCGCAATCCGTTTCGGTATAAAACAATAATATGACTGTAAACAACCAAAAACGCGGTACGTGACATACACTGTCATATTACATTAATATGTACACAAATATTCGCAATTATCGAACGTGCGCAGTGAATTATTATTATTATTATATTATAATATATTGTTACATTTGCGACGGTGGTATGTACGCGATGTGCGATATTACACGTCGATTAATTACGTTCAAAGTGATTAAACAATTAAACTTACGAGTTGCCGTTGGGTTTGGTGTGGGTATCCGAGTGGGGCTTTTGGCGTGCCAAAGACACCTCTCTACAGGTTGTGTGTAATTGACGCGTCGACACGCCGAATACGAATCGTTGTTTCCGGCGAGGCGATCGTAGCCAGAGTTCGGTAATTTTCCGAATTTGCTGGTGTATTTATTGCAGCAGCGTAATACGCCTATTATTATTATTACGTACCTATACTAACGTGTGTTTAACATTCGATTCACTGTATACATAATATTATATTGTCTTGTCCGGTTCGCGTTTTAAATAGGATACAGCATACGGTTTTGAGTAGTGTGCTTGAAGTTGTCCGCTCATTCCCCCCCCCCCGACTCTGTCCGATCGCCTCCAGATCTGTTCCAGTAGTTTGCGACTAATTTGCAACTTTTTGCAAGTAAGGACGTAGCAAGGACGAAACCGTCGTGCCTACACTCGTGCACATTGACGCGACGTCTTATGTGCTGTTGTTCTGCGTTGTGTAGTGTATGTTATGTGCAGGCCGCAGGATCATATTAGGAGTGGAGCATTGGGCGAGTGCCTAAATTTATATGACTTGAAAACGTTATTTGTTATTATTGTAATTAATTTGTTTTAATATATAGTTTTATCATATTGTACCTGTACGATATTTCGTTGCAACTATTTATTACGTTCGTTCAATATAAAGAAAATAATTAAAATAATATTAAGATCTCAAATGTAAACGCTCAGCTTGTGAATAAACTCGCTGAAAACAAAATGTTTAATTTTAGCGAGCGGCTCAAGGTAAAATTTCGCCAAACTTGAATACTTGCGATCCGTCGCAGACGACGGTGATTTTTATGCATAACTTTTTTTTTTTTTTGTGCGTTTTGTTTCAAATGTAAACGCGTGCGAGGATACGTCAGGATATTTGATTTTATACGAATTTTCGCAATAATTTAAAACCGTATATTTATCTTCGTGAAATATAGTATAATTTAATTAATTTCGACTATCCGATCGAACATTTACATACAATTTCATTACTATAACCAGGAAACCGGGTGTCCTTGTAGCCGTAAACCCGGTTACCTTCAAAATGTCAAGTGTAAAATGTAAAAAAAAAAATTATTTTAATAGATCTTACTACAATTTAACGTTGAACAATTGACGTTTAATTTCTATGCTTGCTACATTGTAACACATAGGTACCAACCTAACCGAAATTTGTATATGCATCCATTAAATTATTTCTCACTAATTTCGAGGTGACTAGGCCTGGCTTAATCGAAATCTTTTGTGCCATTTCCATGAAAAAAAGTTTATATATATATATATATATATATATATATATATATACAATATATACAATGTATTCTTTTTCCTTATAGTATAGAATAATATGTGAATTTTTTTCTTTCTTTTATAATAATATTTTTCCTAAATTTCGTAATTTTTACAGTTATGAAAATAAACTTTTCTGGCTGTTGTGGATGTCGTTTGACAAATTACTTATAGATAAAGCTTTAGAGTTTTGTTATTACTACATATTTGAAAATAATAACAAATCATTGGATACGATAAAACGATTCAGAACGGAGCTTTGATGTAATACACTTTGTCGAAAAATTTTAAGTGGTTATAAAAAAAAATCGTGACTTAGGATTGCCAAGATTTTTTGAATATAGTTGAAGTAATGTAGGCTATATTGTATAAAATGTTCAGCCCTTAAAACCAAAAATTACCCCTTTTACGACTTAAAGAGCTCAACGTCTAATAATATTGCTATAAATAAGCCAAAATCGGAAGAGATTATTTTTTAAAAAATTTTTACAATATTTTTATAGTGCAAAGTTATATATTCGGTGCAAATTTCAATTTATGACCTTTAGTTTAATAGTTTTTTTTGTGCCGCGTTTAAAAACTAATAAGAAAATAGTTTTTCTTCAAATTTTTGGATTGTTTTGAATTACGCATAAGGAAACTACTGAGGACATCGAAAAACGTTTAAAATATATTTTTAAGTAAACGAATTTATCGGGTCCTCTTGGTGGCGCAGTTTATCTTTTTCAATCGAAATCAAATCAAAATTTACAATAAAGAAAAATGTTATTTAAATGCATTTTATAATCGTATATATATACATCATGTTTATACCTGGGCTTCAGAATGTAGGTCCTTAGCTGCGTGACATTAACGTGAACGCTAACAAGTGATAAGAAACACGTCGTTTGTCGTTTTTCATTTGTAGCAGCAATTTGAAATTATTGTGAAAAATGTAATAATTTAATAATTTGAATAACAAAAATAAATTAATATTTATTAAACTGTAGGTACTTGGTTGTTGATTATTATATATCTACACATATTTGTGGGTTAGAGCTGAAAAGGTTCGATATTACAAAGTGAAAAAAAATATATTACATACTACAAAGTGTTCGATATTACACTATAAATGGTCAAATAAAAATTTGACCGTGAGAATTGTAGCTTATTACCTACACGACGGCTTGCAAGTCAACACTGGGTTGTCGTTTTTGTACGTTAATTTTCTTCTTTCCTACTCTTGGCTGTACCAGTATGTGTCTACCGACTATAGACGATCTATATATGCCTACAATATTATATTATCAATCGTTCAGTGACGGATCCAATGGGGGTCATGAACCACCTCCGTCGTTTTCATTACGTATACGATCAGCTCTGTCATACCTACATTGTGTCTAGGATCTGCCCATCATAACCTAAACCTAGTGCTTTGCGGACCGGACCGAACTAGTAAGACATAACCTAAACCGGAACCAGACCGATTGCGTCGTTATTCAATTATGTCAAACTGAACCAGTCCGTCTACTGTTTTCAAAAATGTTGAGCAAACTGAACCGGACCAAATATTCTATTGGACCGAACTGGACTGATATTATTTGTAATAAAGATCAAATCGGGTCACCCAACAGTTCTCTTGCAAAGCGAAACGGACCAATATAATTTGTGTTAAAGACCAGATTAGACCGAACCAAATTTCTAAAAAACCAAACTAAACCGAACCGATATTTTAAAGACTTATATTTATGTTCTGAGTTTTCCCTATAACACGTATAATTGTATACATTTTGATACCCACTTCGACCGGATGCAACGTCGTATATTATCGGCATTTACCATGGACTATTCGTAAAAAATACCTTAATCCGTGCCTCCGTGGTATGTATACATTGGTACTATTGATGGTTATTTGTATGAAAGCAATCACAATTTCTCAGTCATAAAATTACTATATTTTATTTGGAATTAAAAAATGTCAGGACGTATGTTATAAAATAATAATCTACAAAAATTTTCTTTCCTAATAACGTGCCGTTCAAAAGATTATTAAAAAAAAAAAAAAAGAAACGAACCGGATCGACATAAATAATATGGCCGAAACTGGACTGAACCGAAATAATTTTTTTTGGTGAAACCGGACCAAACTGAATTGATATAAATTTTTTTCCAAATCCATCAGTTGAACTGCACCAAGCCTTTGATTAATTTTTATTCTTTCGAACCGGACACCAAATCGGACTATGGTCCGGACCGATTCAGACAGGACCGTGCAGAGTACTATCTAGACCCTTATACGTGGTGTTAACGCAAGTGTTATCATTGTGTGTGCGTGTGTGTGTGTGTGTGTGTGTGTGTGTGTGTGTAAAAAATGAGTCGGCTACATCGCTTGTTTCAAATGTGTCAGTATCGGATAACGATGTGCACGTGCCCTGTTGTGTGTGTGTATAGCTCATACATGGTGGATGGTTTGCGCAGCTTGCAACATCAGGTGACGGACATGAGCGCCAATCTGACGACGCGGCTGGACGAGCTGCAGTCACGCGGCGTGTCGCCCAGCCCGGCCGTCGCGTACTACGGCACCGAGCACCGCGGCCACGTGGAGACCAGCGTCGCGCTCTCCGAGATCCGGTCGCAGCTGCACGAACTGACCCGGTCGTTGGAATCGTGCCAGTCGGAGGTCACCGAGGTGAAGCGCGACATGGTGGCCATCAAGAACGAACTGGACACGGTGCAACAGGTCAAGGAGGAGATCGAGGAGCTCAGGGAGTACGTGGACCGGCTGGAGCTGCAGTCGCACCGCAGGAAGCTCAGGCTGCTCGAACAGGTCCGTGTGTATACTGCGCACCCGGTTTACTGCGATCGGCGACGCTATATATCGTGTATTGTTATAATATATTGTTTGTTATAACAATTTGTCTGACTGCGCCACGGCAGCGACAGAGACGCTAGACGACGGATTGCATGCGCGCGTATACCGGCCACTTTTTTTTTTTGCTTCCCGTGCTAGACCGATTTGTTTGTTCTTTATTTTAGTTTCTACTCACACATAATTTGTGGTGTATATATGACGTAATATAGTACTACGTACAGTTTGCATAATACTAATTTGCGTTTACGTAGTTCAGTAGTAGTAGTAGTAGTAGTAGTAGTAGTAATAGTAGTCAGAGAATATTTTAACATATAAAGTACAAGTGGCACTATTGCCCTCCCTCCCCTCCAGTGATGATTTAATGGCGAATGAGCGGTGAGTGAGCATGCCACTGACCCGCACGGTCGTGGGTTCACAGATGAGTTGGATTCCCGTCTATGAGTTTCCTTGGTAGACAATTCGACTGAAGTGCCACGCGGTAAAAATGATTTAAAATAATATACTCTGGTAGTAGTAGTAGTAGTAGTAGTAGTAGTAGTTGTACAACTATAATAATATATCTATCGTGCAAATACTCGTCTGTATTGCGACGAAATACGAGTATGCACGTAAACATGTAGCCGCTTATTTTTAATATAAAAAAATATATATATTCATTTGTTATCATCAAATCCAACAAAATATCGATATTAAATATCGAGATATTTGTGATTATATCAATTTCAGTCTATTAATTTGTTCTTTTTATTAGGTACCTTTATTTATTTGTAAGGATTTCACTGTACATACAGATGACCCGTGAATGCGCGTTCCGGCGTTCGGCTAAATCCAGCTCTAAATACTACAATGACCGTACCTATATATTTTGTCGAAGTGTTTTATTTCTAGTCAAAAATATTTTTTTCGTATTTATTTATTTATCTTTTATAATAAATAAAGGGCTAATCCCAGTTTACAAAGAGAACAATAGTGCAATGTACAAATGAAGAATATATATTATGTAAATATAAAAAAAATATACAAATTTAAGAGCAAAAAAAAACAACAACAAACGAAAGAAGGAAAAATTATTGTTTCAATTTTTCAATTTATATATATATATTTATATTTAAAAGTTTACATTTGTGATAAAACGCTTTCCCGTGCGTGTAACTAAACGATAGGCGTGTGATGACGTGTGTTATAGTTTTTGCTCGTCACATGGTGAATCTCGTGCCGACCGGTCCCTACCGATATTCGCGTATCCCAAATGTCACCTTCAAGTTTCCATCTCACATAAAAATTGTTTGCCGGGCGGGCAACATTTTTCCGACAATGAATAGAAATGAAAACATAGCTGACATGGAGTAGAGTCAGTTGCGTGAGCTCCTAAAATATTTTTAATGTATTATTGACTGGGTGTAAAGCATTCGACTTACCTTACAAATTTCATAACCCCTTTTTTATAAGGATATAATTTGTTTTTAATCGAAATTTTTTGATGTCTGTAAAAAAAAAAAAATTATTCCCTATTTATTAACATAACGATTGGATAAAAATTGAGCAAAGCTTCGGGAGTTCAAAGGCGAAATTGTATTGAAAAGCACAACTATTTTTTTTTTAACTAAGCAAAGAATCACCCGAAGACAAAAATAATAAATATATTTTATACTAAGATTAAATTTAAAAATTAATTATTATCTTAAAGTCAACAACACGAAAAAGAAGTCCAACACTGTTTTATAATACAGCATTACAGCCATTTTATCAGTTTTAAATGTTGGTTAATTTAAAAGTCAACTTACGTTTTGCAATATTTGATGTACAGGATCTCCTGTATATGCGAATATATCATTATTGGTGTATTATTAAGTATATCATTGAAGGAAAAGTTTTTAGAATTAATTCTCATCACCGTTTTCCCGAACCGGTACACGAGAACTAAAAAAAAAAAACAGCGACTAGTCGATAATTATTGTATATCACATTCGACGCATGTCCGCATATTATTATTGTTCAAAAACGGAAGGACAAAAATTAAAAATGATTATACTTGGTTCCAGTGGCGTATTTACGGGGGATATGGGGGTCATATCCCCCCCTTGGGAAGTTATTTAAAATAATATTTTGATAATTGTATGAACGAAAACGAATGATATTAAATTCAATTTTGAAAAAATAAATAAATAAATCAAATTTTGTACACAAATGACAAATGTTTGTTTACATACAACGTGTATATAATAATATCAATATATGTGTATAATGAATGAAATAAAAATATCTGTTAAAATTTGCATATCCCCTCCCGTGGAAAAATCCTAGATACTGCTTGGTTCGCAAAATACACAACTATACCGCCTATTAAATATTCGTAGACTTGCTGCAATCATTGCTACGTGTATTATAATTTACTTAAAACGTCATTGCGTGTTTCTAAGAAACGTTAAACAAGTACAATACAGCTGCAGTTCGCATGGATAGAATATTTATTATTTATTACTCAATTTTAGTTTACAACCCCGCGCGTTATTATATTATAGTCTTGTAACAATAATAATTATATTATATAGTTTATTAACTTTGCGTAGCAACAAAAATCCACGATATTTATCATAACTCATAAATAATAAATAACATTTATATAAATGCAGTTTAATAGTAAAGCCAAATATGAGTTGTTTTAAATTCCTAAAAGCGTACATGTTTTCCTTAAAACATATAATAAATTCGTTTTTTTTTTCAATTTTTGATATTATCATTTTAATTGTGTAATACCGGTATAGACGACTCAGTATAGCATTTTTACTAAAATACAGTGTAGCACATTCGTATTTTGTCACGTGGTATGGAATTTTTTTTTCATGACACCCTTTCGAGAAAAGGAATACATTTAATGTAGGTACACCTAGTAGTTAGTGATAATAAAAATATTTATAGAGAGAATATATTCTTATAGGAATAGGTGTACATCAATCTTTCACGGTTGAGAAAACCAACGAGGACGTTTGGAATTAATTTTTCCTGATTTTCTTTGATGGATCGCCGAAAATTATTTATTTTATGACCAGCAAACTTTCAGTCTTGTTCACAAACAAAAAAAAAACAGAATAAAGAAGTTTTGTGTGGAATGAGAACAAAATTGAAAAACTATGCTCGCTTATTTGTACATTCACAAAAAAATAAATATATATTTCAAAATATTTTATACCGTTCTTCCCGATGCTGTATAGACAGAAAACTTTTTAAAAGTCGGTCAGTCTCGGGCCGCTTACGAAATTAAAAAGGAAAACAAAACCAAACAGTAAACCTACTAATGAAAACTTTATTATCTATATATATATATATATATATATATATATATAACTTATTTATATGTGTACTATATAGAAACAAACGTCATTCGATGTATTCTCAAGTTATATCAATTTCACGCAAATAGATAATATTATGTGATATCTAAATTTTAACTATCACCAACATTGTTGTAATATTACATCTAAAAAAAAATCATTCAAAATATTGTATTCTTATTTAATATTTAGTAATTTCAATTATTGTTGTTAGATTTATGCGAATGGATTAAAATGCACGTTAAACATTTCTAAAACTATATTTACTGCTGAAACTGCAAATATAGTTTTAAATTAAGAAATAATTTATTTTTATTTCGAAATATATATTATTGAATGATCTTGACGTATTGAGTTTATTACACGCATGTACATTTTATACAGACTGTGTTTCATTTGCATGGAATTATAATATAATTTATATTATATATACATTTTTAAATCGTATTTAAAACATTGGTCATTTAATTATTTTATGTTTCACTTATCATCCTTTTCAAAAAGAGATTGAAAATTTAGTTTGCCTATATTGGTACGTTAAACTGTCTGTCTATTCTTGTCTTCATTATGAGTATCCTAAGCATTTTCAATATTATTATTATTATTATTATTATTATTATTATTATTATTTTATTATTATTATTTTATTATTATTATTATTATTATTATTATTATTATTATTATTATTATTATTATTATTTTATTATTATTATTTGCGTTAAATTAATTTTAACCGTATTCTGTAAAGCATGTCAACGTTATAGTTCATAATGCATTGCCGTTTACGAGAAACAACAATATTAGAGTTTTACCGATTGCGATTAAAAATCAAATAATTAAATAATTTAGTTTTTCTATAACTAACATCTAAAATACTGTGATTTATATTATAGGGGCTTACGTTCTTTTTGTCTTATACAATCCTGGCGTCCATGCTGGGCATGCTTCAATTCGGTTACAATACCGGAGTGATAAACGCACCAGAAGGGGTAAATATATACAACAATATAGCCATTTCGAAAAATGATGTGGCTGCTCATTATAATCGACTTGTATACTTTTTCAGAACATAGAGAAGTTCATCAAAGATGTGTTTGAAGATCGGTATAAAGAGAACATGGACAACGGGCAAGCCGAGTTACTTTACTCTTTCGCTGTGTCCATTTTCGCAAT
Organism: Slavum lentiscoides; assembly: GCA_032441835.1. Classification (NCBI taxonomy): domain Eukaryota; kingdom Metazoa; phylum Arthropoda; class Insecta; order Hemiptera; family Aphididae; genus Slavum; species Slavum lentiscoides. Next base: position 7,339,464 of record CM063718.1, on the reverse strand, counting down.
CGGCGGCATGCTAGGTGGCTTTAGCGGTGGCATCATTGCCAACCGTTTCGGCAGGTTGGTTATACATATTTAGTGTATTGAAAATAGATATTGAAGTCAACATCTGAAGTAATAACCGTACGACAAAATAGTTCGAGATACATTTTTTAACCTATAAAGATTTAAGAAATATGGAATGAATGGAAATTAGTAATGTAATCATTTTTACGGTTATGAATTTAAAAAACATTCGAGAAATAGAAATCATAAATGTTCGAGATAAACCTTGAAAATGACAAGTTTTTTCCAAGTTTTTAAGCGTTTTTAATTTTTAATAATAAAGTCCACAAACATTCCATTTTCAGTATTGTTTTATTCTCAGTTTATATAATCGTACATATTTAATTTTTTTTATAAATCTACTTCAAAGTTAATTGAATCTAAACCTATAAAAAAAAAAAATGTTCATTTCAAAAAATTTAATTGCTACGTTATTAATTGTTTTTCGACATCCTATAGAACAAAAATCTAAAACTTTGTCTAAGTAATTCGCTTAAGCGACATCTACAACACCTGCGGCTCACTACCCTTTTTAGTATATTAATAATGTATTGTGCACTGTGTATAATAATAAAATAAGTAAAAAATATTATTTTATTCTAATTTCTGCTAATATTAGAATGAAATATATATTTAACATTTTTTCTTCAATATGTATTTAACGATGCTAAAAAATACAAATGTCTAAACCAACATCAAATTTGAATGGCGCCCTAACATAGACCTTTAAAAAAATAATACACGATATATTTACTTACATTATAGTTAAATATTTTTATCAACATGTTAGATGATATAAAAGTATATTTAACTGAAGTTACTAAATAGTAGGTATTGTAATAATGAAGTTATTTGAAGATTTGACTATTTTATCGTGAATGAGTCATAATATTCGTGATATGGCACGTGTAATTATAGGAAAGGAGGTTTGCTGTTGAATAGTTTTGTTGGCATTGGTGGTGCTTGCTTAATGGGTCTCACCAAGTATTTCAATTCCTATGAAGTACTGTTTATTGGCCGATTCATTATTGGAGTCAATTGTGGTATGGACATCATAAGTTGTCAGCAGTATTAAAATCTTGACTAACCCAATCTGTTATCTGTTAAACCTTTTCGTATTTAGGTTTAAATACATCACTAGTGCCAATGTATATATCAGAAATAGCGCCGCTCAATCTACGAGGTGGCCTCGGCACTGTTAATCAGTTAGCCGTGACCGCTGGACTGCTCATATCCCAAATACTGGGTATAGAACAAATTTTGGGTACAGACGAAGGCTGGCCATTATTATTAGGTACGTACCTAGGATATGTACATATATATATTCATTATTCATATATATTTTCTTTTAATTGTAATTTATGCATTTTTTTTTAAATTATTTTTTTAGGATTAGCTATATGTCCTGCCATATTACAATTAATTTTACTACCTGTATGCCCTGAATCGCCAAGGTATCTGTTAATCACTAAACAATGGGAAGAAGAAGCGCGAAAAGGTAAGATACACATACATCAATTTAATTTAACTTAATTTTACAAAAATATTAAATATGTACATTTGAATTATGATAATTACTCAAAATTTACAATTTTTGAATTTTTATTCAAATAAATATTGAAATATTTCACAAAACTACTCGTCTACGTAATATTTTCCCTTTTATCCAATATTTTTTTTTAAAAAAAAATTTTTAATATGACAGATGAGACAGATTGTAGAAGCCTCCCAGTGGAGGTACTACGGCATGATACAATTAACTGATTAGGTTAGCAGGTATAACGACACCACTGCTTTTTGAGTCTTTTAGTTGGATTACCAGGGATAGTGACAGATGATAATTCGGTGACTAAAGGATTTTTATGGTGAGCTAGACGACTGTTAAAATGTTTGTAGTGAGTTTTGACTATTTCAGAGACCACACAGTTAGAAATGGTCGAAGGAGTCGGGAACGGTCATTTAGTTTTCCGATTTTCCTAGTTATGTGTGTTTGCCAGGTAAGTCGACGATCTATAAGGATAGCTAGGTAACGTACGCAATGGGCAGGAAGAAGCGGCTGGTTGTTGAGGTAGAGTGTTGGGCAAATTCCGTGGCGAAGAGTAAAAGTACAGTGAATGGATTTAGTTTCATTCATTTTTAATCCCCAGGTTTTGTACCATGTTTCGAGGATGTTTAGGTGGTTTTGTATAAAAGAAGAGGCTAGATCAGGGTCTGGACTGCTTGATAATATAGCTTTGTTGTCAGCAAAGTCACCAACTAGCGTATGGTTCGAGGTCGACTGGTCTGAGATAAAAAGATTGAAAAGTAATGGAGCAATTACTGCGCCTTGGGGTACGCCAGATTTTATTTCTGTTGGAGGAGGAAGGAGGACCCGACACGTACGGAGAAGAAGCGATCCTCGATGTAGGATTTAAGGATTAGATAATAGTGACTAGGAAGGAGAAGTTTTAATTTATAAAGAAGACCTGAGTGCCAAACTTTATCAAAAGCTTGCGAGACATCGAGGAAATCGATATAGAGAAGGATATCCAATATAAATTCTAAATTCTTAAATTTAGTAATTATTTTATTCAGTTTGTTCGTCTATAAATTTAAATCTATATTTATTTGGTAATTGAAATGGGAGAATTGTATGTATTTATACGACAAAAATCTTATGCTTAATTCAATATTATTAGTGTACAATAATCTACGTACACGCGAGATCAACTTATTATAGTTATTAGAAAACGACAAGCTTTTATATTTTATACTCAATAATTTTTATTTATATATTTATTTATTTGTTTATACTTGTTGAACTAACAAAATATCCATTGACAGTTAAATATAATTGTCTTAATTTTCTCCTTCAAACTCAATGTTCTTGTAAATATTCAAAACAAAAACACTGAAATCGTTTATTTTTATAAAATGTATATATTACCGTCTGTTATGAATCGATATTTTATTAATACAGACTATGATAAAAATCGTTCAAAATTTTACTCGTAATCCGCTTTTTTTTATTAAAAAGCTTTAAGACGGCTACGTGCGACCAACCAGATTGAAGAAGACATCGAAGAGATGCGTGCCGAAGAACGTGCTCAACAGTCCGAAGCTACGATATCCATGATGGAATTAGTATGCTCACCCACTCTAAGACAACCGCTCATAATCAGTGTAGTTATGCAGCTGTCGCAACAGTTGTCCGGTATAAATGCCGTGAGTATAAAATTATAATATACAATATGTATAAAAGTGTAAAATATCCGTTTACGGATATTCTTCGATAGTGGATTTCTGGTTTAACCCCTTATCCAAAACATTTCTATTCTTAGCAGACCTCATTTAATACAATTGTCACTTACTAAAATAATACCTACCTATATCTAACGTGTACGCTTGTCCATAGGTATTTTACTATTCGACTAGTCTGTTCATAACTGCCGGTTTGGCCGAGAACGTGGCCAAATTCGTGACAATCGGGATCGGTGTGATTATGGTAAACATGACGCTTGTCACTATGCCGCTAATGGACAAAACCGGTCGAAGGACGTTACATCTTTACGGTCTGGGTGGAATGTTTATATTTTCAATATTCATTACGATATCGTTGCTAATCACGGTAAGTAATTACGAGAGTTAAACATGATTTCCGATTTGACAACTCGGCGCACAATGAATGAGATATTTGAAGTTAATAAAATGAAAAAATATACCCAACGTTTGTTTGTCACCTACTGAGACGATGATGTATCATATGTAACGGAGCGATAATAATTAGGAATATATATATCGAAGGTGTACAGGAGATATGTTATTAAATAAACTGCAGTCCGCTGCCCACTGTCCTGCTAAACAATACAAATTTCAACATCATATCCAATAACAATATTTGTTTATTCTTTTTAATACAATTTTTTTTAATTTTCGAGCTTTATTATTTTTTAATCATATTCACATATTAATTAATGCATCGTTTAAATCAGAATGTGATTCGATCTAAATTCCCGTTAATAAAATAATTAAAACATATATTATATCGCCCACATACGTCCGAGAAATAAATACTCAAAATGTAGTAAAATTAAAGAAATTTTTCAATTTTTTCAGTACCTATACCTAATACCCGTAACAAAATAAGATTTTACGGTTTTTCATATTCTATATATATATATATGTATCCGCTTTTTAAAATGTCAGAAATACGTCAAAATAAATAGTAATTTATTCTAAAATCGTGAAAGTAAAGATCGTTTATGGAATATCTATTAAATTAAAAATTTACATATAATTGGTTGATGTATTTAAATTGGAATACAATTATAATTGTATATATAAGTATTCGAAACACGAATTTAAAAAAAAAACGTTTAATTTTCAATGAAATGATTCTTTTTGATATTTCTTACTACTTTTTGATGGTAATTCTGGATGTTCTTAAAAACTATCTACTATCTAAATATTGAAAATTGACCGGTTAAAAGTGCTGGTCGAATCAAATTGTCTATTCAAAAAGTGTATACATATATTATGCTTACGATTTCAAGTAAAACCACTACCCGTAAAAATGCTTTTCGAGAAACACGTTATAGTAAAACCCTAAAACCTCGCTTCACTCAGAATCTGAAATTACATAAATAATTTATTAAAGTCGACAAAAATGAAATAAAAAAAACATATTCCATGTTTTATTTAAAAGAGGTACAGTTTCTTACATTCACTTCAAACCTGCATTGAGCATAAACATATTGCGTATACATATTTCTAAAAATATTTATCAATACACTACTACTGTATTTACCTAACATCCTTATAAACTTACCTATTTCTCTGTATTGTTTACTATTTAACATTTATAGGCATTGCCGTGACAAAATCTAATTTTATTTAAGTTAAGGCATGCATACTTAATTACTTATTTTTTTAGTTGCTGCTTGATTTTTTTTTTCAAAATATTGTCTTTAATTATGGACGTAGCAAGATTTTCACTCAGAGGGGGGAGGAGAAAAATTGTTTTCTAAGGTGGGACAAAAATAAATGTTACATGCATGGATATTGAAATCAATGAGTTCTTATTCCCTTTTCTAAATTAATGTGAAATTATTATTATTTATAAATTTTTAATTATTTTTATAATTATTGAGCTTAAATACAATATATTTTTATATATAACTTCGATACTTCATGATTTATTGATACTTATACCAATGCCAACCGTCGAGGATCTTTAGCAAATTGTATTTTTCTTGTAGCAGCTTTTCAATTTAGTCGACACCTATTGTTGTATGGTACTCATATATTTTCAAATTAAACTGAAAACGAATTTTTACTCATTTTGTCAGTGTGATTATTAGGTATTGACGATATTGTATACAATTGCTAACTTCCTGTTCTTTTTTTACAAATTTTTTTCAAGAAAATTTAATTATACATAATTGTGTTATATATTTTTGAAAAAAATTTGTAGATTCTCGTTTCTTATTTTTCTTATTATTTCAAATTGCGTTCTAAAAATAAATAAGTACAAAAATTACTACTCAACAGAGGGGACGATGGCCCGCCTTTTCCCTACTTTGAATACGCCTATGCATTTTGATATTTGATGACATTAATATATACTGATCATTTTAATTTACAAATAATTTTTTTTTTTTTTTACGTTTACTATTCAAATATTAATATGTATTGATGGATTTTAACTATCAACGTTTCTGAAAGACAAAATATGTTTCATCTCCTTCCGAGATGATTTTCATCATACTGTAAGTTGAAGTGTAACTAAATTCTTTAAAAACCTTTTTTTTTAATCTTTCAATTTCAACTGGAAATATTTAGCTAATAATGTATTCGTGGCATATTAGAATAAATGATCAGTACGAGTATATACATAAATACAAATAATTTTTTTTTCTTTTTTTGCAATTATTTTATGTTTGACATTAAGCTTTTTACTTTTTTGTTCTCTATATAATTACATCGTTCCTGCCAAGATTCTAAAAGTCACTTATTATTTTTATTATTAGAAATTATTATTATTATTATTATTATTATTATTATTATTATTATTATTATTATTATTATTATTATTTGTATTCTTTAAAGGGTATTTTTGACTTGCATTATTGTTGACTATAGTGACTGAGAATTTTGGTTAGGAACGTTGAACTGCGTACTAGCGTCCCTTAGGAGTTTTTCGGTTTTGTGCAGGAAATGATTGACTGGATGTCGTACTTGGCCGTCGTGTCCATACTTGGATTCGTTGTGTTCTTCGCCGTCGGCCCTGGCTCCATACCATGGATGATCACGGCTGAGCTCTTCAGCCAGGGCCCTCGGCCTGCAGCTATGTCCATAGCCGTGCTCATCAATTGGGTGGCCAATTTCGCCGTTGGCATAGGCTTCCAACCTCTAAAGGTCAGTTAATTATATTATTTTAGACCAATATTAATAATAATAATTAATTAATAATAAATATGCATCAGTGAAGTATTTTGAATGGAAAAAAGTGTAGAGAGATAGATCTCTTTTGTTATTTCTTATTTATATAAATGTATTTCCCATTATTCAAATTCGAATCGTTAATTAATTTGTGACTAAAACCAAAACGTATTATCATAATATTATGTAATCAGATTAATTATAATTTTCCAAATATATACAGACAATTTGAAATTAGTTTAAAAAACGGTGTTTTCAAAAGAAAATTACTTTCGAAAAATGTATGCCAATAAAAAAATATAAAAATAAGTAAAAATATTTACCAACATTCTATACGATATTATTTGTTTAATATTGTCTCGGTCAATTTCCAAAATCAATATCACCCCTACCGAGAAAATTGTAAATACGACACCGATATTGACACGCCATTCATAACGGCGTGTTTATAAATTATTTTAGTATTACAATATGCGAAGTAAAATTGTATGTGGTTATTTTAAAACACTAAAAACTAAAACTGTCATAATTATTTATGTTCAAACATTTTCTATTGCCGTATAAACGTATAAAACGTTATCGATAAATTGCATTGTACCTAAATCTATAATTATAAGTAGTTTACGATAAATAATATTAATTTACTTTTTACTATAACAATTTTATACATAATTGTTTTATTTTTATTTTGGTTAGACTGCATTGGTTAATTATACATTCCTACCGTTCAGCGTGTTGCTGGCCATTTTTTGGATATTTACTTATAAAAAAGTGCCGGAGACCAAGAACAAAACGTTCGAAGAAATATTAGCTCTATTCCGACAAAATGGCAGGTGAGATGTTTTTTTTTTTTTTTAAATGTATTATTATTAGTTTGGTAATTTGGTTTGTAAATAACATTTTTGTGGAAAAAAATTTTAACGCTTTTATTTCTCATGTGATGCTTACACAGAGGAAGCGTCTTGGAATCAAGTCGCTTATATGGGTAAGTGCATGAGCGAAAAACAGTTTAGGTCAAATATTTATATTATAATTTTTTTATATATTATTATTATTTTTTTATTATTATTGTATTATTTTTATTATTTTAAAAACATTTACTATTATTATTACTTTTCTTTTTTTTTTTTGCTCGTGTCTATGCTCTACAGTATTTACTTTCAAATAATAACGATACCTACCATTTCTTCGCTATTATTATAATATTTTGTGATACCTAAATACGCATATTTATTTATTCTCCGTTTTACCTTCTTATAAAACATAATAAAACAGGTGTTGAAGCTTTGCATACACTATCGTGGTTTCTTTAATGCATGCGTTATTATTTTTATTTTTTTTATATAATTGTTATTAGATGTGTAGATTTTGAGTTTTTTTTATAAACCTATATATATATTTTTTCAGTTCGGTAGAGATCGAGGCTAATATAACCACATCTACAATTACTTTAGTGAGATCAGAGGACACCCCGTTAAACACGGATAAACACGCTTCTTATAATCCCAACATATAATAATATATATTTTTATTATTATTATTATTTTTTTTTTATTATTATTATTATTATTATTTTTTTTTTTTTTTTTGAGACGCTAGACACTATTCATTTAAAAATTATGTATTTTTTATATTATTATATATTATTTTTGTCTTTTTTTTTGTGATTCAGTATTGATTTATTATTTTAATATTTAATATTACCACTATGTAATAATCACTGTATACCAATAGCTGAATTACTACATGCCTGTTTAAATGGTAACAAACAAAAATTTGGAGTGTTAAACATTGTTCACAGGAGTATGTTAAACTATTCAAACGCGTTAGACGAGCATTTACCGCCCTCCGAAAGGGCGTCGTTAATGGTGGCTGAGGAGAAACCTTTGCCAGATTCATGTAAGCTCAATCGGTTCTTTTTGATTTTTTTTTTTTTTTTTTACATTATAACTTTTGGAAAGAATTATTATATAAACCAATATCTGTAGTGCTGTTGAGTGATTATACGCGTGTTTAAATTATTATTTATTATTATGTTTACGTGTACGTAATTAGTATCTGTACCTATATATACAAATATATTATTTTTATTTTTCATTAGCTTAGTCGGAATCCTGCGAACTATAAAATATTTGCTTTATATTTACATACATAATATATATTATTTTCGTGTATTTCTTTTTTTTTGCTTTTACATCAGTTTTTTTTAATACATTGCATGTTTCTTATCACTTTTGTTGATACATAACAAAAGATATCGAATATCGATATTTTATCATTATTCATTACATATATTGATATATGTATACGATTAACATTTTAAGTCAACTATTATAAAATGACAGATAAACCATAATATACAATTGTGTTTTCTATTTATTTGTTTTAAATTTTCGTTTAAAAATACTGTTATAAACAATTTCAAACGAAAAGTTACTGTAGGTAGGTATTTATATATGTGCTAGCCACTAAAATACCTACTATGAAACATAAATACTATAGATATTCTATAAATATATGATTTGTAATTTTTTTTCAAAAATCATCATTAATAACTAATAAGTATATAATACCAATATTTTTATAAGGTTGCCATACCTTATAAAAAGATATTTTTTTCAGGCATAAAGGTTCATTTTTCTTCTTTCAAGCCATTTTATACAGTTTTAACACCCATTGTGAAATAAAAATATACTCACCTCTTGAGTATGAAAAATTGCAAAAAATTAAATTCTCTTATAGTACTTTTAAGGCTATTAACTGTTTCAATGTCGGAACTATTTTACCAACATGTTGGATGTACATATTGCGAAATAAACCGTTCGAATTTATTTGTATGAAATAAAAATTCCGTTTTACTATTTTTATGTTGTTATAAATAAATTATAATGACATTATTATTTATATTCTGTTCAATAATTAATTAAGATACGTAGGTATCTTAGGCGTAACTAGGGGGATATGGGGATGGATCCCCCCTCCCATGAGATTTCTTTTTTACATGACATATCATCTAATGTACAAAAAATATAATAATTAAAAACAAAAATAATACTTTTTTTATGTTAACAAAATTTGTCAGTATTTTATCATAATTCAAAATATTCCTCAGTTTATTGACCGGTAACTATCAACGGGTATACGGTGCGGTTAGGAATAGGTTACCGAAGAAAGATTTACCGTATTCAGACAATGTCGATAAGTAAAAACGGATGAAATACTCGATGAATTAAGTAAAAAAAAAAAAACGAAAAAAATCGAAATTTTTGTTATAAAATATGTTGTTTTTATTTTAATAAAATACAAGTATAAAATACTAATATCAATCGCTTTAACTTAGATATTAATGTTGGAAGGGTTGTTACAATATTATGGGTTATCCAATGCTAAATTTTTTATCTCCTCTCACGTAACATTCGTAATTACGCCACTGGTAGATATTCGTATAAACTATCGTCAACGTGTCATAAAATAGATTTCGATTGGTTTCGGGACGACGACGGGTGGTTAACCTTTACGAAAAATGTACGTTTTCTACGCTTATAACTACGGTCATTTAATTTTGTTGTTTTTTTTTTGTCTGTTTCATAACGCAGCACCAGTACAACACTCTCCGACGGACCCGGAGGTGTGTGC